>VXBU01009396.1:288630-326322 GCA_013400315.1 Bombycilla garrulus | reverse complement strand
AGTCTTAAATAAGATTTACCAATACATAATTATGACCACTTTTAAAAACGTCAAAAGAATAAAATATCCTAGTAATATCCATAGATTAACCCCCAAAACCCTTTCTGTTCTCAAAATAATTAAAAAAACCCTTTTTTTAGAAGATTTATCTCTCACATTAATCTAACACAAATAATACAATTACTCCTTTTAAAATTCCTATATGATAAAATATACAATAGAAAGATCCTTCACATATTTTAAAATGATTATTTCTACCCTTCAGACCTATAAAAACTACTCCTAATATTTTTAATTACTTACTAAAATTATTATTATGGCTCATAAACAATATATTACATCAATAAGCCAAAACCCTAAAAAATTAATCTACCTATTCAAAACTAATATTTTAAATAATGTCTTACTGACAATTATCAATTACAAACTCCTATAACTCCTTTTACAAAACAAGTATCTTCTCATTTACCAAATCAACCTTTAATAAGATTTTTCAAGAAATACCAATTAATTAAAACCAAGTAAATTTAAAAAGCCCTATTATGAAACCCACTGTTTTTACAAATAGCTCTAAAAAACCAAAGAAAGCTACAATTACCTAAAAAACTAATAACAGTTAACAACATATAATAAAATTTCATGCAAGTTCACCTCAGATTATTAAATTACAAGCTATAGCCACTACATTTCAAACTATAAATATTATAACAAATCCTACTTCTATCACAAATTTAACCCAAAAATTAAATAAAACTATTTTATCTAAAATTAATCACTAACCCTTATTTAATGTGTTGCTGGAATTGTAAAATACAATTCAGCCATGCACCAAACCATATATTATAATACACATTCACAATGACATTTCTTTACCAAAATTTTGCATAAAAAGAAATACTGTAGCTAATGCTCTTATTGCCAATAGTGTTTTAACAATGCCTAATCACAAACAACAAACCATTTTATCTCATCAAATTTCCTATAAAAAATCTCAAGCATTACAACCACAATTTAGCCTCAGTAACAATAATACTCATTCAATTATTGCTACATAGCCTATCAAAATTCACAGGTTCCTATATATTATAAGACCAATCCTAAAAAATTACAAATGTTTCAACTCTGACAGATAAACATCACTCAAATTACTAATTTTCAAAAACTAAAACATATGTATATATCAATTAATACCTTCTCTCACACTAACAACTACATATACAAGTAAAAAAGCCATAAATATTATTCATTGCTTTCAAGAACTTTTGCTATTTTAAGAATACCTCAACAAATTTAATAATAAATCTAATTATATATCTCAAAAAACACATTTTTAACTACTTAAAACATTATACATAATACTAATGTTCCTCATTCTTCCACTAAAAAAACTATTAAACATACTCATAATACACTAAAGCATCAAGTTCAAAAACAAAAAGGGGGAATGCAAAGAGAAACCCCTCAAACATGACTAAACAAAGCCGTTTATGTTGAAACTATAGAACACTCAAAAATACGCCATTGTTACCCTGTTCAAAAAGGTATGTATATTTGTGTGTCATGTCCAACCCAACAGTGACAGCCATGTGTGTTGGAGTCACCGTCCCTGGATGTGTTTAAAAAAGACTGGATGTGGCACTCGGTGCCGTGGTTTAGTTGAGGAGTTAGGGCATGGGCTGGACCCAATGATCTTGAAGGTCTCTTCCAGCTTAGAGATTCTGTGATTACTGACAGGTGTCAAGAGTGCAATTCACCTGCCACATTCATCCTGTGTATCTCTGGTGAAGAATTGTTACTGTTCTCTGGCGCTTGTATCCTCTAGTCCACTCTACTGGGACAAAGATAACTATAGCTTTAGTGTGTAAAGCTTTGGTTTTCTACCTCTGGGATAATGGCTCACATCCAACTTGACACTCTTAAGTGCAGTCACTGAAACAGATGGAGATGAGGCTTGGGTCGGCACAAATCTGACCAGTTATGAGGATGGCTAGTAGCAATTTGGACTCACTAGACATAGAAGGCAAAATGTGCTTGAGTAATGGGAATCACATTGAGTGTGTCCTTGTGAGGAACACCAGTACATGCACGGGAAAGAAGAAGAATAAAAAGGTTTTCAGTAAACTAATTGGTCTGACACGTTTTCAGAGGAACATAGGGTGGTGGGCAAGTAACACGGCTTCCTGTTCTGCACTGCAGCATCAGAAGTCAAAGGGGATGGTACAGCGCCTACATAATCTGTATGACGCTTCTGATGATCACAGTGTGGAGTTCTGATTCATTTAACTTGGAGGTGCTTGAAAAAGAGAAAAAGGAATTCGGAGCTCATATATAGTGAGTAAAAAGGAGATCTTTGATATACTTGGAGCTCTGGAGACAGCTGTTGGTTTTCACCTTGAAAATTTGTAAGGAATGTTCAAAGCTTGAACGTTAATGGCTTTGACAATAGGGTTCTCTTGGATATGTAGAGTTATTGCTATTTACTCCACAACTCATCTGCAAGTTCCTTATGACCTTTCATGGGCTTTAGTCAAAAGTAAAGTTGTCCAATCTGAGTAGTTTAGGGTTTTTTTCCTAGGATTTTTGTATATGCCCATTAGAGACACTTCTGCAAGTTTTAAAAACTGCAAGTTCATGTTCTGTGATCTTTGAGAAGTGCAGCTGAGCTTATAAAACAGGGGGAGTAATTCTTTCATTTAAATACCTTGAAGTTCTTACTCTCTGTCTCAAGTAGCATTTCAGCTTTTCTTTGGAGGCAAGGGAGAGGTCTGTTGGTTTGTTTGTTGGGTTTTTCTTTTGCCACAGATAGTTTTTGTTTTCCAACTCACCACCTTGAATTAACACAACTAACATACTTGGGTTTCAGCTGTGCAGCCTTTAATTGGTGGTGTTAGAAATTCTCTTTTTTTTTTTTTTTTTGATCCCACATCTGCACTTTTCTCTTAATCTTTAAATTTTGGTTTGAATGCTGGCGTAATTAAATCACGAGCTACCAGATGAGGAAAGTTGAAAAAGACATTTAATCAAGCTGGAAAAACCCTGGCTTGGGTAGAGTTATGTGGTGTGCTGGTATTTTTTCCTCTCCCTTTTATTCTTTCCTCAGGGGCACCCTAAGGCCCTAAGGATACTATTTTGGGGTTTTTTGTTCTCATTATTTGTGCACAGATATATTTCTTGTATGTTGTTTTATATAACAACATCTATAGTCTCACTTTGAGACATTTATAAGCATTATCCCAAAGAATGCTAGTTGGATAGTTGGATTATTAAAATTAATAATCTACAATTTGAAGGCTTTTAAGATAGGTTTGGTTTCCCTCTGACCCCACTTGTATGTGCAAGGAAGCAAAGTTTTCTGAAAGTCATTCTCAGTTAAGAGTAAACAAACAAACAAACACACTGCAGACAATCTGGTGCAATTAATATAAGACCTGTCAGGGGGGTATATTATAATAAGATGAACTGACAATGCTATTCAAAGGCTGAAGCAAAAGTCTCTACTCCAAGGAGAAAATTATATTTATGCTGATTATACCTTGCTCTTCAATGACAGGCTTCTTTTATGAGAGATAAATTTATTTTGGTTTTGGGGTAGTTGAGGAAAAAAACTGTTCCTTTCCTTGATGGAGCTGGCTTAGAACTTTAAATTACAGTGGCTGAAACATCAGGGGAAAATAGAAAGCTCACAACAAACACCCAACAGCTGCTTCTGCTGTATATTTAATATGTACAGCTCTATTAGATTGGTTTATTAATCCATCTGCAGGTATCCTGCAACAGAGGCCAGATGGCTCAGGAGATGAATAATGGCATAAAAAGGTTTGCAAGTAGGTAGCAATCTACTGCAGGTCAGAAATAGCCAAATGATGTTGCCTTCAGGTGTCTACTCAGCAAGCAGCAGGGAAGACTCTGGAGGGATGGTCTCGCTCCTGTGCCTCGTCTTGTACCACTGGAACTGCTCCAAGAATTCTCCCAAATGAAAAGAAAAACAAAACACTAGAAATGGTGACAGGCAGTCAGGCAAGTGCTGTCTACATGTCGGTGATGATGCTCCCTGGTAGGACACTGCAGGATGTTTTATTTTGGGATAACGCCCAGCAGGTGACTCCATAGGTGACTGGGTCCGTGTTCACAGCTGTCTCCTGGACTCTAAAAGGTGCACACAGCAGGCTTCCAAAAAGTGGCATCAAGGTCTGTGCTGGAAAACTGCCAAGGGATTGTGTGTTTTGTACACACTGCAATACACAGATCTGTGCACCCAGTAATAGACTCCATTTTTTAAACTTACTTAATCGAGTCTGCTCTTGAATTGCAAAACAAAGTGCATTCTTTTACCTGAGTTTTCTGAAAACCTAGGCAACAAATATCAGGGAAATAATGGGTGCCAGGCATTGTACCTGCTTCTCAGCATTTAACTTCTAAAAGTTTAGAAATGGTTTGTTGTTCTGAATTTATGTTTATGGAAACTAGTATTATTGGGTAATATCAGCAAAAAAAATGAAAGATATGCTACCACAGTATTAATAAAGCTGGTATGAGTTATACAGATGCAATATAAATATGATCCTGCTTTCTCTATTTGATGGGACCATAAAGAATCATAGTAAGATTCATCATGTCACCAAACCTGCAAATACTCAGTTTTCATAGTCAGAACATGCTGCAGGTGTATTTCTCCAGACACCCTGCCTCTGTGTGGGTATTACCATGTCGCTCAGAGGAGTATGACATAGTCATAATACAATATATGAATTGTATCAGATCCTTTGTGTCAGTTCTGATTTCAGCCATCAAAAGCAAAATTAATTGGTCCTGCCTCTAGGGCCCCAGAAAGGCAATCTTTTGCTTTTAATCCTTGGAACTGCTTTTGGAACTAAGGGAGAGATTCTACCTGAATTGTAGGCTTGCACTCAGAGGCCTGTTCTGATGTTAGCAAGGCCAGGTGTACCACATAACTCAGAGGACAAATGGTGCATGTGTGAGTCAAGGGGATTAACTACAGCATGGAAACAGACTATAAATAACTTTGCACCCAGATGAAGGGGGGTGCTGCCTGACACTGCCCCATTCTAGTCTGGAGGTGTGCTTAGAAGAGCTGCTGAGGGTGGTCCAGAGAGGTATCCATGACACCAAGTGGTTCTCTGATATCTCTGTCTCTTGTAATACTCTTAAGAGTATTTGTACCTTGCAGGTGACTTTGTAGTAAGTCACTTTGATGACTATTTAGTACAACATGTCCTGTTGCTGGACTTCAAATTCAAATAGTCCCTTGGTTTCCTTGCTTTTCAGGGCATCTGATGAAACTTAAATTCCTCATCCCCAAATGCTAATGGGTATGGCTGCCAAAATAAACACAAAGTGCCTTAAAAAATAATTATTATTTTGGGATTCATGTAATAATGGTTCTTTGTGTTTTTTTTTTTAATTTTACTATTTGTTTGTTAGGCTCTTTGTCAAGCTTTGTTGTTGCTAGTGTGGTAGATTACACCAAAGAAAGAAAATCCTGAGATTTCAAATAGAAGCAGGGACAGGGCTGGATTTAGAGCCACATCTACATGTGTGTAATTCTTGAGAATGATTCTGTTGAAGCACATCAGCCTTGTGCTTGTGTGTGTCAGTGCATTTCTCAGATCATGTACATTAGTGAAGTCAGTGATGTTAAAATACAGAAATAGAGGCCAGATATTTAAGTGGTTTAAATAGATTCAGCTTCATAGCTTCCCTGACACATAGTAGTTTGCATTTTCTGAGAATTTGACTTAGTATATTAAGTCCAAATACCTATAAAAATAAAAATAAAACCTGTAGAAATAATAAAAGAACCATGTTACATAAGTAATTTTCAATGAAATAAGATAATTTGACATGAAAATACAACTTTAATACTGTAAATGAAAAGGATGGTTATTAATATTACTGCTAATATGACCAGACAGTAAGAACTATTCAGTAAAATATGAGCTGAAGGACTTGGGGAATGTAAAAGCAGTAAGTTCAAGTCCAAAATTACATCCTGTATGAATTCAGGTGGGATTTGAAGTGTTAAATCTGACCCAACAAGAATTTATTTCTACTATCTAGTGAATTTTAAGTTGATCTGCTCTAGCAGATCTATTAATTATCTAAAAACAACTCCCCCTATTTTATTTACTTAGGATGCTTTCAGTCTGCCATCTGCCTTGGAAAAAATAGGAGAAAGAAGAGCAAGAAGGTCCTTGGCCAAAATTGAGTATATTTGCCTTTACAAGGCAAGAACCTAATGAAATGCTTCATAAATACAATTTCTTAAATCAATAATTTATTTTAAAATTGCTGCATCTATCCTTCATTCATCCTAGGTGTCCTACCTATAGGGAGCTCTGAAGCTGCCTGTTTGGTGTTTCCTGGATCACTGCAGATGGTCACTATTTTCTCATCTTTTAGTTCCTTAAGTTTCCTGTGAGTATTTTTTTTTATGGAGAGTCTATCACATCTTTTAACTTCCCCCCCTCTGTTCTCTCTTGGCACTACTTATCTTCATCACACATCTCTTTCAATCTGTCCCAAAATTCACTCTTGCTTTTTTCTGTACATCTCCTCACTGTTCACACATGGGAAATGCTTCATTCTTCCAATCAAGTGTTACTCAGTCACTTTTAATGCATGGGAATAAAAAAGGCTTTTCACGGTGCCTGCTGTCAAGTGCATTTAAGGGCCTGCATTCATGGCAGAGAGTAAAAACTGTGGCTGGGGGCAATTAAATGCACTAGTGAAGCAGAGGAGTTTCCTGGCTGCAGAGTCCACAAGAGCATAATCCATCCAAGAGCTGAGAAAGTCTTATCCTTCACTGAGGCCGTGGGGAGCTGGAAGTCTCTGAACACTTTGCAGGAGCAAGTAATGAAATTTATGGAGAAGCCAAAGAATATCTCATAAGGATGACTTTATGAAACGTTACTCTTGCCTTGTAGGGGCCCACATGTTTTATGATGCTCCCTTGGTCAAGGCAACACCATTGTCAACACAGTAAGAGCCTTGCAGCACATCAGTTAAGAGATAAAACTGGAAAATGCTCTTGTGAGACCTAGATTTTGCTGGTTTCTCTGATGCCTTGCTACAGCAGTGGCACTGTTCTGCTCTTCAGTGATAAAAAAAGCAAACACCACATAACCATGACAGTAGGAGTGTTATAAATGTACACAGCTGTGCTAATAATCCTGCCCCTTTTTTGGTACGTGGGTTGAGGTAGTTAGTTGTGCAAATAGCTGGAATAGCATCTCAAAGTATGATTCTCTAGTCTGAATTTGTTAATTAGCTAATTGGTGTGCACAATAAAAAAGACATGATATTTACAGATGTACAATAGAAAATTTTCAATCTTTTATCTACTTGGATACAATGAAGAAAATCAATTAAATGAAATAAAATGCCATCTACTAAGGATTAGTGTTTTCAGAGATTTCATTGCAGTAACAATTTTTCAAGAACAGCTTAAACAGGTAGATTTTGGGGGTTTTTTTGTTTTTGCTTTTTGTCCTGTTGTCTTACATATTTTCAGATGTTTCAGTGAATTTAAGTGTTCCTCTTGTGTGCTCCTCTCCCCATCTACTTCTGTGTTCTCTAAACAAAATATTTATGTGCTAACACAGAAGAATATTGTAATCCTTTAAATTGCACTGAGATCTTGAAAATGTAGATAAGCAAATATAAAATGCACTTGATCTACACTTACTAGAAGCATCCTGCAAGGATATGTAGCATGCTTCTAGTAAGAGCAGATGAAGTGCAATACAACTGTTTCACAATTAACTAGCTCCAAAACAGCAAAATCCTGCTCTATCTTCCCTGAAAAAAACCTACTTAGCTAAGGTAATTTCATGTGAATGAAATAAAGGTGTAACATCAGCTTCATCCAAAAATTATTCCATTCTGCTTTCTTCATCTGTCTCTCTCAATTTGCCTTGCTGACCAGCACTAGGCAGATTTAGTGTCCAGTGTATTCCTGCACTCAAAATGTTAAATATCATGATACACTCAATATCCAAAGGTGCTGTGCCACTGTATTTCTTCTGGTGGTCAGAACAACAGTTTCTGACATAATTTATTCCTCAATTCCCACTCATCTGGCCATACACACCAATGAGAAAGGTGGCCCACATGGGTATCCTCTCCTGCATACAGGGACAGTTCACACCTGTTGTGCATGCACAGATTTGAGAGTTGCCTCCTGATTTAAGTGCTGAGTGAGTTTGATCTCTAACTGCAAAAATTGTTTTAACAAGATGGTCCTCAAAAAACAATTAATACAATACTTCAGAAGGATAAATATTCTGCTGATTTAAAAAATGACTGCAAAAGCTTTGCTAAGTGGAAAGGTAGCTGATATTTATATGGAAAGTTTTGCTAACTGAATTTGCTGCTGAATGTTCCCAGATGACCTTACATGTTGATTTAGCTCCCCAGCCCTGAAATTTGTATCAGTGTTTCTGTCTCCTATCAATGAGTGTGTATGTGTGTGTATGTTTGGATCTGCATGGGCATGCTCAGCAAATGTGACTCTTTTTCTCTAGTGAAATGGGGCAGAACTTGAAGGAACATCTTCAAAATGAAGTTGGAGTAACCACCCCCAAAAGCTGCATTTCTAAGAGATGATTCCATGCCTGATGGATTCCTATTTAGTGGGGCTTATGTATATAATATTCAGATCAGAATTATACTAAGGGAAATAATAGTGAAACATCATGATTGTAGTGAGGTGGAACGATTATAATACGACTAACTACACTGCTTAAATATTAATTTTTATGAAAGACATTCATTATGGTCCTCATCTGGTAAGTTGCTCTCACTTAAGACTCATTCCAGTGTTCAATCTCTGGCAGAACATTGGAAAAAAGCATAAAATATTAAAAGCTCCATTATGTTTTGGGTAGCTTGTATTGACAGTGAATCCCACACTTCATTTACAGCCAAGCTTACAGTTTTTGCCACTTAGGCATAGCTGCAGCTCCTCTGAGTCTTTGCTACTAAGAGTTAAAATGGCAATTGATGTGAGAGAACAGACTGAAAACTAAAAGGCCCTTGACTAGCTTACCATTTTTGAGACCAGCACTGAACCCTTATCTTAATTTATTGGGCAGATAACAACAGCTAGATGCATTGCATGGCGTCCAGCATTATATACAGCACCATCCAGCACAGTGTGTAACACCAGATAAAAATGGCATGAAATTAGCTCCTTGTCTGTTACAGCATTTTAATCTCTTATCTTGTGCTTTGTTCCGTCTTGTTCAGGGCAACTTCTGCCAATTCATGGTAAAAAACCCAACAGGTGTCTCTGTAATTTCATGCAATTATTAAAGCACCTATTGTTGAACGTGTGCCTGTCTTAAGAATGTAGTGGTTTTGCTATGCAGCTGTCTTAGACATCCACCTTTCTAGAAAAACAGCTTTCACTTGGCAGGGAGAGTCTCAGAGATACCTTGATCATTTTTGTCTTTGTGCTAAAATTTTCTCTGTAAGAACACATTCTTTGAAGAAAGACAAACTGAAAAAGATATGTATATACCACTGGGCAGAAGCTAGCCACAGCAACTCTGAGGCTGCCTTTCATACAACCTTTTCAAAACTATTATTCAGAACATTTTGAGGAAGGCTTTGTTCTAGCTACATCTCCCCTTGCATTCTCTGTAAAATCTTCCAGGAATATTCTAAATGCAGAGGACAACCATGACTGCCAGACACCTTGGAGATGCATACTTGGGCCCTGTCTAATAGCTTAAAGCACAGATGGTGAGTTTCAACACTTTTTCTGTGAATTTATAATGAGAAAAAAAGTTTTAAGTGAGTGTAACTTGTATAATGACTTTGAGTTCAGCCTTCTCTGCCCTCCATCTTCATGGCGCACCTTCTGGAATATAGGTTTTTCAGGGTGAGACATTGTATTTTCACCAGTATTTGCCAACAGTGTCTTATTGACCTGAAGGTCTAGATATGGCTGTGATGTAAAACTGAAGAATAATTTAAGCCTCTGAGAAGGTAAGAAGTTGTTTTCCCCTTCCGAAGGTGAGAGCAATGAACAGTCACAGCTGCTTTAGCGTCACAAAGCAGTTATGTGCAGTCAGATAAATGGAGATGAAGGAGCCACTCAGATCTTAGTGGCCATGGGGAATTTAGTGATAGAAAAATCTTAATGATTGTAGCTTTCTATAGAGAATTTCCCAGTGATGCTTTAGGACCCATCTTAATATAAGTTAACTTAAAATCCTCTCTGTCATGAATGAAATGACAGTCATGGAAAGGATACTTATTCTGTAATGATGGAAGGGTAAGGTAAGTTTTGAGGAGTGCCAAATGCAACATGGTGTCAGACCCTTTCTGGAGCTTGAAAGAACTATGACAATACAATAACAAGAATACTCTGCTGGGATCTTCACTGTGAGATGATATTGACAGAGCATTTCCCAGAAAAAGCTGTTGCAGACAGCCTTGCATCATGGGAGATAAGCAGAGTAAAATATGAAACTACTATCTGAAAAACCTACAGATTAGTAAACGGATTAGGACCAGGTGCTGGATGGATGCCTTCATTTTGGAATCATGCTGTCCACTGAAACTGACAGGATTCTCTGGAAGGAGGGATTAGCGCAGAGGTGATGGAACATTAGGGTATTGGACATTTGTACTGGAGCGTAATGAACAAACATAACTCATCTTCCCCTGAAACTGAGGGTTGCCTTTTTCCTTTCACAGATATATTGTCAAGTCCTTTCACAAGCTGCCCTTGAGAATTTTTTCTCCTCCACTAAGGTTTTTCTCTTTCTTTATACTCATCTTTTATAAATGGGAGTGTGTTGCTTAGTAAGAGTGCCTTACATGTTAATTAGTTAAAGCCCAAATTCTAGACTGATGAACCTGGTATAATTTTTAACAGGAAAACCTTAGTTGTTTTTACTCATCTTTTGTGGCAACTACTGACTCTAACAAAATGGTTATAATAATAAAGCATTCCCTGCTTGATGCCTTTGCAACTTTGACTTATTCAGTAGCAATCGTAAGGGATTATTCAAAGCACAGACCAATGGGCAGCATCAAGAACAATGCCTTCACAAATGCAGGGTAATCAATGATGTCTATTTTCTGAACAAGAATATTTTCAGTTGTACTGCAGACTGAATTCCCTCTGGTTGAATAAGCTGCTGAAGTGGAAAATTTTATTTAACAGCATTTGGTAAGAGTCTTGCAAGTCTCCAGTGAGTCATTAGGAGTGCTATAAAGAGTCCACTTTGGCTGAGAGTTGATTTTTGAGTCTTTCCTGGGTGAATATTGTTATGAGAGGTTTCAGTAACCCTTCTGTGTTCTCTAACACCCTTCTTGCCCCTCCACACAGAGCAGCAATGTGAGTCTTGGTCAAGGACTCCTGGGTAAAACTGTCCAGCTTTCTAAAATTCACCAGCTGTGTCTAAAAACTAAAATACCAGGATATTTATATAAAACAGAATTTGGGTTTATTTTGTTAAATCAATGTTTACTAGAAACCCCTAGATTTCACTGTTTATCTGCAAGACCAAATGTTTTAGCCACATCAAACATGGTTTGGTAAGGGCCATGTTGACCAGTGATCCAGAAAGCTACCAAGGGCTAATGTCAGTTTTACCTGTGTTTCTTCATTTATCTCTCCAGTGCTGTGAGCATTACACACGCACACCAAGTGCAAAAGGTTGTTGCAGGATGTCCTGTCATGCTTCCTGTTTCTTCACTGAGGTATGTCCAAACATGTCATGTGTCATCAGAAAATGCCAACTGATCAAGCTTGGCCTTACCCAGCCCAGACCTGTGCACAGGGCCTGCATTTCCTTTGGAAATAGGAAACAAATTTTCAAGTTCTCCTACCACTCAATAGAACATAAGCTTTCAAGGCCAGACTCCTGTGAAGGAAACACATCTCTCCTTTTGGGGATCTCCCACTCTGTATAAAGTAGCTGTGATTTGTCTGCCTTGGTGCCAACTTCTGCTGATCCAAACCCCTGGCTGAACTTAAAGTTCTAGATAGTCTGTCCTTCTTTCTGATTCTTCTTTCACTCCTATTTGAGGGGCGGAGGGAGAAAAAGAATATATTCCTGTGAATATTTTGATTGTATCTTGATATTGGAGGTAAGAAAGTCTATAATAAAGTATAGGTGGGAAGGGAAAACAGTTTCTGAGAAACTGTATTTCCAGCACAAATTTCCCTTGGTTGTCTTGGGGAATTAATTTGACCACTTTCTGGTCAAATTAGAAATTTATGGCTAACCTGTTGCTAACAGTTTTATAACATTTGTGGAAATACAACAACATTGAAAAGATGTGCAAAGGCATCCTACAGATTTTAAATCAGCTCAAACTGATGGCCCCTCTCTGGGTCCAGCTGTAGGCTGGCACAGAAAGGAAGAGCAGGAAGAAAACTCTGTCCTTTCTTCCCTCAATGTCAGGCTCTACATTAGCTGACACGGGCTGGGGCCAGAGCCCCCAGGCTGAGCTCCCCTGAGACAACATTGCACTTGCACCAGCCCCCGGGGCCAGAAGACAAATGAGTGCACCTCAGAAGGAACCTGACTGAGTAATAGCAGAGCCAGCTGGAAAGGTTAAAGGCCACCCACCATTTGCACTGCAGTAGGTCTCCCATACAGCACAGCCATGAAAGAAAAGCAAAACTTGTGACTTTTAGCCATTATTTTGAGTTGCCAGAATGTTTTAACTGAAGCAGAGCCGGCAAAGTCAATTCAAAGTGTTGTAAACTGTTTTTCTGCACGGGAGACATCCGGACAGCATGCTCTGTTCTCCTGAAGGGATACCCGAGCTAGCTCTCAGAGCTAGTTCAGCTACTGGGAGTAATAGAACCAGACTAGCATGGCACTCTGCCCAGACTAATTTATCTGTCTTTCTGAAGGCAGGACGTCTGACAGGTCTGCTTTATTCAGTGCCTTAGTTGTCACTAATGAGCGCTGTGTAACCAGAGCCTCTGAACAGCACAGTAATCAATTTAAAACAGCTCTCGCAAGAACTCCTTGAAGTTGAGTTCTCAGCCCTGTTAATGATGCAAGATGAGAGTCCATCTATGTAGACTGGCTGTCTAGAGCAAGCTTGAGTTAAAAGCTACAGAAGCACAACACGAGGTAGAAGCCAGGTCTCTGTGGCTGGAAGCAGACTCACCAGCTTCAGGTCTGAAATACCAAGGTTGTCCCACCTGTGCACCTACTAAAAACCAAAGCTAAAACATCAAGGACTTGAGACAGAGAGTGCTCAACCTGTGCTTGAAAAGTCTCACCTGCTGTCTGTAATGACCCTGTTTCAACTATTCCTGCATTTTAAATTCCTCAGCATGCTGTTAAGCCATCGGTGAGAGGGCAGCAAAGATGTTAAGCCTCACAGTCTGGCCCTGGAACTTTGCTTTGACATTTTTATCAGTTTTTCACTTCTTTTGTCTGTTTAATCTATTTCAGTTTCCAGAGCCATCATCTGTCTTCCAAGCTTATTTTCTTTCTGGGTGTTTTTATATTTTTTTTATTCTGAGGTGTTATTGACAGGTATGATGCAGGCAAGCTGATATCTAATGCAATAATAAATCAGCTACAGCTGAATCCCAGTTTCCTGATACAATCATATTGAAAGAAAGTATTGTGTTATACACATGAGACTCTAATGAAGTCAACAGAGCTCTTCATGTGTAAAACCAGCAGAATTTGATCCACTAAGTTCAGCTGGATCTGGCAGCTCTCCAGATTTTTTCTGAGTTGAACTATTCCAGTTTCAGACTTCACAGTTGCCAGTAGGAGCCAGTAACATTCAACATCAGAACAGAACTTCCCTGAGATAGTCCTCTCTAGAGGCGATTAAAATAACATAACCTCCAGACATTTAATATCAACAACTGTATTTACAGTCATTGCCCGAGGGGTATTAGTGTACTGTGCATTATATTGTAACATTCAAAATAATATTTATCATAGCCTAAACTAATTTTTTGCTCAGAGCCATTTGTAAAAGTCAATGAAAGCATGAATTAATCTCCTAACTGTACTCTAATGGTTCAGAAACCTCCATCTCCTTTCCTGAGTTCTTTCCTTTAAACTACAGTTTTAGTTTCTGCTGCTCACCCCACTTTTTTCCAGTTTTCATATAAAACTCAGAAAGAACAAATTGGATTATCTAATCTTCCTCTTCAAACTCTGCTATGCCCTTTCCAGAAGATGGTGACTCATAACACTCTCCTTCCTTTCATATTCTTTTCCAATCTGGCATCTCCAGGCATGGCAACCAGGCTGTGTCTGCTTCAGAGAAGGGTTTGAGAGTTTTTTGTCCTTAAATCATAAAAGCAACTCTAAGACAAGTTTTTTCATTTCTCTAAATACCTAATTAGCTCATTTAATCACATCTCAAGTGCTAAAACATCCCTTTCAATGGTTTTGAAAAAGTGTATCTTAAATAAGCAGCATCTTCCTGAAAATGGCATTTACCTTACTAATGGCTACTTCATTCATTTCTTTCACATCTATTCTCAGATGTAAAAACATCCACTTAGTTTTTTATGGTGCCACAAAATTTTTTAGTCTGTTTAAGTTATATGATTTTCATCATAATTTTGCGCATCCATTCTTTGCAAGTTCCTACCTGTTTGTATTATTCGTACATTGTATCCTGAAATTTATTTTGACTCAGTTCAATAGGATAGAGTGATAGATCCATACAGTCCCTAGCCTGAAGCTTTTCTAATAACAAGGATTTACAAGCACTGCACAAGTATAAATTACAATGTCAAGAGTACCTTTAATTTATATAGAAGGAATAGCAAGTATCATTTCAGTGGCTTTTTGATTGCATACATATTCTCTCGTGCTTACCCCTGCTAAAACAGGTATCAAGAACATGGAGCTTCTGAATAATGAGAGATACTGGAAAAGCAGAAAATTATTTTAAAACAAGCAAGCAAACAAAACCAAAGCAAAGAATAATCGATAGACATAAACAAAAGCAATGAGAAATAAATTGATAGCGATGTTAAATACTTCCACTGTTTTCTTCCACATTTTCATACTACTTGAATGGATGAAACTGAAGAAAATTCCACCAAAGCTAGATATTTTGTACTGTAGCATACCAGGGAATGTGGGAAGGTAGTTTTGTCCAAGGTATGTATTGAGTCTTGATTATACAGGAAATCCAATACTAGTGTAAGATGGGAAAGTGCATCAGCACTGCTCCTACTTGCTGAAACTCAGTACTTCAAAATGTATTACCCCCTAGATCTGAAGGACATGCCACCAGAGAGTTGCTTTTGGAACTAATACCCTGGCCTTAGAGAGGAACATCCTAACACAAATTCTATTTTGTAGGTCTTTCTCAGAATCCTTTTCCTGCCAATATGTAAATAAGATGCTAATCAAGAGGTGTACAGGGAAAACATATTCTGACAGGTTGGTGCACGGCATTTTCAAGCAATACACAGCACATTTATCACTATGTTAATGTGAGATCCCAGAGGCAGCACTGCCTTTAAGGCATACTTGAGCATGCCAAAGTTTTCCGTTTCGTAGGAGACAAAATGGAAGATAGATTTTTCATTCATGAGAATGTAAAGATTCCTTGATTTACACACAGCAGTCAGAAACCTTAAAATAATATTTTAATTTGTGCAGAGATTATTTTTTCTTTATTCTAAAGATGAGCAATTCACTATCCACATTACTTTCCCCCTTTTAGAGATGGCGTAACTGAGTCAGAGTTTAATGCAGCATTTTTTCAATAATGCTGGCCAGCATTTTGGCTGCTATCAGTGTTAAACACCAATACTTTCCTTGTCCTTTCCTTTGGTAGCTTACACCTGAAGATTATCTAGATAAAGCAAATAAAAAACACTAAATCAGAGAGAACTCCTGAAGTGTTTGCCCAAGCCACTTGCTCAAGGTCACACAGCAAGTCAGTGCAAGGGATGGGAAAATATTTATAACTCCTATTTCTCAGCTCATTCCAATCCTCAGGTCAAATAATACTCCAAAAGGTTGAAAGATGTTCCAAATGTCATATGAATTTTCTTCAAGAAGGGATGCAAATCTGAAGGATGGGGCTTAAGGTAAGGAACAGCTTTTTCCTGTGAGCTTTAGGTGGTGAGGTTTAGCTATATTCCTGTATCAGTAAATGTCCTCAGACATTCAGGTATACCAAGTTTAAATTGAAAATGTAATTGATAGTAACTAGTCTGTATCTCCTTATGCTGCTTCTTCTACTTCTTCACAAAAAATAAGGCACAGAAATAACAGTGAAAATATACACATTTATGGTAAAAAACCATTTCAACATAGAAACCACATGATGTGGTGATTAAACCCATGTCCCTCTTGCCAAAATTAAATATAAATAACATGCATAAATGCACCAATAATCATGTTAGATATCTGAGCTTTCTTCTCTCTTTACTAGAAGCTGCTCCAGAAAAAAAGGTATCACTCATAAAACCTAGATCTCACATATCTGCAAATTATTAGCTACCAGCAAACCACTCAGCAAAAGGCAAGCAAATCTCATCCAACAAGAAACAAGCACTTTGTTCCTTCACCTCCAGCAAGAAATCGCACATGCCAGGTTCAGGTGACGTACTGGAGAAAAGTGTGTGTTCTGTTTCTAACCAAAGACCCTGAACCTCTTCAAGATGCAGTTTGCTACTGTTATGAGTTATTGCTCTGCCTTCTCTCATGTTGTTTAGTGATAGTGGGCTCAAGTATCAGAAATCCGTTCTGGATTGTCACGGATGGTTTCTTATCCATCTGCATCTACCCCTACATTTATGTTGTTTTGCTGAGAGTATAAATAATGGCAAAGACATGCTCATTAAGTGTTTCAGATGTCCTAAAAGAAAATTAAATTCAAAATCAGTAAAAACATAAAAACTATAAAAGAAGCCATATCTTTTTCTGGTTCTTGATTCCTTTAACACCTTAACCTCCATGTGATTGTTTTAGGTAGGCTTAATCCTGGATCGTTTATACGTACATTGTTCAGTCAGGCAGTTT
Organism: Bombycilla garrulus; assembly: GCA_013400315.1. Lineage (NCBI taxonomy): Eukaryota > Metazoa > Chordata > Aves > Passeriformes > Bombycillidae > Bombycilla > Bombycilla garrulus. The sequence continues at coordinate 309,304 of VXBU01009396.1, read as the reverse complement.
TCCCCATAGTACAATAAAACTACACAAAATCAAAATGCTTCTGGTCAGCAGTGCTAAAATTTGTAAATGTTTCTATATGATCATGAAAGCTTTTTGCTTCATCCTATGTTACTTTACTTTGTTTTAATCTTATCTGTGTGCATTAAGGTAGGCAGCAATGGCTTAGAATGGCAAATTTGTCACAGTTAACCAAACAAGCAAAATCTGCACCTGAGGAATGTAAAATTCACCAGTGACTTTGGCTTGGCTTTCTTTTAGTTGCCAGGAATCTTCAGTAAAATGGGTTGCATTTATGAAAGTGTGGAAAAGCTAAATTTACATTCAGCTCTTCTAAAATGAAGCAGAAAATAACATTATGTTTTAAGAGCTTTACGAGAAGTAATGTAAGCTTTCGAGCACCTTAAAACAGTACAAACACAGGAGTATCTATAAAAAAATGAAAAAGAAAGCACAAGTTAATAAAGCAATTGAAAGAATAAAATAAATGAAGAATTGTTAGTTAGATAGAAAGCTCACTAACAAAACAACACAGTAACTGTGAATCGCTTTCATTAGTTGTGTTCTTTACTAAAATGAGGTAATTTATATCAGCACTGCTGCCCTAGAGCAGGTTTTGATCCTTCAGATGCTCTTGGCATTAATGGGCTCAACCTGAAAACCCTGAGTGTGTATTTCAGGTGCTTCATAATATGCCTTCAGTTTATTTACCTTCATGGCAATCAGGTGAAACAAGCAATTATTTTCCCATTTTCCATAATCCTCTTATTTGCCAGCCTTTGAGCAAGTACATTTTTGTAAAATTAATTAAAAACAATATGAAATCTAACTATCATTTGATAAAGCACAGTAAGGTTCTCAGGAAGGCAAAACACTCATTCTCCTAGACAGTACTTTCTTTGGAAGCCCTTCAGGAGGCATTTTACAGGACTGAATGAGACTCTGGCACACACATCGGTAAACAGAGAAGGGAACATCTACTGCTGGCTCTGATGGTGCTCAAGCTGCTGTTGTGACAACAGAGAAACTTCACCTTATTGTCCCTAGACCTTGCCACAATGCTCAAACTGTACTTGAATCAAGCTTAGAGTACATGTAGTTCTTCATAAATATTTACTTTAAAGTCTTTTAAATGCTTGCTTCCCGAGTTGTATAATTAAAGGGCAGATGCTTTTCCTGAATTAATGAAAAATAAGTCTCACCCTAGCTACCCATACTGTTAAGTGTCCAGCTTCACCAGCACCAGCTGGAAGGTATCAGCTTCCCAGCCCTAAGGAACAAAGAACAACAGGGCTTCAGGCATCAGTGAAAAATTCACACTTCTTTCTTCTTTATTGCATTGAATTGTAGAATTCACCCTATTTACAGATGCACAACTAAATCTAATTAATTCAAAAAATGAAAGTTGTGCTCAGAAAAAAGTGTCATGAGTTCTCTCCATGTTGCATTCCCAGCTGCAGGCCCTGACAAAGAAGGAGGGGTGAGGTAGGGCAGCACAGAGAGCACACAGCAACATGACAACGCCCATGAGCAAATCACTGCCTAAATGGGAAAGATAGACATGGGGGAAAGGGGAGGCCAGCACAGGGAGCAGAGCTAAAGGTTAACAACAGAGCCAGGATGCCAAGCCCTGACTGCCACAGTGCTCAGACTGGGGCACACCGCTGCCAAAGTCCTTGGCACAAGCAGCTTTAGGGCTGGCAGCGGTATCTCTGTCACCCACTGTGACGCTTTGTCTCAGGGCACAGGGGTTAAACCCATGTAATGTCAAATGAGAAGGGTTAATGATGAGCTGAAAGAAATGTCAGTATTGCTACTGAACCCTCTGATTACTTGGTAACAGAGTAGGAGAACAAAACTCTAATTCTATCATCATTTTCTTCCAGGCAGTTAATTCTTTTATATACATGCACACAGATACATTTTCTCATTCCAGCCATGCTGGGGTATGAAATAAAAAGCCTAGCACTTTTTGTCAGTGCTAACCTGCAAAGATGCCACATGAGAAGGGTTAGGAGAAGTGAAGAGCTCCCTGAATGTCTTTTACCTCTTTGTTATGGCTACCTTGTTATTCATTCTCCCACCCTATTATCCAAAACTTGCATACATTTATAACATGGCTGATACTTCTAGATCATGCATGTCTAGAAGTTTTCTGAATTTTCAGCACCTATAAGGATTACTATGTGGCATGTTCTTATAAATAATAATTTCTCTTCTTACTGCAGCTCCACTGCCTCGTCTTCATCTGGAACTCTTATTTGAGTGCTAGTGAGATAACTGGGTGTATCAGCTGTTCCTGAAGACATTTTTATGCAAGTACTGATTCACTCTTTCAACATCATTGCTTTAAATATAGCAAAGGAAACAAAACGTTTTTCAAGGAAACTTTTAGAACTGTGAATAATATCACAAAGGTGTCTTTCTGTGTCAACCACAAATAGCCAAGCGTAGATATCCATTATCTAATACAAAAATCCATGTTTTTCTCTCACAATAAATACCATTAATTGTTTGCTACAGACTGCAAAAATCCACTTTTGCTTTAGCTATTCAACTGCAATTAGAAAACTGTATTTTTTTTTCATTTTAACATTACTGCATTTCTCAGGTTTAACTTATTGCTATGTAATTGCCCAACATTTAAAAATAGAATGGCATTCAATCCCAGAACATATCACAGAGGAGTCTTAGCCAGCATGAGATATCTATTTAATCACTACTTTGCATTGTTACAGCGACAGCAGGAGAATTAGAGTAAAAATTGCCTCAAAAATTAAACCATGGAGGATGTAAGGACTACCAAAGAATGGATTTCTAAAGAAAAAAAGAAAATTGTGACACTCACAAACAAATCTGTTCTGGTTTTTGTGATGATAATGGTTTCCCATAATCATACAAATGACATTTAGGCTATTTCATTAAAATCAGGATACCCCAATCATGGAGACTCAGGAATTTTCTAGCTCCTTAAGACAGATGTTCAACTTACCTGCAGTGCTCTCAGGATGCAGCCTGGTGTTGTAATGCCCTGAGCACACCCTGTCCTCACCGTCACCATCCACCTCACATGGTCGCTAACGTGGCAGTCCTAGTCCAGGAACAGTTCTAAATGCATGGCCAGAGAACTGGATAAAAACACAGGTTAAAAACACCTGTCTTTTAAAACATAATGTTATTCATTAGCCTGCAATGGCTACCCTCTGTCTTAAGTAATACACATTCCTAAAGCTGCTTAGATGCTCTAAGCATCTACTCACAGGGGCCCAATGACTCTGAAAAAGCTGCAAACAATGTACTTGCTACCAGACTTTATTTTTCAGTGAATTCTACAAAGATTTTTTTATCTGAAAGACCTCAGGTCCTTAGGTAGAGAAAAGACTCTCTTTCTTCTGTCATACCCATATTAGGACTATTGGCATTTTTATCAGAGAAAGAGACCTTCTGAAAGCCTAAGTAAGCTTGTCAGGATTTACCGGGAATGCTTTGTATTTTCTTAAAGATCCAGCAGAGCACACAGGATAAAGCTTATTTTCCTGGGAAAAGTAGGAATTACCTTCTTGATTTGCACTTCATGCTAGTTTTGTTGGCTTTTTCTCACTTAAAGTAGTGTTAATTTTGCTAGTAGAAAGTCATCAAGTAGCATATTTATCATTTACACTGTTTATTAGCAGATGGGTGTTATCCCTGGGTGAACCCATGTGTGGCTGTAATACTCCCAAACTCCATGGTCTAGGATCAAGTAGAGCAGGCAGCACAGCTATCCACATGCTTGAACACTACCAGCACCAGAACTGATTATTCCCAATAATAAAATTTAAAATCCGTGATCCATGATGTGATAGGGTGTTTGCTTAGAAGAGGACTGCATCAGCTCCTACAAACTCATTAACCATCAGGGAATTGTACTTTTGTCTACTCAATGGGTGTCCCTGCAAAGCACAGCGAAGGAAAGCCATGCTGAAACAAAGAGCCATGGTGAGGCTGCCCCACTGCCGTAAGTACTATATACTGGTTAAAAGGGACTAGTAAATTAATTCATAATATAAATAAAATATTATTAATAATCCTGGAATCATTAAGGTTAGAAAAGACCTCCAAGAGCATCAAGTCCAATCTTAACTAGGCCATGGCACTAAGTGCCACATCCAGTTTTTTCTTGAACAGTTCCAGGGATTGTGACTCTATCACTTCACTGAGCAGCCTATTCCAATGCTGACAACCCTTTCAGTGAATAAAGTCTTTGTGATATCTAACCTGAACCTCCCCAGGTGAAGGCAACTTGAGGCAATTTCCTCTCATCCTGTCACTACTTGTTTGGGAGAAGAGATTGATTCACGCTTTACTAGAACATCCATTCAGGAAATTGTTTACAGGGATAAGGACTCCAGGCTAAACATCCCCAACTCTCTCAGTCAGTCTTCATAGGAATTCCCTTCAGACCCTTCCCCAGCTCTGCTGCCCTTCTCTGGACAAGCTCCAGCACCGCAATATCCTCCTTGTAGTGAGGGGCCCAGAACTGGACACAGCTCTCGAGNAGTTCCAGGGATTGTGACTCTATCACTTCACTGAGCAGCCTATTCCAATGCTGACAACCCTTTCAGTGAATAAAGTCTTTGTGATATCTAACCTGAACCTCCCCAGGTGAAGGCAACTTGAGGCAATTTCCTCTCATCCTGTCACTACTTGTTTGGGAGAAGAGATTGATTCACGCTTTACTAGAACATCCATTCAGGAAATTGTTTACAGGGATAAGGACTCCAGGCTAAACATCCCCAACTCTCTCAGTCAGTCTTCATAGGAATTCCCTTCAGACCCTTCCCCAGCTCTGCTGCCCTTCTCTGGACAAGCTCCAGCACCGCAATATCCTCCTTGTAGTGAGGGGCTCAGAGCTGGACACAGCTCTCGAGGTGTGACCGCACCAGTGGGGAGTACAGGGGACAATCCCTGCCCTGCTCCTGCTGGCCACACTGTTGCTGATCCAGGCCAGGATGCCCTTGGCCTTCTTGGCCCCCTGGGCTCAGCTGGTTCACGTTCAGCTGCCGTCACCAGCACCCCCAGGTCCCTTTCCACTGAGCAGCTTCCCAGCCACTCTGTGCCCTGCCCGAGGCACAGCCTGGGGTTGCTGTGACCCCAGGGCAGGGCTCAGTGCTTGGCCTTGTGGAACCTCATTACATTGGTCTCAGCCCATTGATCCAGCCTGTCCAGATCCCCTGCAGAGACTTTCTATCCTCTGGAAAATCGACATTCCCACCCAACTTGGTGTCACCTCCGAACTTACTGAGACTGCACTCAATCCCCTCAACCAGATCAAAAAAGATATCGAGCAGGACTGGCCCCAATACTGAGCCTTGGGGCCCTGATGAGCCACCCACTGGATGTAGTGCCATTCACCATCAGTAATAAAATCCGTGGTATCTCTGCATGACATTGCATTACATTGTCTAGCCAACAAAGCACAACATCGCTATAACTGCACCTCCCAATCTGCCTAAAGATGGGGGTCTGGTCCTGGTCTAGCATTTAATTATCTTCTGAAAATTATGCTCTTATTTTTCACATTTGAAAACTATACTTTTTTTTTCGTCCTAGAGCCGTTATTGCCTTTCCTTCACACACAGCCACCCCATACCCTTCACCTAAGAGAAAACTTTGAAGATAAAAAGGTACTGTGGTTTATAGTCAACGATCTTGTGCTCTTACAGTATTATTTAAACAAAGGTTTTGTTGCTTTAGCTGTAATTCCACTGGTTAATGAGAGGATTTGCCCTTTAGTATAATTTAAGCATTCACCTACTTCTATGCAGTGGCTGGAAACTTTTTGTTGAAACAATTTCTGTGTGAGAAATGCCACTGAACTAAAATTTTCCTAAATATATAACACCCTTTTTTTACAGCATTGTTTTATGACAAAAAAAAAGTATTTTCGACACTTCCAGACATTCATTTGTTCAGCTCCTTTGGAGTATGGATTTTAAACAATTAGGAGTAGTGCTCCATTATGTAAATTGTAAGGATAGAGTGGAGGAAAAAGTTTTACTAGAAATTTTAGCACTGTCAGTAAATGGACTGTGGCTATGACACATTATTTCAGATGTTCTTTATGAGAAAATAATAAATCCATTATTTTAGGAAATGTAATTTATGGATGTCTTATAATAGAGGTGAAAAAGTACCCAATGGTGCGAAGATTTAATTCCTACCTACTTAGGAGAGTTTTCTGCAGCCTGTGTTGCTTCTTAGAAATCTCCTGTAGCCTATCTGTGCATTCAAGTTACCAAAGGCTTGCATCTTGGTTTTGCTCTTAAATCCCCATTGTACACCACAACTTTTAGGTCTTTGAGGCTGTGCCTGCAAAACAGCTGGGCAGTCTTAAGGAGGTTTAGATTTAATGCTGGACTGTATACCCCAGTGGACCTGGGAATGACAAATGCTGAGCACAGGCAGTCCTGTGGAGCATTCTGCTGGCACTTACTCTGAAGCCCCACACTCCAGGCTTTCTCTTATCTCCCACATATGGCCAGTGAGGTACTTGAGAAAGGGAACTTTTGGCATTCCAAAGAACTTGAAAATATCATTTTATCTCCTCTGACACCTTCTGGAAGAAAAGGATAAGTCTTTCCTAAATTTGACACAAAGCCAAAGCCTTAGCCTTCTTGATGCTGTCAGTGAGTGGAGAGGCAGAGAAAAAGCTCATATTGATTCCAGAAGGTTAAACCCGAAGGGACTGTGAAAATATGAGTTTCACACAGCTTTAAGAAAAACTGTTTGTGCTTCAGAGATGCTAAAATGTTGGTTTGAAGTTGTAAACCATTTCTAATGGCTTTAGGAACATTGCTATGTAAATTTGGAGCTGCAGAAATTACTTAACATGTACGACCTAGATGTACACAGGAAAGTATATTCCGTGTGTATGAAGTGCGCCCTATCCTATTCATAAGGCTACCTTCTTTTTTCACTTGGTTAGATACAAGAGATTAAAAAAAATTCCCTGGACAGCCTCCTTGTGGAAACAAAGCGTTTGATATATTGTGTTTGTTTACACACCCCCCCCTTTTATCTATGAAATGGTTGCAGTATATATTTTGCTACTCAAAGTTTGTGCACACAACTTTTTATCTAGTAGTGTCTGGAAAAGCTACATTAAACGTACTACATGCTTCTGAAGTTCTTTTCAATGTTTTCCAAGAGCACATGTAAAAAATGTTCTTGTCTGATACTGGAAGTGATCCCTATCAGTTCTACTTCATAAAATTCCTAGAGCTTTCATTTTCATGCACCTTCACATTCTTCACAACCAGTGGTATTGATATGCCATATAACAACTTCTCTCCAGGATGACTGCCACAAAGAAGTACTACTAAAAATATCATAAAGATTGATCCTTTTTCTCCTGCCCAGTTATCAATGTTCAAATGATTAGACAGTCCCCTGGGCAGAAACATGAATAACAAAAAGAGGCCTCTGAGAGGCAGCATAGAACACTCTGGACAGGCACCAAATTTTGCAAAGAGGTGGACAAACCTTAACCAAAATTTATACTTATTAAGTCACTCTCTCTCATGTTTAAAGAGTGCAAGATGCTAACATCTGTGGTCCTCTAGTCTACACAGGGTTTTCTCTGGCCAGCTTGTGTTGAGATTGACTTATTTCTACATGAGCAAACAAGAGGTAGATTCTGACACAGACTCCACTATGAATGTACTTGCTTCAAGGCCACACAATTTCATTACACCTTAGATGAGCTGGTCTAACTTCTAATAACACATCAGTAGCTCTACATGCATCAGCCTTGACATGGCAGTTTATGTGATCTGGTTAACCTGCACACACTGGTACATCCATGGGTCTCTGGCACACTCTTCTCATTGCACATGCATGAAAATAATCCAAGAAGCATCCAGAATCTTTTAAGTTGCAATTTACAAGCCTCCAGTGCCCAGAAAGCTAGGAATACCTTCTGCAGCACTACCATTACTCCTGTTGACTGTAGTCTGCTGTGTGGGAGAAAAAAAAAAGAAACATTCAGTCTGGTGTATAGACTTCAAGTAACTGCATAAACATGTGACAGCACTTACCAGACATGGATGTTTACATTGTCATAGAATCACAGAATGGTGTGCATTGGAAGGGAACAAAAAGGTTGTGTAGTTCCAGCTCCCTGNAGAATGGTGTGCATTGGAAGGGAATGTAGTTCCAGCTCCCTGCTGTCATGGGCAGGGATACTTTCCAGTGGACCAGACTGCTCAGGGTCTCATCTAATCAGGCCTTGAGCACTTCCAGAGTTGGAGTATCTAAAAATTTTCTGGGCAGCATTTTCCAGAATCTCACCTCCTGCATATTAAGGAATTTCTGCCTAATGTCCAATCTAAACCTGCCCTCTTTTTGTTTAAAGCCATTCGCCCTTGTTCTATCACTGCACTCTTATAAGAAGTCCCTCTCCAGCTTTCTTGTAGGTCCCCTTTAGGTACTGAAAAGCTGTGATAAGGTCACCCCAGATTTCTCTTCAGTGTGAACAATCTCAACTTTCTCAGGCTTTCCTCATAAGAAAGGTGTTTCCTCCCTATAATAATCTTCTTCTACACATATATTTATAAACAGCAGCAGGAACAGAAAAAACTAGAAAACGTGCAGCCATGCTTCCTGGTGTGATGACTTTGATAACCTTGGGACTGAACTAAGATGGTTATGAGCATCATCATTATCTACATAATTCTATTTCATCCATTTGACTGGGTTTTAAGATGTGCACAGAAGACAACTGAACTATCCCAAGTCTGAAATTGGCAGAGGAGAAGAGAAATACCCTGGACAGTAGCTCAGAGGTGAGTTACTTCCAACAATCTTTTGCTAATGTTGAGTACCAATTTGTTTTGAACAGCAGCTTCACCCAAACGCACACATGAACAACAGATTCCACCTCCTCAAAACACCACACTAGGTACCTGACTTCTACCCTCCAGAAAAGGTCTTGCTCTTTCCATTCAACCAAATGCCCCAAGTCCAAGGCAGCCTAATGCCTTTTTTTCTTTTTCTGTAGCAGAAGCCACAGACATCTTGCTATGCCCATCTACATGAAGGGAAGGAATTTCCTCAAGAAACTTGAGTTAGAGGTGCACTGGATCTGGAGGATCTTTGGGTGCAGAGGCTGGGGGAACAGAGTGGGGAGAAACTTCCTAGGGAGAAGTGTAGGGATTCTGGGTTTTTTTCCTCTGAACAGGAGGAATACAGCAGCAATTATTTGAGGAGAGCAGAGTATATTAGTGGATTTAGAGTAAAACAAGAGCAACAAAAACAGTGGAGATGCATCTTTGTTTAAAATCTTAGCAGGCCCTTGTTTTGGCTTACACATCCTTTATTAAGTATTGTCTTTCAGAAAGGAGATGCAGAAGTTTGATAACTTCAGTTTAGTAATAGATCATATAGCACCAATAAAAAGGTAGTCATGGGGGAAGCCCATTCCTTCCAAATTCCTAATAGCTAATGAAAACTGTGACAGAGTCATTACTGCCACAGGGGTTCTGATTACATACAGGATTTTTCTTGGCCCACAGTCAAATGCCATCTCTGCAAACAGCTCACAGCAATACTGCCCCTGGGGGGTTATTTTGGAGCCGCTGACTTTGGTGGCACTGTTTGGTTTACTGTTTTCTCGTGAATGTTCCCAGACATTTTGGTGCCTGCCTAAGTACAGGACTCGCCAAGAGCAGCCAATACAGGTCATAAAACACTGCAAATAGAGAATTTCCATTTCAGCTCTGCCTCTGTCCTGAATTCAGGACAGCTGCCTCTGAAGCACTACACTTAAGAATGTTTATGATTCACAAGAAGTTTCCAGCCCATACAGTAGTTGAAGCTTTTATCTCTTTGGCTTTGATCTCCTCTGTATTCTCTTAAATATAATTAAACCTGTCACACCATTTCCTGTCTTCTAGCTTTCTCTCTGAAACAAAACATTTATGCACAAATTAGGAATTTTAAACAAAGACAGTTCCAAAGAGTAATAAAATATCTTTGGGACATTTCAGCTCCACTTCATATATCATTTACTGACAAATGTGGTGCATTCCATTCTGAATAACTCCCGAACCAGAACATTTTATTTCATTTTTCTCTAGCACAGTGTATTTTACTGCAATTTCTCTTAATGTCTGCTGCTGCTAACTTGGAATCTTCTTGTGACATGAATTTGACAACGCTGGCATAAAACAAAGCACAAGATTCACTGACAAACTGCATAAACTTCATCTTGTGGTTTGACGCATTGATTTAACTAATGCAAAAGGTTTTAGGGAAAAAAATTCTTTGAAACTTTCAACAAAACTGTGCATTTTTCAGAGTTTACCACAGGCCAAAGCTGTGTTTGCCCCCTTAAACAACTGCACAAAATTTCAGTGTCTAAATTCTAAGATATGAAGTGCACCTTACTGCTATGAACCATTCATTTTATTCCTTATTGTACATGTAGTTTTGCACAGAAGAAACAAAAACCTAACCATTTTTCAAAGCTGTTTTACACTGTCCTGTTAAAATCTGAACTCAGTCCTCCAAATCATTGTATCTTCAGGAAGAATTCTCCACTTTTTATCAGTAAGATATTTCCTACCATCTCTAATTGCAATATCCCTTTACATTCCAAGTAGTTATAGGTTTATCCTCACAATGCTCCCTCCCATCCCATAGCAGCAAAATTATTACTGTTTTACAGATAAAGACCTGAAGCACAAAGTGATTACATGATTACCCACTGTAGCAACAGAATTTTGAAGCATAGCAAATTGTTATCCCATGTTGAAGGAGTGCTTTAACACTGACACTAGATTCCTGTGCAATAAGAAGAAAAATTTAAAATAGCACATTAAGAGAGACGCACGGTATGATTAAGCCAACTGAACATAATGGATTACATGAAAGACAGATGAATTACATGAAAAACTACAGAAACTACTAAATGCACTGTGCTGAACCGCATTAGAATTGTACTTGAGTTACAGGACTTGATGGCTCCCTCAAAAGGCCAGGAGCTTGTGGTTAACACCCATAAGATATGAATCACAAAATGGGCTGTATTTTATCTTGCTAGATCATGTAAAGATTTTCTCTAAACTCTATCTAAAAGGGGTGTTGCCAAGTCAGCAGCCTGTCCAAGTGTCCTGAGCCAGGTGAGGGCAGCCTAAACGAGGTAGAGTTGCTGCCAATTCACTTTGGGTGTGATTGCATCAGTTCCTGTGTTTTCCCACTGGTGCAAATGCACACATGCAAGACCTTTCAGTGATTCTGAATGCAGCTATTGCTTAATACCAGCCATGTGACAAGTCCAGAAACCAGAGATCCTGGATTTAATTAGTTTATCCATAAGATTTAAAAAGTATCCATTTAGTATACTTAGAGGGGGGAAAAAATGAACACCAGGTATTTCCTCAAGCTAACAAAAGAAGACAGTGCAAAGTGTTGTCAGTGCGTGGGAACAGAAGCTACATAAATGTCTGTGGCTTTAATTGATGTGATTTTTTTCACCTTGAATGCAAGTTTCATGATATTGGGATTTTTCATAAAGCCTACAATTGCTGTAATTATTTCACTCCTAGTATCAGTGTTTCCACAAAAAAAAAAAATTATTTCTATCCTTCAGTGGCTTCAGACAAAATGTATTTCAACTATGAATACTGAAGTTTAAAGTACAGAAAAAGAATGAAAAAAATCCACACCTATTTTATGTAAGATGGCAATGGGGATATTAAGCTGGGAATTAAATGCACAACAGTTTTAAATGAATATAAGAGGTACTTAGCAAAAGATTATATGGATGTGTTTCCCCATAACATAGAGTCTTTAATTTGCATGAATATCTGGAATGAAAAAATAAAAGTTTATTCAATCTCTTGGATATGAAAATATTAAAGGTACTTTGGCTTGTGTTGTGCAAAAAATGAAATTAGATGCCTGTCATGGTTCTTCACCAACTTTTAAAAATGCCCACAGAATATGATTCCCACCCCTGTGTCCCATTTGCAATGCATCCTGGAGAGATGATCTGTCAGCCTCACACTGCAAATACCCTGCAAAAGCTGTCTCATACATTCTCAGGGGATTTGTTATCTTTCGGTCACAAATCTTTGATACTACTACTTAATAAAAGCTTCAAAGAAAAAAAAAAAAAAAGGAAAACATGAGTAGATGCTCAGAATGAAAGGATGAATAAACAAAACAGAAGCCCAGCACCTTGAGAATGTGTGACTACTCTGAGTCTGTGCTTTACAGGTAAATGAAGGCTAGACAATTGAGCACACAGCAGTCTTGAAGACAGCACATTCTCTTCTGGGAGGAAAAAAAAAAAGAAAAAAGACAAAAGACACATAATCGAGTTCTGTTACCAGGGATTTTTCAGTCATATCAGACACTAGGTGATGTAACAAGTTTTGTCAGCAGCTTGATATGCCAGCACAACATGACTCAAGAGAACCTCAAAGGAACCGATTGTTTCAGGTGTGTTTTATTTAGAAACACAATCTTTTCCCAGGTTCCAGTCTTCGAAATAGTGCCAGGCTGGAGCAGACTCATATTGCTGGAAGACACAGATGCTTTTGCTGAGGTGACAAGAGGCTATCCCTTCTAGACATGCTCTGTAAAGCATGGGGGGCTGTCAGATGAGTCTCATTAAATGAATTGAGATGCTGAGCTAACAGCATAGGCTATTATTTATAGAGCCCTACTGTTTCAGATATGTACAGAAGATAGTGTCAAATATGTAGGACTATCCATACTTCTCAATTTCAGCACTGAACATTTTCATTTTGGAGAGAGAATGGAAAAGGCAAAGTTTAATGAATGGAGAAAAAAGGATGAAGCAGTTGTGAACACCACCTTAAACCTCTACTTTGTGAGCACTGTCCATTCATTACATCAAAAAAAGTCTCATCCCATCTAAACAGAAATTTTCCTTATTTCCCTGTTTCCTTATACCACACTTAGTCCACTGCTGATATCTTGCACTATGTCAGTAAACCAACTCAGTAATTACCAAGGACTCATCTGGAAAGAAGAAGCATGAGCTTCACATAGTTCCTCATTCTCACAGAAAAGCCTTTGGGGCATGCTGCAGAAATAGAGAAAGTTAAAACAATACAGAGAAATATCATCAATTATTGCCTGTGATTTATTTGGCTAAAAGATAATACCAGTTCTTCAGTTGTCCAAAGCAAGCCATTGCATTTCTAATTATTGTATAAAAAAGGGGAGATATCACATAGGAGATAGGTGGGAGAATATGATTTTCAACTTGCCTTTTGGAAGGTTTAAGGTTATTTACTAGAGCAAGAAGAATTAAAATAGTTGACATTTATCCCTTCAAACAAGATCTAAACATAGCCCTCTTTCTTCAGCAGCTCAGCATGACTTAGGGAAGGCAAAAGCCCTCTCACTAGCTGAGGTATGATGCAGACCTATATGTTGACAGAAATATCAAAGAAGCTTCACGACCTACTTCAGATCACGCAAAACAAAAAGGAGGTGCAATGCTGTCTTCAGAGAAATAGGTTCAAAAGTTATATTGCTTGAAGATTTTCTAGTTGTCTATTAGCTACAAAACACCTTCAAAAGACTGTGAGCAACAGTGTGACAAATAAACAGTGAGACACAGAGTAAAGGAAAGAAAAAAATGGAACAAAAGTTGCAAAATTGAAAATATAAATTGAATAACTATGGCAGTCAATAATATTTACAACTGTGGCATTCCCTGAGAGCCACAAAGACTTAAGGGGCATAAATGGACAAAAAATATAAGAAAAAATTCCGTAAAATTAGGACAGCCAAATTTTGTTTGAAAACTTCTCCCATCTCTCTGCCACCTCTAGATCTAGCTGAAAAAAATCTAGTATTTTTTGTAGCTGGCCAAAAGTTGGTAGGAAAGCTTCAATCAATTCACTTGAATATTTTTAACATTCCAGCCTTTGGAAGAGTTTGCTGGACTTCACTTCTAATGAATCAGTGAAGCCAGTGTGTTCCAGTGAAGATCTAAAGACAAAATAGCATAAAAATGGGTGTGACAAAAAGGGTCTTGGAAAGCCACTGAGACATGTAGAATGTGACTGTTCAAAAATAGGTAAGCAAGAAGAGCAGCAACCTAAACTAGTATGTGCACTACACACTTCAGCTAGGTCTGCTATCTTTGCATGCTTGTCTCTTGGCTGCATCCAGGTATGGCTCATTATATATTCTTATTTCTAAAGAAAAGAGAATGCTTAAGTCAAATAACCCTTCTGTTTCCTGTTGCCCTCAATACCTGAGCAGTGGAGATGAGAAGCCTTTCAAGAGCCCCTCTGTGTACTGACATCATTTATGTTGATAATACAGAAAAAATACTCTTTGTGCAGCCAGCACCATCCCAAATACAGTGTGAAGGCAGCTGTGCCTAATCAGATTAGGTGTCTTTTTGTCAAAGGCCTTGAGAACAAACTGTGTGTCTTATTTGTCAGGAGAGCTCCAATTGTTAGCAAGGCACACCCATAATTCTTTATGGGCTTGGTGTGTTGTTTCTGTTTTCTCTGATTAATGAGATAATGCCCCTTATGGCAGGTCACAAATTGGATTCTGTAAAAGAGGACATTAGAGGTTTACAGCTTTTTTGGGAAAAGAAAGAAAAAGCAAAAGCAAGAAAAAGCACAACACAACAGGCATTGACCAGTTCTGTTGGAACTTTGTCATTATAGCACCAGAGAACAAATGATCACTTCTCAAAGACTACTGATATTCTGATCTATGGGGCAGACATAATCAGCACGTTTTCATCCTTGAGACTTTATTCTCAATGAATCTTGCACGTAAACCTAGTAAGGTCTTGGTACGTGTCCCACTTCCTCTAATATCCTTGGGAAACATGAAAAGCTTCTCAGCAGTAGGCTGACTTCAGGTTCCCCTCCATCACTTCTGAGAAAGGACCACTTCAGTGCATTGGTAGTCTCATAACAAGATTGAGAACCTCTTGAAACCACCTGCATGACACAGTACATCACAGCTACTGACAAGGCACATTACCTCGGTGATATCCATCTGATCTTTCACTGCAGTGATGGCACTTTGGTGAGCTGTTAAGGTAGGAATTGCTCTTTTCATCTGCCACAGTCCAGCAGTTCTACAGAAATATTTGGTCTTAACTAAATGATATGATGGTCAAATATGCTTTATTTTTAATCACTGTTTGGATGATTTATTTTGTGTACATTCAATCTAATGGGCTATTGCTTCCAAGAGTAAACATATTAAGCAGCTCTTGAAAAACCTATACAAAACAAGATTCTAAATGGGCTTCCAGTGCATTAATCAAATTGCAGGTAAGCAAATATTGATATGTAGTTTAATCTTACAAACTGACCACAAATAAAGACAGAGGATTTCCATATCTGTCCTTTGGTTCCTAAACAAGCACAAGCCCCACTCCAGTATAAGGCAGAGAAGATGAGTTTAAGAATGTGCTTCTTAATCATCTGAACTACAGAGTGCAAAAATATATCAATAACAGCTTTTAATTAAAAGTGGCATCACTGACGATGGAGCAAAACAGACACTAATGCCAAAAGCAGCCTCTTGATCAGCACAATGGATTTGTGGATGATGGCTGAACACATTTTTAGACAGGTTGGCAAGGTGTGCAGTGGGCTTTAGGGCATGACTGTTAACAGAAGGATGTTGTCAAGCTGCAAAAAGAGCTCAGCAGCGTTAGCAAAATCAACTGCAATAAGTAACTGCAAGGAATGTGCTGTACTGCAGGCAGAGAAGGATCAACCTCTACTGAGGCAGGGATAAAAACTTAAAGATGTCCTACTCCTGCCCAAAGTGAGCCACTGCTTTAATGATACACCCTGGCTCTGAGTGACCCTGGAATAGACCTGTCCCTTCCATATCTGAGCTCCCACAGCTCTGCCATGCCAAATCCTGCACAGGTACAAGGACTCTTTCCATATGACTGGTGCAAAACTCTGTTTAAAAGTGCAGCTCATGACGACAGACACCTCTAAAGCAGGGCCACGCTGGAGCAGATATCCATGCTGCTGGCCCATGCTGGAGCAGGGGAATATTCCCTTAGAAGGAAAAAGCCCATGGTGGAGCCAGTTTATCCTAAAGGACTTCTACCCATGGAGGACCCACACCAGAGCAGGGGAACAGTGTGAGAAGGAAGAAGCAAAAAAGGAGATATCGGGGAATCACAGCTGCCCTTTGCCCCTCCCTCTGAGTTGCTGGGTAGGGGAAGGTAGAAGAGTGGTATTGGAGAGTGAAACTGAACCTAAAAGAAGCCATAATTTGTGTAGAATCCTAATTTTTGGTTTGCTTAAACTCATGCCTTGGACTGGAACACACAGGACGGGCATGCTCTTTTCCTGCCTATGCAGGGCATTTGTCTGATGCTCACACAGGTGAACCACTTATAGGTACAATTTACAAGCCTCTGAACTCCTGCCTTTTCTGGCTCACAATCAATAAATGACTTCTCATGTTTACTTAAAATAATTTGATTTAAATACCCATTAAACTATTGTGAAGGTCAAGACCAAGAATCATAAATCTAGGGACAGAGAATGCATGTGCAGAACACTAAGGAGAAATGGAGCTATAGGAAATAAATTCACAATGCAATAATGAGAGATTAAACAGTGGATACAAGTATGATTGATGAGCTTTATCACAGACAAATTGAAAAGCTCTCTGATTTCTTCTAGAAAAGGATTATGGGTATCAAAACCTCAGAATTCATTATTCTGATAGCTATCACGTGAATTACTTCAAACATCTTTTAGCAAGGCGACAAGAACCTTTCTATCAGGACAACATACCTTTCACAGACACAATAAGCATCTAGTTTCCTTCATTAGAAGGAAACTTGCATATACATGAAAATAAAATGTTGAAATAGAAGTACTGGGTATGAGTTCAAATAAAACACACTCTTCCTTTTTATAGGCCACATCCAGATGAGGACAAAAACCATTTCACTTAAACTGGTTTTGATATTTCTATACTATGAAGTCCCAAATCTAATAGTGTTTTTTCACAGAACCGCTGGTTTCTGCGGGCAACAGAATATGTGGTTGTCTTGCCAGACAATGCATTTTCTGTCAAGTGTATCCACCAGGCCATAAGAGAATTGTCTCTGTAATCCATGCCAAAGAATGTTTTTCTCTACCAGAAGAATTCTTTTCTTTATCAGACTCCACTGTAAACTAACTTCTGAGTTAGTTAGACACTTCCTGTATCTAACTTCTGAGCTGTTGTGTTCACTCACTGCTGTGATTTTTGTTGGCACATGCTCTGTCTGTCCCATGGAGCTGCTCACCTGTACTGCTTTGGCAGTTCTGTGCAGGTGCGAGGCCAAAGAGTCACCTTCCACACACAAAGATTTAAATCATTTCAGGAACTGTTAGTTCCTGAGTATGTAGAAGGGGCACAAGAAGGCAAAGCTGGCTGCACAGACGGTTGAAAGAATGAGAAGAGCCTTAGGGAACCTAGACGCAGTTCAAGCACAAGGAGCTACCCCCACTTTGCCTTTTCACCGATGCCCTGTAAAATTTAGACCTTGCAATGCTGTACATTTTGGAAAGAAAAGTCTTAGAATATCACTACTTACAACATGAGACACACATTAAAAACTGCCCTCTAATTGCACCATGTCTGTCTGCTTCCTCCCTTCTTTATCCTTCCCAGTGAAGCAGAGATGTCCTGTGAAGAAGCGCATGCTTCATTCGAGGCTCGGCTCTGCAGCGCGCTCGAGTGACGCCCCGCGATGCCATGCTCTGCCCAAAGCTGTGAGTGTCACTGCACGCTGTACAGAGCATGTGTCTGCTGTAATGCAACATGAACCAAGGTTCTGTGCTTAAAAATGGTAATTTGTTTACCTGCAAAATGTAAACGTAGGCTCTATAAACTGTGAGCCAAGGATGAAGGCTTCCTGAAGTCCTTCAGAAAAGTACAGTGCCTTGTTCCAAAGATAACAGAAGATACGGCTCTGGCAGAAACAAGGAGAACAAAAGGGAAATCAGGTTCCTGAGAATATCAAAACCTCTTTCCTATGAGTTCTAAATTGATGTATTTCTTCAGTGTTGCAATTCACAGAGAACAGCTGAATTTCCTGATTCTCCAGGGTGTAAGGCATTTTCATAAGGATCTCTAATCACAATTTACCCTGTTAGTTTCATTTGAAGTTAAGAAGGTATGTGGTGTGGAAACTGTACCTACCATGATTCTTTAGGCTGTAAGATAAACACACTGAATTATTGCCCATTGGAAGACATCCCCATGCAGTGACAGAGGAAATGGCAAGGCAGCAGAAATCAAGAAAGGATTTAAAGTATGTAGGTCTGGAGGGGGAAAGGTTGCCTCTGGTATTTTCAGACCGCTGTTTTTAAACGCGCATAGCTTGTTCATAGTTGGAAGTTTAAGGTGTCAATTTTGATTCTTGCTTGTTTTGATGATTGCCAACTATACCGAGCATTTTTTAGATGGAAAACAAAAAAGAATGATCATTAGTGTGTCATGCGCTGGCACTGGATGTCATTAAACAATTACTGTTTTCGAGTCTGCAGAGCTGCAGCATTGATGTCTCTGTCAATCTAGGTACAATAAGAGAATGTCAGTAATTTAAGAATTGCATCATATGTAATAAGTTTGTAGCAAAGCATTTTCTAGATTTGCTCCACTGGTAACATGCACCTTAGGTGATACAACTGCATCACATTAACTGGCAGTACCTTCCAAACACATCAAGTCTTCTTTTACAGATTGTTATGGTCTTTTGTCATAAAGAGTTGTAAATTTAAATGAAATAAAAATCGAGGTACATTTTTGCCTCAGATCTGAGTTAATGTTCTTCTTGTTTTTAAAGAAAGACCTTAACTTATCTAGTTTTGTTCTCTGATATTCCTTCTCATTCAAGGATGATATAATAATATATTCATAATTTCAGCCCCTATTCTTAACATATTTCTGTCTAAAGTGAGCTTAACCTGATTCCCAATGAACTTGCTATTTTTACCACATTAAGAAAGGAAATGGAAACTTCTAAAAGAAACTGATGGTTTTTAGCTCCTACAAGATACAGATGTTAATTGGTATGCAGGCTATGTTAGGGGATTTGGAAGGCTTTTTTTTAATCTCAGCATCTAGGACATAAAGGTAAGGTTTTTAACTGTCTTTAATTAGAAAATTGACTTTACATTCTCTGACATTTGCTCCACATTTTCTCCACACTTGACTCAGTGGAAATTAATTTGGAAATGATACAAGGCAAGGTGTCACTTTCCAGTTGCACTTGATTGCGACTATTTTCTTTTTAAAGAAGGAAATATTAACTACCTGTCTATGTAGATGCCTCCCTTATTTTGACATAATTCTCTGATCTGCTCTTACCTTCCTGGCGTCCCCCCTCCACAGCTGCGTGGTCACCTCCCCACGCAATTTCACAGGAGGGGAGCACTCCCTGTCCCTGGAACCCCACAGCAGCACTCACTAGCTGACAAACAGCACAAATATTAATTGCTGTCTGCATCTCTTTGTGTGCCAAACCTAGGTGCTTTCTGTTTCTGAAGAAAATTGCATACAAAATCAGTAAGCTCAGGGAAAACTGCTATAAAGATACAATTCTTTAAGTGGAAGCAAAGTAAATTGCCTATACTGCTCAGGTAGTTTTGGATTTGTTGCCTGTTTCCATATGAGAGATTTCCTTCCCAATAACTTAAGCCTCAGAAATTATTGTTAGTCAGTGTAGGCTTAAAAGTCTGATGCATTAATCTTTATATATGCTCCTTTCTATTGCCTCTTGCTTTATTTATGGAAATCATTTTGCTGGAGTAATACCATAAGCTATACAACTTGTTTTCATGAGAAACTGAAGTTGTAAAAAAATAAGTCAGAATAAAACTAGGCATGAAATATCATTTGAAAAACACCACATAACAATTACAAATATTTATTACTTGCAGTAAATACTGTGCCAGTTTCTGTGTAGGTGAGGCTTTTTAATACTGCTACAAGCCACTATTTATACCTCTTCTTTATCATCCGGGAGTTTAAAACCTCTCAAGTGCCTCCTCCTTACTTTGAGGATTCACAGGCCACCTAGTATCTTTTAACACATTGCCCATCTAAACAACAGATTTACAGCTCTGAAAATAAACTCAGACCACATGCAAGAGCTTTGCCCACAACACAGATAGCAGCGTGGGTTTTGGATAGAAAAGAAAAACTCTTTTTGCAAAAATAAAGTAACTAAATCTCATCTGAATAGCAGTAAAATATAATATAAATGGAGTTTATTTACCTCCAGTATCTCATCAGCAGTTCTCAAACTCGTATGATTCTTTTAGACTCCCAGTGAGCTCAAAGCTTTTATACCAGCAAGCCAGACAGACACTCAGCTTGGAAGAAACCACCGGAGGAGTAAGTACTGTAGATGCCATGGTGTTTACAGCACCTGGTCCATGAACTAAAGGAGAATAATGAAATAAGTAAAATAATTGAACGTGTGCAAATAAACTGAGCTTGATTTGCATCCATATCTCTGGAGCTGAGTATGCAAATACTAATCTTTATGTACTAATGTTGCACCTGCAGGAATAATCAGAAACACTGTTTCTGGTGTGAAATGCTTTGCCTAGGTATGAATGTGAAACTTCAATTAGAAAAAAAAAAA
>VXBU01009396.1:270255-288616 GCA_013400315.1 Bombycilla garrulus | reverse complement strand
AAAAAACAAAACAAAAAAAAAAAAACAACAAAAACAAAAAAAAACCCCAGTGAAACAAATCCACCTCTAAAACCTGTGAAGATCCTGATGCTGGAATATTAAGGAAATGGGGAGGGAGTTAAGAAATTGTGATTTAGTTGGTATCTGAAAGCCTCCATCTAAATTTTTCTCATTATCTGTCATCCTGGGAGGTATCTCCAAGCCTGTTATTCTGTTCCCACCCATGTCACTGCAATCACAAAAGGTAACAATTACTGTAACCCTGTGGGCACCATGTGTGTCCCACAGTGGTTCTGTATTCACGGGCTCTATGATGTCAAAAATGTATCAGGGTAGTCTGCACATATTTCTGGATTTAAGGACTCATAGTATTTAAATAATAAATGAATAATTTGATCCATTAGATTTACAGTTATCGAAGAATTAATACACCTGCTTGATTTAAGCAAACTCTCATCACCATCAACCATCTTTCATGCTCACAGTAAGGACTGTATGTGAACTCTGTAGTGTAAACAATAGTCCTTTATCCCTGCCTAACCACACTAAAAGGGCAGATGCTATTCCCAGATCTCTCCATCAGATTGTTAATTAAAATAACCATTTGCACTCGTGAAGCTATGCAAAACTGGTGTTTTCTGATTTTGCTTCAAAAATAATGCAAAGAAGTGCAAAATAAAAAGGTACCTAAATATCTGTAAGAGTTACTCAAATCGGATCCATTCACAACATTTATGGATAGGATTACCAACAGCTGCATTTTGTATTAATCACAAACAAGTTTAAGTTTTGTTGTGATTGACTAGAGCCGTGTTTCACTGGCCCAAATCCCTGTCTAAACATGCTTCTTTCTAGTGGTAGATAGCAATATCAACATTCAAATTAATTAGTTTACAAAACACCATGTAAACAGCTCAGAATACTTCTAAAGCTCTTTTCAAATTGGTTGATAATTTCAGTACTGATAAAATATTTGTACTTTTACTCTTCAGTAACCTTGTCGAATATTTTCGTAGAATCAGAATATCATGAATTGGAAAGGACTCACAGGAATCACCGAAGTCCAGCTCCTGGCCCTGTAGAGGACACCACAAGAGTCACACCATGTGCCTGAGAGCGTTGTACATACACTTCTTGAGCTCTGTCAGGATTGGGACTGTGACAACTTCCCTGAAGAGCCTGTTCCAGTCTGTTTAGGGCCTGTTTAGTCTTCAGATAAAAGTTCAGCCTTTACATAAGCCTATTAGCCTCAGTTCATGTCATGAAATGGTAGATAAACACCTGGCAGGTCCACCAGAGAGGTGTGGAAGGTCCATTTTTTTGCAGGATTTTAAGAACAGGTTAAACAAAGATGAAGCAATGATGGCCAACATGCTGCCTTTGCAGGAGTTGAACAGAAGTTGGTATTGCTCCCTTAGGCTGCAGACTGACAGTGGCCTGCGATTATTACAGGCTGTTTATAAAATAATCAGAATAACAAAAAAGCACAAAAATTTGAATATTCCTACTTCCACAAGAACAGATATTTTAAATGAAGGGAAATGTAAGCAAGACATGCATGCTCCTGGACCTGTTATCTTTCCAAGCGATCCTTTAGGAAATCTCCAGGTGAAAGTGTGACAAGTCTGAGGTTAAAACAGCAGTTCCTACACTCCCACATGGGAACTATAAGCTTTAAGCATACCAGTCCAGCTTGTATGAAGAAACATCTTTCAAAGATTATTCCTTCAATGTACACAGGAGCTGTAGGGTAAGAGTTTGCATTTTTAGTTAAGTCATAAAAGGAAAGAATTCTAAGTATCTCCCAGTGCATGTGGCTACTCACAGATCCTCACCTTGCCAGAGGCACCTGACAAAACTCAACAGAGAGAGCACTTGGGCTGGACAAATGAATGTCTTGTAATGCAACACACTTAAATGTAAAACTGCCCACAAGGAACAAAATCCTGCAGCTGGGTTAATCCTCTCCTGTATCTTGTTCACCACAAACAATGTCATGCCTTCTCCAGACCCACCACCTCTGCTCCTTTTCTCTGTGTCCAGTCTGCTGACTAGCAGACCCTGTCTACAACTTTGATGTCAATGAAGAAAACCAGCCTGTTTCCTCCAAGTGCTTTGTGCCCAGGCCCAGGAATACAATGTACAACAGCTTGCAAACTACCTGGCAGGCACTGAGTGCATGCATATCTTCATGTGATTTTGCACAGGCAGCGTTTTAACACAATCCCATAAAAACACAAATAGAGGATTTAAAATTCTCTACTGACTATTTGCTTTATTCATTTTTCAGTATTGCCCACTACGAAACTTGTAACAATTTGGTTTGGTTTGTAAAGCTTCTTGTGTGATAGTGCTCTGTTACTTTATGAGGATCAATGCCTACAATGTTCTATTCATGTAAATGGTAATTAATGACTTGAAGAGTTTGTGCTCATCTTTGCAGTGCATTTGGGCTACACAAACATTTTTACAAATGCTGGCAGCTGGCAAAATACTGGTAAATAATGAATAATATAACATAGTTAATAACAGAAAACCAAACACATTGTTTTTATTACAAATCAGCTGTTGGTACTTGCAGAGAGCAGTATCTTTCTCCATATTGCTAATTACTTCAAAACATCAAAAGCTTTGAGCACTCTAAATTTCATACCTTAATTACTGAAATGGAGAGAGATTAGCATTTCAGGTAGACAGATCCATTGGAATTAGACTGCTATTATCACTTTATTTTGACACCTAATTACAAATAAGTACTTTAGGTCAGATGACGGATTGCATCCAAGATCTGCTGACCCAGCAGAAGGGCAGTTAAATAAGGAAAAAGTCAGCTTAAAGTCATCTTTAAGAGCTCCCACATCTCACCATAATTTAAAGTTTTAGATATGCCTGCAATAGCCTTTGGAAAACAATTATTCTAAGCGAAGACTGGCATTTCAGCAGCACTTAAGCCACTCCATCTTATTATGTACTTCTACACTCTGAATTAGGGCTTCTTACTCAGTTTGTGTGGCAACCCAAAACTTCTAATAGCGAGGGGACTGTGGGGACAACATCTCTGAGAAACTGCCAGAAGCTTCCACGTGTGCTGCAGAGCCAGTGCTAGCTGATTCCAATATGGACCTGCCACTGGCCAAGGCCAAGCCCACCAGTAGTAGTGGCAGTGCCTCTGGGATAATGTATTTAAAAAGATAAAAAACAAGTTATTGCACAGAAACAAGTTGCAGCCAGAGAAGAGAGGAGTGAGACTATGCAGTAGGAACAATTATGTAGACATCAAGGTGAAGAAGGAGGGGGAAGAGGTGCTCCAGGTGCTGGAGCTGAGATTCCACTGCAGCCTGGAGGACTCCACACCAGAGCAGTGAAGTCTGAAGGAAGGAGTGACCACATGGGAACCCAAAACTGGAGTAGGTAGGACCTGCAGACTGATGGAGAGAGAAGCCCACACTGGAGCAGGTTTGCTGGCAGGACTTGTGACCCCCAAGGGGGACCCGCATTGGGGCAGCCTACACCTGAAAGGTTGCACCCATGGAAAAGGACCTTCACTGGAGCAGCTCATGAACTGTAGGTCATGGCGAGAACTGCAGCTCATTGGAGAAATTTGTGGAGATGAGGGGGATCTCATGTTAGAGCAGGGGAAGGACTCCTCTACTTTAGGAGGGAGCAGAAACAATGTGTGATGAGCTGATCATAACCTGCATTCCCCATGTCCCTGCATCACTAGGGAAGAAGAGGTACAGAATAGAGACTAAAAGTTGTCCCTGGATGGAGGAAGGACTGATGAAAGATGTTTTTAAGATTTGGGTTTATTTCTCATTATCCTTCTCTGATTTGACCGACAAAAAATTCATTTAATTTTCCCCAAGTCAAGTTTGTTTTGCCCATGCTGGTAACTGGTAAGTGATCTCTCTCTGTCCTTAGCTCAAGCCAAGGTCAACCCATCACAGGCTTGTCCCACTGCCAGAATGCCTGGCCCAGTGCAGGCATGTACAAGGTGGGCTAAGAAGAAAGTAAGTATGGAGCAAGAAATGTTGTTTTGTTTTTGGTTTTGTTTTTTTTCTGGGGCAGTTATATCAGGTAACAACAGTACAACAGTATTAAAGCATCTATCCCACCTTATGTTTTTTGTTTTTAACACAGGGAGTTGGTATAATGTCCTATGCAGCCAAGCTGCATTTAAAAATTGAGCCCTCCCATTGTGTTTAGAGCCTGCCTTTAAAGGAATAGCTACAATTTCATTTGCATGCTGAAAATTTACAGCCACATCCACAGCATGCAAACTTGCTTCATCTCTCTCTTTAGATGGCAATAACTAGAGCCAGTGGTTAAGCAATGGAAGTTCATTCAGAAGTAACATCTGTTTGTACTTCAGATTTCAAATCACATTGTTGCATTTGCTTTTCATCAACACTTCAGCTAAGACAAGCAGTAGCATTTTGCATAATATTCAAGAATTTGCTTATGCAAAACACAGAATAATTACTTGTAAGATTTTGAAAAAAGACCTCATAAGAGCTCACATTTTCTACATTCTCCTCTAGATGTGAAATGTATAAATCTAATATTCTTCCACTCCTTGTCTCTGTCTGAGCTTTTGTTAAATGACATGTGCTGCTTTGCACATGAAAAGCATTCCTTCTGCAAAACTAGCCTTCTCCAGTTCTTTCAGTTTGTGCTGCTCTGTGGTACACTGGTTTCATTGACTTCTACATGGTGCCATTGATCAAATGATCTGTGCTCGTGTGATAATTAGATCCTACAGACTGCTGACTAAAAGACAACATTTGAGAGTGTTGCTGGATAACTTACTCACAAGTCCTTATGGTCCAAACAACATAGACTGATATAATAGCAGGGAGTTTAAAGGAGTTGTGAAAATTCTATCAGCTGGGAGTCAGAATAGCAATTTCTCATATTCACCAAAATACCGAGATTAGAGCAGTGGAGATATTTAAGTACAGTGCAGCTGAAGGTGGTTCAGAGAAAATTTATACCTGTAACCTGCTGCGGTGACCTGCATGATCTCCCATGCATCTTCGTTCATGTGCTTTGAAGTCCTTCTTAAGGAAAATGCTAACACAAGGAAGGACAAATCTATAAAGGGAGAAAATACATTTTAAATTATAACAATTTTTCAAAGTTATTCAGGCTTCAACCAAGATTTCCAAAGGTGACCAATGGACCAATGAATTTATGTTTCTCATCAGCAACACAGCAAAAGGCCCTGATCTTCAGAAAAGTGCTGAAACATCTAGAATATTTAACATACTTCTGAATAGCCTTGGAAAGCTGGGCCACTCTTTACACAAAGGTGAAAAAATTAAAATATCATTTTCATTTGAGCTATGCACTCTTCCTTTCTAGTTGTGACGTTTTGTTTGTTTCATGAAAAAATGACAGGCTGCAAAGAAGGCAGGTGGTGTGAAGCTTTCTTTGTTCACCGCTGCCTGTAGGACTGTGGCATGGTGCAGACCGGGACTATGTGTTTTGTCTTATCCTTAGTAGTCCTTGCAGAAAACTGCAATGGACTTAGGAAGGTGGGGACAGGAGACTGTCATGATGTGGTCATGTCCCTGTCCAGAGCCGAGGATGTCAAAACCAGGGAAACAAGAACTAGCAGACACCTTACACCCTGAGGAGCCTCTTCCTGCCTGCACAGGACTCTCCTAGCCTCAGGTCAAGCCTGTCCATCCCACATCTCCCCACAGCTAGGTGACAGCTGTCCTGGGCCACTTTTGTCACCAGTTCCCAGTGACAGAGACACAACATGGCCAGAGCTATTCCAGGAGCTGGTAGCAGCCCTCTCTAATGTGGCTGTGCCATCATCAGGGCTGTCAGTGCCACATCGGTGTGACACAGTTGTTTATCTTTTTCCACTTGAGTGAGAAGAAGCTAGTTTAAAAAAAACCCTTAAAACTAATAAAGAAGGCATTTTAAAAAGTAAAAAGAGGAGAATAACACCCAATAACCAGCAATTCAAAGAACAGCAACTCAGCAATTGTTAAAAGGGAATTAACATAAATGGATCCTACTCACTGCCCAATATTAAAGATTTGCACAGTAATTGCTCTTTAGATTTGTCGACTTGGAGGCTTAATTCAGGGAGAAAAATGCATTTTGAGTGGACTGAAGCTTCAGTTATATTATACTGTTATATTTCACATCTTTCGAGTGTGAGACATGTCCAATGCCAAACTGCAGCCATAGGTTGCTGACAATGCTGAGGATGTTTGACCTTTGACTGCTGGACCCACATCTGTTTTTCTTGGAACTGGACAAAAAGATATGTCCAGGAATGACTTTGTGCTACAGGCTACTGTTTGTGACTGAAACAAAACGATAAATTAGTTTTCTTCTGCTTAGTTCACGGTAGACTATTACACCCTCTTGAATTGACAGGACAAGGGGCAATGGGCACAAACAGAAGCACAGGATGTTTAAATGTTTCCAGGAATGGAGCATGTACCTCCTTTCAGAGGTTCTCTCTGAGCAGCAGGAAAATCTCACTTTCCAGATGACAGGTTGCCCAGGGAGGCTGCGGAAACTCCACTTTTGGAGCTATTTGAAGTCTGCAGAAATGGCCCTGTAATAAGTGTATATTTTGCTCTGCAAACCCATGCTTAGTGTGATTTGCAGAGTGCAGAAATTCTCAATTTTTTTCTTATATTGGGGTGTGGCTTTGAGCTATTAGGGGTTTTTAAGTTTCCTTGACAAGATGACATCATCAAAAACTGGCTAATGGAAACTTGGGAACTGCGGAAAATGTTTCTTCCCTCAGAGAATTATGCAAGGTTTGTGAAACTGTCCTTTCATTTTGAAAATTTTGGGTGAAACCCTGTTCTGCTCATAAGAATTTGGGGCAAGAACTGGCTAGATAAACTGCTGTGTCTCTTTCTCTCATTCTATATGAAAAAAAAAAAAAGATATATATTTAGTAAAAAAACCCCTAAAAGTCGGAATTACATTCATACACACTGCAATTAAAAACAAAACCCAAAACGTCCCATGTTTTTTGAGTGATGACCTGTTAGGGAAGCAAACAAAACCCAGAATCTCTGGGTATAAAATAAATTTTCAAATAAGCTGCTTATCATGTCCCCTTCTCTTCTGCCTGTCCCACATTGCCCTTTCAGAGGAAGAGCTCAGCACACAAAGTGGTGCTTCATTAGGTTTAATTTTTGCTTTGCTCTTTCACCTGTAAAAGCTGAAAGCCATGGTTTTCCATCAGGTAAGCCAGGAGGTGCTGGAAGCAGCGCTCTGCAGTCTGTGGCAGATCCTTCCTCACAGCCAGCGAGTGCACAGCTCTCTCTCCACTCCCACATCCCTGGGGATTGCTCAAGGACAGGCAGTCTGTTTTTCTCTTTGCAGTGTCCATATCCGTCCTAATTAGTCTGAACCAGGCTATAAGGATTAACAAGATCCCCTCAGTAAGAGGCTTTGCCGAAAGGGTGACCTCCCACCCTCCCAAGTTGTATGTGTGTGAGCTCAGTTGCAGATATTTGGAGCACTGTACGTGGCAGACCTGCATTCAGAAATGTCACAGGAGACTACTAGAGTGTTTTCCCTTAAGCTCTAGAATCCGGACATTGAATTTTTTCCTTACACAATTTTATGCCAGTATAAATGCCACCAAAGTTGACCCAAAAAAAAAAAAATCAATATCTACAGGCCTGACAGGAGATAACAGGTCCCTGAATGTATCCTCTCTGGACTTCAAGGTTTTGATGTGCTGCTTCTAATTCTCAAATTATCTGGCCTCCTCATTTCCCTATCTAGGTTACCATATTTCACATGGTGCTATTAATCATATAAACACAGGTGACTTTTTTTCTGTTGTAATCATTGATTTCAGCCTATCTTCTGGAACTTTTGACTGCTTTTTTAAAGTGGCCGTGTTGCTATGACAGAAACTAGATTTGTTTTAATAGCATAAAAAAGATATGAATGCAGAGAATTTGGGAGCTGTAGGTCCGCAAATATTTCCAGTGACAACGCTCTGGGAAAATTGATAAAACCTCAAGTGAAGCAGTGTTATTGGAACCTGATAAGGATTAAATGTGAAGCCAAAATAAAAGCACGAAGTGGATTTGTTAAAGAGAACATCAGCACAGTTCACAAAAAAGGTGAGGTTAGAGGGGACATCAAAACCAGAGCCCTGAAGTGAGTTCAGAGTTTTGTATCCCACCATGATTTCTCCTTAGTGCTAAGATCAATGGGATTTTGCCTTGGCTGTTTCAGAAGTTTCCCATAACAAAACTGCTGAGTTCTCACTATGCAGCTGATAGCCTGACTATTCTGCAGAACAAATCTCCTCAGGACAGATTTTGCTTTCCGATACCAGTTAGGATAACTCCAGGCTTCAGCAAAAGGGACCTGGATTGACACCAATGCTAATCAGAGCACAGTATCCTGCCTGAAGGGAATAGCCTTCAAGAAAAGTCCGTTTATTTGTAACAATCTCTATTTTGAATTGCTATTCTGTTTTATCAACTATTAAAATAAACAAAAATTATCTTTCTTATTCTTTTTGTTGTTCTTGAATCTTCTACTCACTATTCTGCCACCATTATTAAACAAGTCCTCCTTATGCTCTTTTATAAAGTTACTTAGGTTACAGGTATATTCCTCCTGCCTACTTTTGATTAAGTAATTCTCAAGTTGAAGCCTACTGCAGACCGAAAATCTCTCTCTGACAAATTGTATAAAAGTTTAATTACTGCAAAACACCACATATATTGTGCAAGTTTCCACTGCATTTCCCAGCACTCTTTTATCACCCCCACCACAGTGGGCTGTAACCGCATTTGTCTCTAACACCAGACAATTTCAAGTTAGTTTATCTGCATTTTTGCTGTCCTCTCCTGAATCTCATCTAATCTTTTAATTTCAGTTCTGTGATGAGAAGTCCTAAACTGCACACATTTGTGATTGCATTCTTACCAAGACTGCCAGAAATCTCTTACTCAGAAAGAAGCAAGAGTTATTTCTTTCAGTCACTCATTCTTATCCTTGGCAGGTCAGGCTAAGCTGCACTAGGGACATTTACTTCTGTAGAAGGCTTAGCTAAATGGGGAAACTCATATACCATATTATATCTGTATCACAGATATTAGCCCCCAGTACACTAAGGATGGCAGAGCTAGAGAAATGTTATTTCTTAATAAGACAACTCGTTCCTTTTTTTATATGTATCCTTGTGTTATTTTTGCAATATAGCTGTGGAGCCTTTTAACCCTTTCCCTCGGTATACTTCCCACTAAATACACCACACTGCTGTCACCCAGCCGCATTTCTTCTAAACTGAAAAAACTGAAGGAATGAGAGGCACAGATTACTGAGTTTAATTCTCTTAAACCAGTCCAAACCAGCCAGTAACCCCTGGTCATTTCTAAAAGGTTACACCAATCTAATGCTGTACTCCATACTTAAAACCTCTCTCCTGGCTGCTGTCACACTATCATACCAGCTTAGAAGGGATCAAGCATTTTCGTCCTATTTTACAGAGACAGCATTAAGAAATTCCCTTTTTTGTCCCTATTCAGAAAGAACATCCATTTCATAAGAATCCAAAAAAAAAAGCACCTTTTTGAAATGATACTTAAGTCATAGAATGTCATAGAAGCCATGTCTGAAGGGTTGGTATTAAGGTATTGTTTTCTTCTTATCCAGACAATATTAAAACACAAATATATATATGGTTGCTATACACTGGACAAAACCAGCAACAACTACAGCAAATGGTCATTTCTTTGAGAAAGTAATTGTAAATCCCTCCTTTGAGCTGTGTCTTGCACTTGACCTAAACTGCCCCACAGCTGCTGCAGCCAGCCTGGGGGTAGCCAGCAAAAACCCCAGTGAGGGCCCTGGCATAAGTGCAGGACAGCAGGAGAATTCGGCCACTTAAAAATAGAGTTACGTCCTAGCAGCCTCTTACATACTGTAAGAAACTTTTATATGTTATAGCTCAGTTGTTGTATCAAAATGCAGGAGATTTGCAGTCACCTCTGTTGTGGTATGATACCTCTACTTGTCATCTTCAAGACAAGATGAAAATGAAACACTGTAGGAAGGTCTTCAAAATTCTGGTGAAAATGGGCCATATTGGCCCTAAGGAAAAGCCACCCTTGAGTTAATAACCCTGTATTTCACCTTCAGCCACAAAAGAAAAAAAAAAAGAAAAAAAAATTCATAACTCTACCTTTTATTCTGATTACATGAGTTTATATTTTATTTTAAATGCATGGTTATCATTTGTAGTTTAACTGTAAGCTGCCATATTGCATATGTACTTATTTGTGCTGCAACGTAATACAGCTGTGGTGTGACACGGTTGATTGAAATCAAATACACCATAAATTTAAAATTTCTGCACTTACTGTGACAGTCAAGATGTCTGAATTATGCAGAAGAAATAAGAGAAATCATAACTTGCATTTTAAATGTCGTGATAGTCTTAAGCACAGAAAGTGTCTGACCCATAAATGCATAAATAAATAAAACTCCACAACTGAAAAATTTGAATTCCAAATTATTTTATTTCTTAAAAATCTAGTACTGATTTCAGTGAATCCAAATATCTAATGGCTTAAGTCTATGATTAAAGACCTCCTTGGGCATTTCCAAACCTAAAAAATGAAAACACAATCTCTGCCAAGGCTGAAAACCAGACAAAGTCCTCACACTTATTTTCTACTGTATACCATCTCCACTTAATTTTTTCCATTAATACGGAAAAAGGTTTCAAATATGTATCTAACAATTTTGATACATACATTTTGCAGTGCAAACTGTATTCCTTCGTATGTCAGACTTTATGCTAAATTAATATCAGGGCATAAAAGCCAACAAAAAAATAGAACAAAAAAAGGCAAAATGAAAAAAAGAGCAAAAATCAAACCCAAAGGAAGTTTAGTAGTCCTGATATTTAGTATAACTTTCTGTGTTAAAAGATTGCTTGAGGTGATGCTGGACACATAAGACTTCTTAACTACCACAAATCTAATTATAAAATAGAGTTAATTTCAATCCATTTATCATCAAAGGGGTAAGACAAGACAACATCTCTGTAAACAAAAACCTTCTCCACATAACGTAAAATTCAGCTAACATTTATAGTCCTGAAGCTATGGAGTTGTTTAAACTAATCCTGACCTTCCAAATTCCTAGACAACTGTACTAAAACCTAAGAAAACACGTACACCTCCTCTAATACCAGGCTTTGCTGCAAGTTCAAGGGTCTTCATAATTCAGTTTGACATTGTGCTCTTGAACTTTTGTTTTCCTCCACATAAGACACTCCTAGATCTGACTCTGAAGACCTAGGAAAATCCCAAAGCTCCACTTTCTGCAGTGCTGATCATAAGGATATTCTTGATCGGATTTTGAGACCACATCCCTTACAAGTGAGAAATCACATGGGGAATCTTTTTCTCACAGTTCAATGAAATAAATGAAATATCGCGTTTAGAAACTATTGTCTATTTCCCATCTGAAAGCCTACCCCTCCCTCACCCATAAAACTGCACATGAACCAAAATAACGTTCCAAACTCCATGAGAGAGACTCTCATCCCAGTAGAAATCTTCTTTCTTTCAGCAGAAATCCACCTTAATAATAGCAGGCATTTTCAGCTGAGTGACACATTCAGTCAAAAGAATTAAGACTAGGAGCCAACCACAGTTCAAACTCTTCATGCAGGTTTGTAAGAAGTAGTGAAAAGTGAGGCCACAAGAAGCAGCATCTATTCTTTTTTAATTAGGTGAAAACAAAAGACATAAAACAACATATTGCATTTGCAGATTTTTGGGGCTTTGATTGGAAAGCCACCCACTCCTGCTCTAATTGCTCAAAAAAGAGTTTCCTCCTTATTCATTTGCATCCCTTTCTTGTCCCATTTTTTCTTAGAGATGATTTAGCACCAGTGTCCACTGAATTAAAAAAAAAAGCCTGATTAATGTGCAGCAGCTGACATTATAGCATATACATTCACGTTAGTGATGGAAGAGCCTCATGTAATTGGATCAGAAATTGGATAAAATAATGAAAAATTTAACACAGCCTTTGTCTTTATACATTACAGCGGGATGGCTGTAAGGTCAGGAAGTGAGAAACAGCTAGGGGAGTTTTAAATGCTTTTCTGGTAAAAATTTGTTTAACGCATGCCCATGATTAAAACGAATGTGGTATCCCACTGCGACACAGAGGTACAAGAGAGGGAATAATAAATTGGTGGCATTGACAAGGTGTCATTTGTTATCTGCTTTAAAATGTCAGGTCATGTCATTGCACTGAAATATATTCTCTCTTGATGTATGTCTTACAAAGCGAGTTCAATGTTTGGCACTTTTCAATTTCAATAAAAGAAAACATCTTTTAATCTGGAAAGCATAGTAACCATCAAGAAAATAAAGTCAATTTGAAGCTCCTACTTGAACACTTTTTCACAAGTTTCTTGAAAAAGCCTACTCAAAGTGGCTTGGTTCACCATGGAGCCCTATTCTCACTCACAGAGACCTGGCTGGATTTCTGCCCATTTTTACTTCTTAAAAAATACAAAAATTAAGTAGGTTTCTGTGATTTCAGTGCCAAAAAGTGAAAAAAGATAGAACTTACATCTTGTGATAAATAGATGACTTTTTTTTTTAATCACGGAAACTATTAAGGGAATGTTTCCCAGGCATTAACTATATGTTGGAAATACTGATGGGGAATTTAAATAAGCTATGATATTATATTCATGATAAAATCCATTAAATAAACTGACATCTTACAGGTGAACATTTATTATGTTTGTATTTTCTGCATTAATGGAGAATAACCCTTTTTTCCCATAAATCTATTAGAAATATGGGGGAATGGACTGATAGTGATAAACACAATGCAACTTCATATTGAGTCGCAAATTTAACTCACAGGATGCACTTGCTCTGGTGAAGGGATCTGGAAAAAACATGAAGCTTTCTTCTACAAAGTGTTCACAAGCATAATTCCTAATGAACCTGACCATTAGTTATTTCTTGAACCTTTTCTCCAAGGAGTACTTTATGTTATCATTTGGGAAACATGCTTAAAATAAAAGCGAGATGACAGTGATGAGAGACAGCAGCAGCAAGAAAAAACCTAAATAATTTGATGTTTTTTTGAGCGGGTGTAGACCAAACCACCCTGGATCCCTTGAGACACAAAAAGGCTGAGAGTAGAGGAGGTGAAGGAGAAAATGCAGCACACTCAGGGACAGATTTTGGTAAGTAGATCACTGTTTTGCTGAGAGTATTGGAGCATCAGGGCAGTACTAACTGAGAAAGCATCTAGAAAGTGCTGTTGCATTTGATTTTAAGTGCAAGTCTGCTTTTGCAATGCTCCATTTGTTTGCAGCCCCGTCAGATTCAGAGCAGCATCCTTGCCCAAAGCTTGGAACCTGCCTTCATGGATGTGTCAGCAAGTTTGCCCTGGTAAAGAGTGTGCAAAAAGGACTGACTATGAAGATCCTTGGCTTGGCGGGATAGGCATGGAAAAAAGTGAAGAAACAAAGGTGAAAAGGTTTTCCTAGCTCATTCTCAAACCAATTTTCACTGCATCCTGCTTCTCTAAGCTATTTTTGGGGTTTTTTTCTCTCCCTCTCTGTGATATATTCAGCTCATCAGTGCTCAGGTGAATCCTAAAAACAGTTTCTTCCAAATGACATTATTAATATTTCTGGCCCACTTTATCTTTACCTGTTACATCCAGAGGAAAATTTGGAAATACAAGTAGTGCCATAGAAATGAAGATCCTAGCACTGTGACTAGGCTTTATTTTTCTTCCTCTGTACATCAGCAGCAGCACAGAATAGCTCCACTGAAATCAGCAGCTGCTCTTTTTTTCCTGTCATTCTAATGAGGATCAGATCCTGGTCCACACTAAGCCTCTATTTCTCCAGTTCAATCATACCTCAGCACCAGTAATATTCAAACAATCTCTCCTTACCACAATTCCTCTGGATATATTCCCCAGAATTTCAGTAGGTAAACTCAGTGGTGGAAGAGGTAAGGAGGAACAGAGTAAAATTGCACACAAAAAAAAATCTAT
Organism: Bombycilla garrulus; assembly: GCA_013400315.1. Classification (NCBI taxonomy): domain Eukaryota; kingdom Metazoa; phylum Chordata; class Aves; order Passeriformes; family Bombycillidae; genus Bombycilla; species Bombycilla garrulus. The sequence continues at coordinate 274,549 of VXBU01009396.1, read as the reverse complement.
ACCAGGTGTGTACTAAAAAATAACATAAAGTAATTTGGCCCTGTTTCTTGGGCCCTAATTGCTTTCAGTGTTAATGTCTATTTTGTACAACACAATACTAAGGTCTAATTTTTGCTCAGCAAGTTCCCTGACATGTTTCACATTTCTGTACTCCAGCTAGGAAGTCTGACATCACCTTGAGCTGAAAGCCTTGCAGACACTAGGGAAAGCAAGCACCTTCAGTTATGAGGCAATGTTTCACTCCAGCTATTACAGCACAATTGTTTAGACTAGTGGAGTAATAAATGGCCCAATTGCCCACAGGGGACCAAGGATTGTCAGGCAGGGAGGATTATTGCTGTTGTCTGTGGTTTATTAGCTAGCATTTTGATTCAATGTCTGATGCAGATTCATAATTAAAATTTAATTTGTGTGAGCTTGTAAGAGAGAGACAGACAGGGAAAATATTCATGCATTGTACAGGTGATAGGGAGAGATATTTTCTGAGTCCAGTGAGAGAATCAGGAGGTTTCTAAGGTGTAGCATAACAGAGAAACTCCAAAGTGAAAAACACCCTGATCTCTAGGGTTAAGAACTTAGTACAGTGCATGAAAAATCATTGAAAAAATGTGCATGGTTACTTAGAACTAGCTGTTAGAGAGTACTAAACATATAGGTGCTTGAGAAATCCCAGTTCTCCAGAGCTTAGGCACCTGTGTTAATGATGTCAGAGAAACACCTTCATTCCCTTTAGGATACCAGTCTGGTAATCCATTCCTGAAAGTATTAATATACTCTTTGAACAATATTCCTCCTCAGCAAAAAAGGAGTTGCTTCTATCCTTCAGTTACCATTATAATAATCTGGAAATTGAAGGTACATCATTTTTGGCTTGATTTTGTTTTGGGTTTTTTATGCATCATCATATTAAATAAGACCTCTCTCATTTAAGTGATGGGATGCTAACATTAATTTTTACCACCAGATATATTTCAATGGTCTTATCCCACTTATTGGAGTAAATGTTTTACTCCTAAGCATAGCACACCAGGAACCATCTTTTACACTAACTAAAGCAACATTAGGATAGTTCATTTTATATTTCAGTCTGGGAATATTTGGCATTGTTATTGAAACAGTGAATGACACATCTTTATGACCTGATCTCATTTTAGCAGCAGGAAATAAGTATTTGGCTTCTACTGCCTGGTAGGAAGCCATGGCAGAGGGATCTGCCTCCATAGATGTTCCACATGTACCACAACTTCCAAAACACCCAGACGTATGCTCAGGCTGTCGTTGGTAATAACTCCTTTGACATTAGAGGCTGTAAGATCCAGCTTCTGCACTGCTGTAATCATCTGTTGCATGCCTATAAACTCCCTGCTTAATAAGAGTCCACTTATAAATTAGAGATCATTCAGACTTTCCTGGAGCGTTTTCTGACAGACAAATCATAAAAACCAAAGCAATTACAATTTACCAACGTGCAGCTATAGCAGTGGACGTTATTTTCACCTTCCTTTAGATTTATTACAAGACAAATAGCAGGAGTGCTGGGCTGCAGACAACTGTGCAGGCTCCACAGCATACATGTCCTATCCTCTTGCTCATCACTCAGCAGATTATGCCCTAGGGCATGTTCGCAGTGACTCTTCAGCTTCTCAAAAAGATACGTGATACATGTAATAAATGGGCTTGAGTTTGGTTTCAAAGATTATGGTAATATACAAAACTTTTCCCCCCTCTCACTGATTTCAGCTGAATATCATAATTGTGTAACACCTAAAATATCTTTTTATTCTTTTTTTTCTTTGCAATTGGATGCCAATTGCTGCTTCCTAGAATTATTATATTTTAATAATTAATAAGAATGAAAGCAAATATCTATGAAAATTGGTAATAAGGAATAAAAATTATTTGGAAAAAAGAATTGTTGAACAATGTCTGAAATTAAAAATGATAGATTTTATTTTTTAAGAAGAAACCTTTTTTTAATGGAATTTGATTAAATACTTTCTGGAGTCCAAACTCAAGCCTTTAAATTCATATTTAGGCTCTTAACACTCTTAAAGTTACATATTAATAACTAGAAAGTGATTTTGAAACACCTTGGACCACTCAATTGAAATTACGTTAAATTAAGCTCTTTGCCTTTTCCTAAATTTGTGTTTTCTGTAAAAGTAATTTGCAAATCCCACAAAACTCCCCACAAAATTCTAATCCCCTGGAATCATAAAACTGAACATATAAGACTGTGGCCGACTGGTTGCAAATATTTTTTCGTCTTTTCTTTAGTTATAACAATAAGGTATTTAAATATTGAAAATATTAAAAGCATTTAAATATTGAAAATATTTAAATATTAAAAAACCAGGAGGAAAACATGGATATGAAAACAAATACATCTAATTGCATGATCTTACTAGCATAGTTCCTAAAACAACAAAAAAAAATAGTATTTGAACAAGAGTGAGATATGTTTTTTGAAACTCCTACTGTCAAAATTCTGAAAAAAAATTACCTCAATATGTTATTAGAAGCTGGCAGTAAAACAAAAACACTGACAGGTAGATGTAAACAAATAATTTTTGTACCTTTTCTCTTTTAGTCTGGATTTCCCAGACACTAGTCTATATTTTGGTCATTAAAACAGACATCCTTTTACAAAAAGACATCAAAGTTGTTTTTTTAGGATAATCATACACAAAACATTCTAATTGTTATAAGAAACCTTTTTACGCAAATAGTATTGACTTTGACAGAAAAGCATGGGCTACAACACACGAGGGTAAAGTTTTGAAATAGACTCCTAGCATCATACATGAAAGTTTCAGCCCTAAAGGTTCAGTCCTAAAGTATACGAAAGGTACATTATTTGTATTGGCAATGCTTGATTATGTTTTATTTTCAAGCACTACTCCTTTGATAAAACAGATTATCTTAAAACACTGTTTATCAAGAAACTGAAAATAACACAGATAAAAGTTTGTACATTTTATTATTAATGGCTGTGTCCAGTACTAAGCCTGCTGATCCCATGTTTGCATCTGTTTCAAACAGAGAACTTGACTGTGGGGGGTTGGTGACCCTCTCTCCTCTGATTTCCCTCCTGACAGAGCTCACTGCAGAGGAGCTGAGAGGAAGATGAGCCCTCCTAACCAAATTGCAAACTGATAGTGGGAGCCTCCAGGGAGCACTCACAGGCAAAGGGAGGCAGCCCTCAGTGAGCCAAACTCAACATATTGGGAACACGACGTCCTAGTAAAGAACAGAAAGCATGCCAGAATGAAATGCCATAAAAAAAGAGGTCAAAAAAAGTCTCCTCTGATTGTATCCACAGCAAGTACCAAAAGATACTGATAAACTTTCACACCTAACTCAGCGGGGTGGTTATTTCTGGGGTGGTCAATTTTCTTCAGGGTAACTGGTGGGAAGCTGTGTTGGGGGTTTGTGCTGGAGACAGAGTTGTTAACACAGGGATGTTTTCCTTATTACTGAGTAGGGCTTGCACAGAGCCTCAAAGTCTTTTCTGCTCCTCATCCCACTCCACCAATGAGGAGGATGTGTTGGGGGGAGGCAGCCAGGATAGCTGACAACATATAAATCTGGGGGAAGGAGAAAAGGGAGAATGTTCCATTTGTCTTCCCAGGTCACTGTGTTGCGTGACAGAACCCAGCTGTTCTGGAGTTGGCATGGGAAGCCATGGCACAGGTGAATGAAGTTCCTATTTTACTTTGCTTGTGTACACAGGTTTTCCTTTTCCTATAAACCACACTTATGTCAACCCATGAGTTTTCTCTGTTACTCTTTTGGTTCTCTCCCCCATCCCAACAAGGCAGAAGTGAGCATGCAGCTCTGGAGGGATTCATCTCTGGCTGGAATTAAACAAAAACGCCCAGCAAGATCCAAATACATCGTGGCGGAACTTCAAGTAAGTTATTTTATATGTTCCCATATCCTCTTCAGCTACTGATAAATCAAGACCAAATCCAGCTATATTTCATAATTTCATTTTTCAAAACTGAAGCCTACTCTTGAGGAACTTTGGTGTTTTCCGAGAATAAAATTCACTTCTGTCAATCACTGTAAGGAATAACATACAAACAGCTCTTGAGCTATACAGCAGGAAATCTCTTCTTAGTTACATGTTAATTTTTTTTTCTGTTTTCTGCAATTACGCTTTCTGTTAAAATAGGCCTTGGATTTAGGCTTTGGCTTTTTTTTCTAATGCCATGAGAAATAATAGCTACCTCCAACCAGGGCAGATGCTCACCAACTGCAAGATCAGCCTAAATTTAAAAAAAAAAAAAAA
>VXBU01009396.1:194325-270218 GCA_013400315.1 Bombycilla garrulus | reverse complement strand
AAAAAAAAAAAAAAAAAAAAATCACATTTTTGGAACAGCTCCAGAAGTGAAGTGAATGCTTCTGACTTTCATTAGAGCCTGACTGAAGTGCACAGATTATACCATCCATAAATTCCTCAAACTTTTTATAAGGATACAAGGAACCAATTTTTATCTTGTATTAAAATAAATATTCAGAAACAATAGTATTGAATCAAGTGAAGAATAAATTGTTCCCAATGACACTCTTGGAAATCCAGAACCACTCTATTAATTTCAATAACAGTTTTGCAGCTTAACATTAACACCAAAAAGGTGAGAATAGGGACCACTGGAGCATATCTGCTTAAAAGGTGTCTCACAAGTGATTAAAGTTCCACAAACACTGGTTTTCCTCCAGAATAATCCCGCAGGGTGACATTAAAAAGTCTTATTTTGTACCAGTCTGTACCGAAGTCTGATGGCAGCCAGCAGATCACAGCAGGGGCTGGTAATTTATAGGGAAATGGCAGCAGAAGTGGTTGCACTTCAGTGGATCTCCAAGCAGCCATTGCTGCTGCATAAATAGCACAAAAGGCAGAACAGAGTGAAGTTGCTGGTGAGGGACAAGTACACTACACACTGCAGAAACCTCAGAACAAAATGGTAGCGGGAACTTCTATCTTACATGGTCACCTGTGACCAAAGGTGGTGTGTTTCAGCAGAACCACAAGCCCACAAGCTCAGCAAGAACTGCCCTGTTGGAAAAAGCCATAAAAACCCAACAAACACTCACTTGTGCTAGACTGGGGGGAGCAAATATGAGCATCTGTTCAGGGAGGTCAATGAGATGGAAACCTGTGCACCCAGAACGGGGCAGGCTGCCATAGACACTTCAAGTGCCTATGAAAGAACTGAAGCAGCAAATAGGTATCCCAGAGAGCACAAAAGAGGGCATGAAAGCCACCCCAGGTGGTATTAAAAGTCTGTAGAACAATATCCAAGGGGGATAACCATTAATGAATTTTTAGAGGTGGAGAAGTCCACTGAAAGCTAACTGAATTAATTATCCCCGGCAGCAGTATCCTACGCACCCCAACATCATGATGAAAACTGGTAGTGTGATGCCTGAAGAAAATTTACTGCTCAAAGATGAAAAATCTGAAGTACAGCTGCTCAAGTGCCAAAATTGATAATAAGGTCTAACTATAGCAAAACCACTCCCAGGAAGCACTGGGAGAACTCTTCACGCTGCTGAACTGGTGGTACACTGTGCAGGACCACTGTTCATTTAGTTAGGAATATCCTTACTTCTTGCCCTTTAAAATATATATATTTATATACTATAGAAAATACATACTATATATTCATAAAATATAATAGATACACAATATATCATAAAAATACACAAATTACTACAAAGTCAAACAACCTTACAATCCAGCCCTTTACATGAAAGCTAACAAACATCCTAGGGCAAACTTGCATTTCTGGTGAGCAAGAAAACAGAAGAATGGTACTTCAGAAGTCCACAACTCCTCCAGACATCATTCCAAGACACGTCAGTGGTCACAAACAAACAGCTCAGATCCAAGAGTAAGAAGAAATCAAATGAACTGACTTTTGTGCAGAGGGACAGGCCAAGAGAGAAGCAACACCACAGTGTTCTACTGCCTGAGCACTTGTGCTAGTCTGACATAGGCAGGTACAACGTGAGCTGATATCTGCAGTCTATTTACATAGATACCACATAATTTTCTTATCCAGATATTTGTTACATGAGAAATCCAGAGACTGATTTGCACGTACAACATATGGCAATGGCACATGTATGTTTCCCTGAGCAAGACGGCATGAAAAATTACTAGCCAAAAAATGGAAATGCTATCAATCAGATCACAACAGCCAGAATTTTAAAATGACATTTCAAATTTGTTGCTGACATGACTGCAAGAAGTGGCTTATTTTTCCTTGTAAAAACACTTATAAAATTCAAGTCAGTTGGCAAGCAAAGTGCCTTCTTATTCAAGTGTTCTTCCTATATGGACAGAATGAAGACTATTCACAATTTTGCAAGCTTGCCTTCTTGGTTCTGTTTATAAACCAACCCTAAACTCTCTGGGATTAGAAATAAAAATGTGACAGGAAGAGGATCTCTGTGAATGATCCTTATTAGGAAAGTGTGCCCTCTGAAAAATATGTGAAGTTATTCATCCGCAATGTCAATCCTACATTTTCAGTTTCCATCACAAAGGTACTCAGCTAGGGAAGATCTAGCAGCTACTGCAGTATCTTCTTATTTTCTGACAATGATCTGTATATAGCTCTCCATTTCGGTACTATAATATTTTGATTTTAGATATCCGTACATAAAATCTTTTACTGACTATGTGGAATATCACTTTAGAATGGTTTGGGCAACACTAGCTTCCCCCAACACAGTTTCCCTTAACAGTTTCTGATTTTGTATTTCTTTTTCATCCCACATTGGAATGAGAAACTAAACCTTTATAGTACTCAGAAATCAGAAGGACAACTTTCTCTTCTCTTCTCTTCTCTTCTCTTCTCTTCTCTTCTCTTCTCTTCTCTTCTCTTCTCTTCTCTTCTCTTCTCTTCTCTTCTCTTCTCTTCTCTGTTTCTATTGAATGTCAGAGTCTTTTGGTTCAAGGCTTCCCTTCCCATGTTTTGTCATGTATATAAGTGGCCAGAAGTCTGCAAAGACAAAACTAAAGTACACAGAGTTAAAAAATTCTCCAGGTATTACTGGGAAAGTCAAATGTGCATCCAGGTGAAAGAATGAACTTCTTAGCTAACATTAGCATCACTTTAGTCACTAAACTAAACTAAGTGATGCTCATCCCAAGAAAATTATGCTCATCCACACAAAGCAAAAAAATGTGACAATGAAGTCTAGCTGAGATATTGCCCATATTTCCATGACAAAGCACTAAATAATGCCTGCAAAGTGCGCAGCCAAACATACTGCAACTGTTTTCATGCAGGGATATACCCTGGTTGATTTATCCTTACCTAACATCTGTTTCTGAGGAAAAAATTAGATTTCATGAAATGTTTGCTTTCATAAGTAAACTTCAAGCAAAACAAATTAGGAAACTGATGTTAGTAACACTAAGGTCTGAACTACTAGAACAAACTAAAGGGTACTAAAGGGAGCAAATGACAATGAAACTTTAATGTAATTTTACCAATCTATAGGAAAAACAATAGCAATTCCTATCTAAATGTTTTTGTTTAGAATAAAAATTGTGCAAGCCAAACCTAGCTTTTTTTGCCTACGTATCCTTAACTTCAACATCTGCCAAAGAAAACACAGTTTTATTTAGGCTGCAGCCTAGTTTTTCCAGACTGTTTATCCTTCTCTCTATTGAAAATTTTATTAGAAAAATATTTGGCATTCACAGGTTGTGGCCATACACCAAATCCACAACTCCAAAGTGTTTTACATGGAGCATTCTGGTATATGCCAGCATTTCTTTGTTATGCCAGATTTTTTTGTAATTTTGTCCAAAATCCATTAAATCAGAGAGAAGCTGTAGTGCCTGCATATAGTAAAATTTGTCAGCTTGAGATTTACTTTATTTCAATGGAAGGGGTGGGGCAGGGAAAATTTATTTGAAAGTAGAATTCAGAGGGAAAATTGCAAATTAGCTCCTGGCTGTCAAAATGCTGCACACTCTTTAAAGATGAAATAAGTAAACAGTTTCAGAGGAAAAATAAAAAGATCATAAGAAAACCTGCAATTTTAATTTCTTATTTTTCCCCCTGTTCAGTCATTCATATACAGCTCTGCTTATAATCTTTCTTTTCAGCAAGGACAGATTGTCCTTTTAAAAATGATACTTCCTCCTACACTACCACCAGGAAGATAATATTGTGTGGACTTATCCTGAACAGAAGGAGGGTTTTTTAGGAGCTCAAAATAAACCAAAGAGCTGAAAAAGATGAAATTAGGTTTTATCCAGCTTTTCTTTGCTTTTTCTTTTTTTAATTAATCTTCTATTTTTCTTTTTATTATTTATTTTTATTTTTCACTGCAAGCAGAAATTCAGAGATAAAGGAAAACCAAGCAGATTTCTCTAACATCAAGCGAGGGTCAAATAAAGGACATTGTGCACCTTGTCAAAGGCACCTGTGCTCAGCAACCTGAACACAAAATGAGCCAGTATCACTTGGCAAATGGTTTCTTTACTGGATTTAGCAAAAATCCTTTGGCTTTTGCTGCTTCCGTGGCTGTTGTGAATCAGCAGTTATGCTGTGCTTCTTTATATGCAGGTTTTGGTTGGTTTTATTTTCTTCGTTCATGAGGAGATTTTGAAACAAAAGACACAATCTCCCTCTGCTGTGGCACTGTGGAAAAGGTTAAGCAATTCTAAGCAGAGTGATTGCCCTTTCAAGGGGTTTTTCTAACAGAAACAGATTTTTTTTTTAACATGAAAAACCTACAGAAAAATAAGGGGAAAAAAAGACCCCCACATCTGAACAGGGAAAACCCTAAAACTAGGAATTTGTCATCAACATCTCAATCTCATAGTCATCTGAACCAAATCAAAAAATATCAAATGAGATCTGTTTTCCTTGGATAAACCCACCCGTGCACTTCTAAAGCCACTTAAAAGGGCAGAAAACAACAGTTTCCCCTATATCCTCATGTTCACTGATGATTCTGCACACTTGGATGCAGCAGCATACATGTCCCACAAATCCCTCCCTTTTTTCTCCATAGCATAAATTGTGAAATTAAAGCATTGTCATCCATCAAACTTCAGGCCAACACAGGAGCCGGCTACACGCACACAATTGTTTTAATTTGGCACTTCATACTCAGACAGACTCTGCACTGATAATACACCACAGTCTTGCAATGACTGGACTGGCTTTTTTCCTCCCTGTTCCTTTTCACATCTCAAATTCCCCTGCTTGTTTCAGATGTCTCTAGGGCTTATACTTGACCTTCATTCAAGTTGTTTCATAGGGCACCATCAAAACGTACCTCCAAAATGTCTGAAGCATATAGCTTTTTTTAATATATACAATCATGATTTCTTGCATTCTAGAGAAAGTTAACTTATCTGCCCTACAATATCTTATACTGGTTCTGTAAAACAGGAAATATCTGTAAAACCAAATAAAAATAGGAATATTTGCTTTCTCTATCAAGAAAACCAGAAACCTGCTGCCATAAGTATTACCATTTCCTCAGGCTACTTTTTCACATCTTTCAAAGATGCTTGGGAAGTTACTGCAACCAAAAAAGAGCACTTCAGAGCAGCTCCCACTCTGCTCCAGCTACCCAAGGTGCTGTGAGCTCCCATCTTGCAAAGATGATACTAAGACAGAACACTCCTGCAGAGGCAGAAGTTTTTGTCCAAGGTCCCAATACCCAATAAGAAGCTTTAATTTGGAAGAGGATATGGCAGAATCCATTAAATTCTCTCCATTCATGCTCATGTGACAGTAATTCTCACTTCATCTGCATAAACTCACCAGCACTGCCTACTGAGTTCTTATAAAACAAGGAGTAAGTGAGGTCTCCAGATAGAAGAAAACAATCAAATTCCTTTCCAGCTGGCAGATAATTACTGAAAAAGAGAAATTTTTTCAAGTAGCTGCAAGCCTAAGCAGGATTTACCTGGTAATACCAGTATATCAGGGCTTATTCAGAAAACCAAAGGTAAGTACTGTCTGTTAAGAATATTATCACCTCCACAATATGCCAGCACTCCTTGCTATTCACAGGCCAACAGTTTCTTTCCTCTTTTTTTTTTTCTCAGCACTCATTTTTTAAATCCCATACCAAATTTAACACACTCTTTTTTCATCCAACTATGAGAATGAAGTTTACTAATAATGCATCACAAACTCTTGAATTAGGACATGGTTCTCAGGGAGAAGAACTTCTGAATATTATTTCTTCATCATTTGTAGCAGGTGCTGCTATTCTGGGTATTTTCAAGTTAGAATATGAAATCCTATCTTGATTTCTGGATCTGTAGATTGATCAGTAAGATTTTTAGAGTAATGTTACTGCTGCTTTCAGTAAGAGCTGAATTTTAATCCCTCACAATTGGATACAAGAGCATCTCACATATTTTCACAGAATGGCTGGGGTTGGAAGGGGTCTCTGGAGATCTTCTAGTCCAACTCTGCTGCTAAAGTAGGTTCAGCTACAGCAGGTAGCACAGGATTGTGTCCTGGTGGGCTTTGACTACTTCCAGAGAAGGACACTCCACAACCTCTCTGGGCAGCCTGCTCCAGTGCTCTGTCACCCTTGAAGCAAAGAAGTTTATCCTCATATTCAGATGGAGCTTCCTGTGTCTCACTTTGTGCTGGTTGTCTCTTGTCCTGGGCACCACTAAGTCTGGCCCCATCCTCTTGACATTCACCCTTGTGAATCACTGGAAAGATCCCCTCTGTCTTCTCCTCTTGAGGCTGAGCAGGCCCAGCTCCCTCAGCCTTTCCTTGTGAGAGATGCTCCCATCCCCTCACACCCTTGTGGTCTCCACTGGGTCTGCTCCAGGAGCTCCATGTCTCTCTTGTGCTGGGGAGCCCAGAACTGAACACAGATCCACAGAACTCCAGATCCTGTTCCATCCGCAGCATAGAGAGAAATGCTCACTCAACTTATGGACCTTCATTAAATTCCTCAGCTACCAGAGAAATTATTTTTTCTTTTTTTTTTTATTTTAACTTTTCTTTAGCCTGCTCTATCACAAAACAGAAGCCATTGACACACCAAAGATCATCCATAGCAGAGTTATTTTAACCAGGCCTGTAAGAAGGACGGTAGGACAGGCAAAAGGCAGTCAGCCACACAGATCAAAAACTGCAGCATGACCTCAAAGCAGAAAGGTCACTGTTTTGAGCTCTCTTCTCGCCATATAAAACTTCAATTCCCAGCTTCCCAGCTAGATGCCTGCTTTTCTCCTCTAGTTAGGTTTCTTCTATTATAAAATGCAATTGAACTGCAGCTTCCATCATTCTCAAAGCATAATTCAGACAGCCTCCTCCAGTTCTGACACTGAGACCCCACAGAACTTCATTTCCAGTGTGCAGATTTTTCTGAGAGCCCAAGAAACAAAGTTTCTTGACAGTTCAAAATATTTTTATTACTGTGGACTATGTCATAATTGCTTGAAAGAAAACTCATGGCATATTCTATCACTTCATATTTACCGCTACATTTTTCCGTCAAAATGATTAAATTCTGCACTGAAATACATGAAATTTATTCAGAGACATTCCCCAGATGAAAATAATTTCATGAGGAAGGTACCATTTCTCACTTTTCCACCTCTGTGGAAGATTCTGAAGGAACAAGTCACCAAATATTTTCAGTAATATTTTTTTCCTTTAGAGTGAGACACAGCAATACGGGGAAAACCAAAAAATAGAATACCAATATTTGCATTCAATGTTTTCTGCTCCAACTGAACAAATAATTTGGTGTTGTCTCTGACACTTTGTGCAGAATCCAAATTAGACAACTCTATTTATTGACCTCTTGACTACTTGTATGGAGCCAGAGAACAATCTGCCTGCTATAACACTCATCTTCCTGCACTGTGGTTTAATCAGCACTGAAATATCCAAATTACTTTAGCTTTATGTTTGCTTACTGAATTTATCTACTGAAAATACCATTTTCATCCATGATATACCTCATTCATTGGAAATCAAGAATACTCTTGTGTTTTATCCTGATGTTATTCCAATTTACACCAATAAAACAACAAGAATACTCCTTTGTTTTATCCTGATGTTATTTCAATTTACACCAATAAAACAACAATTAGTTAGCAGAATTTAGCTAACTAATGGCTGAACAGGTCTACCACCATTTGGTGCTCTGCAGGCTTGATAGTGAAGTGTCTCCCTAAAGAAAATTATATGAGCTACACTTTGCACATTTCACAGAGGAATGCTGACACTTCCTCAGGTCTGCTTCCAGTGTGAATTTTCTGCTCTTTGTGGCTGTTGCACAATCACAGGTCATTGGCAAAGGCCATTTACTGGGCACAGTTTTACTCAGCGTACCAGATAGCTTGAAAGGCCTTCAAATATGCTCTGTGTGATAACTTTGTTAGCTTTATACATAAAGCCTTAAAAGTTTTATTCTTGATCTGGAAAAATGCAAACACAAACTGGAAAACTCAGGGGCTCACACATCCAAGCAAGTAAAGCAAGCTGCTAGTTTAACTAACCACATACTAACATGGTTCCATTTTTAGAAATGTTTTATCTCTTTTTTCCCAGAACTTTCACTATTCCTCGTACTAAGCAGGACAGCTACTCACTGTTGTTGTCTACTAATTAAGACTGAACGTCTGATATTATAAGGGTTCAACCGGAACAAGCTGAAACAAACTCTCTGAGCTGCCAGCCCCTCTTGACACCACAAATTAGCGAGATGCTCATTGCATTAAACTCTCCAGTAGGTCAGCTTCTAAGTAAATAAAAGCAAATACACTGTGGAAGAAATAATAGTGAAAGAGACAAAGTGAATTTGTCCTAAAGACACTTCTATTTTCCTACTGACACAAAGTCTTGCATAATCTCTTCAGGACATCTTCAGACTGTTTTTAAAGATTCTGCTTTTTAAAAGGTCACCAATTCAATGATAGATATATGCACACACACCCCACGCACATAAAAGTATTTTGATACACAGTTTTAGATTACTTTTAGCTGTTAAACCTGCTTTGTGTGAAATTGTTTTGGATTGTTTATACAGTTCAATTCCAGTTCCAGTTTGCTAATAGGAATAAAAAAACAGCCAAAAAACTGCAATATATTTCCTTCTCCTCTCCAGCAAAGTGAAGGTAGAAAGCAGTTTTTTACATTCAAATACTTTCAGTCAGATTTTTCTTTAATGAAAGAGAAAGCAAGTATCACGAGCACCCCCTGGAAACTTAGAGCACCCAGGTTTACTCATGATTCTTTTTGGTGTGCATTACAAAGAAGAACTGGCACAATTTTAACCAACCCATCCATTTTGTAGGACTCCCCACCTACCACCTGTAATCTACATAATAGAGCATGTAATTTGAGATGTGCATTGCTCCTCCCCACATTCATTTCCAGCGTCACAGTTCACCTGTTTAGTAGCAGCAATTCATCACCCTCTGACAAACAGCACAATAAAACTGCTCACTGTGTCTTGTGATGGGAGCCAAACCAAACCCTTGCTCTCACACTTTGGACTAGACACAGACCCTTGTAATACCATTAAATTCAGATAATACCAAATAATTTCAGGTAGTTTGTACTGTGATCATAAATGACAGAACAATGTAATGAGTCGGAAGATAAAATTCCTGTGGTTAAGTGAACCCTCAATGATTTACCAAATTGAAGCACTTCTTCCCCGGGCATTTGGGAGTCTCATTAAAAGCCAATTTAAGTCAGTGAGAGTCTTCCCATTGACAGACATAAGTTTGAATTAGGTCCCTGCTGTATTAAAATTGAAATACGTACGGGTCAATTATTAGGAAAAATTATTTTTTAGTTCTGGCTTGGTATTGTTCTCTATCTGCTCGTGCATCCAGCACAGATTCATGAGCTCATATCAAATAACTATACACAAATGCATATAGAGAAATCTCACTACACGTATACATGTAATAATCCCATTTGAAGATACAAACAGTGATCCCAGATACTTTCAAAAAGGCCTCAGAACTTTTTCAAAACTTCTTAGCTCATAGGTATACTATAAACCATATGCCTTACCCATTCTTCTGTCTTATTGTTAAGAATCACATGGATTTTGCACATAAATTCCCCCCCCAGACCTCTATAAATTTATCCAGAGTCTACAGCTACATAAAAGACATGGTCGCCTAAATCAAATTCAAGTTCGACTGTGATGCCCTAATAAGAAATCTGCTTTTCGAATTCCACTGTCAAGTACCATCTACACCTGTATCAGCCTGGACATCTTCGATTTTTATGTTAAAACTGTACAAGTGCCAGAGCACTTGTGGCTTCCCCAATGACTATTTCTCATTTCCTAGGAGGCTAGAAAGGATGCAGCCACCTCATCTTCATGGAACTACTAAACTATTCCTTAAAAACATATATTTGTGTATGTGGGCATATACCTACCATACATACATATACACTTACATCTATAAATATATATGTATGTAAAATAAAATTGAATTTTAAGTCAGTGTGGAAGACTACATAGAACTATTTAGCCTAAATTATCCCTTAATTTGGAGGCTCCTTGAATCAAGACCCCCACCTCCAACTGTTGCTATATATAAAAAATGAAAACCACTCAGATGTTAGAATGGGAGTAAAAGTCTTTTTCTCACATGCTTCAGTGGTTACAGAGCAAGATTATCCAATAGGTTGTAGACATTGTCCTTCTTTGTCTTATTTACACTGAATTGAAGGGAGTAGATTCAAACCAAAATTGTCATCATTCCCATGCCTACCCAATACCCTACTGGAAATTATGCAAAGGCTTTTAATGAGAGAAAATCAGGCAATGCAGCAAATTACCAGAGGAAGTGATGACAAAATGATGAATTTAGATCAAGATCCAAAATTTTTTTGTAAGAAAATCTTCCACAGAAAACTCCAATATATTTTGGACAGACTCAAGCTGCATGGAAAACATAACTGGCTACCTGAAAGAAGCAAAACTGACCCACACAGCCCCAGGGGTACCTTTTGCTCTTAAGTTGTATGACCTTTAGCACGTAGAATGAGTGTTTACCTAGATGCAGTCAAATCTGTGTTGTTTCTAAGATCACTTTCTATCTTTATTGCAAAATTTTTCCGAAATCCAAATAACTAGATGAGTTTTTCTGGACTGTATCATGTTGATAATCAAACCAGACGATCTCATAGGTCCCCTTTGGATTAAAATTTCATGCACTGGATCTTACTTTTATCTGCCAAAGACATTTTTTTCTGCTCTGAGGATTTTTCTAAAGATAGATGAAAGCTGAACATTTTTAATCTAGCTACTCCCTTACAAATGGCATGGCCAACTTCCTGCTTCCATGCGTGACATTAAAAATGGAAATATCAACTGATCAGAGAAAGGCATCTGAAAAAAGTGACACATTTCCAATATTCTGAGATTATTTTCAGAAGTTCATTTACACTGGAGGTGCTTCTGGTTTAGTTATATATCTCCTCCTAATAGCAAGCACACAGCTAAAACCTATTCCCTCAAGCCAACAATATGTTCTTGCATCCCCAGATACAAGAAAACTCTGACTGAAACCTGTAGACTGTAGTCTGCTATTGCACTTATGATCAAAGACAGGTTGACACCAGCTTTGTCTCAAAAAAGAGATTTTTACAGCTCCCTTGGAGTCAAGTCCATTAAGTATATTTCCCATTTGCACTAAAATTTATAGCCCTTGGAAGAGTTTGGATTCTGTTGTTGTCCTAAGCTTTTGGATCTGACTTGGAATAGCTGAAAAAAGATATGCTGGCACTTTAGTGATGCAAATAAAAATTCAGGCAGAAAAGAACCTTCTCCTCTTGTTTTCCTTTCTTTCTTAAACTAGTCTCTAATCTTACAGTACAACGCACATCTTACTTGAATACTATCTTTTAACTGAAACAACTTGAGAAATGTTAGCAAATTCTATTCAAGGTATGCATAAATCTTCAGAAAATTAGAAAAAAATGTCACAAAAGTAACTACTTTATTTATTTTGTCTGCCTGTTACAGAAAGCAGTGAATAGGGAGGAGCCTGATAGAAACTTCAGTTTTCTAAGTTCTACTTACTTAAAAGTAATGTAGTGCTCTCAACACAGAGATTCTGATAAACCAATACTAAGATGAGAAAAACAACAAAAAAAGTAAAACAAAAAAAAAGGTTAATTTTTTTTCTCATTTCAGTCAAGAGACCAAGGTGATAAAGTTCTGTTACCCAAGGCTGGTAAGAGTTTGCCTGATAGAAGCATGTCTACATTCTGAACATATTTTCATGCATTCAACTTTTTTTCAGTCCACTTGCACTGTGATTAGAAATCAAATGTAATCTAATAAATAACTAGTTAAAACATTGCCCTAAATAAGATCCAGCTGGATCAGAAATTTTTCTGCAGATGCAATGTGGGTTGAACAATTTTCTTCTTTCCAGTGTTCTGTCAGGAGATGTGCATAAGCAGATGCACAACTTTCTGGTTTGGGTTAGGGCTACAGAAACACCATAAAATCCAGAACCTTTTGAGTCTAAATGCTACAGTTTAAATCATAGCTTTGGAAGTCAAAGCTGTAATATTCCACCTCAGGGGTTGTTGCCGCATTAGCTTCCTTTATCTTAACAGAAACAGAAAAGCTTCAGATTTATAAAAAAAGCTTCCAGCCTTTTCTGTGAAGATTTCTAACCCAGTTTTGTAGCTCTAACATATTAGAAGATTATACTCAACTCTGTATGGCAGACAAGAGGAAACCTGGATTCCCTTTAAGACCTTGGATGACTGGGGAGGGAGAGAGGTGTCCTGATAATACTGAAGTTTATATTTTCTGGCTCCTAGAGGTATTTGAAAGACAAGGAAAAGGCTCCTAGACCTAACTAAATATTAGATAATTTTCCAAAACCTATATGCTTATTTAAAAATCAAACTTGCATAATGGCCTTTACAAGCCACTTGTTTTCTTCTTGTGAAGGACTAAGATCCAAGACTAATAAAACAATTTAAGAATGAACAAGCTGAAATCCACACTTCAAAGCTGTGTTGCTTTAATTATGACTTTCCAAATAAACCAGTTCTAAACCAGCATATACTCCATACATAGAAAAGTGGTTTGAGTCAGTTGCTGCTCACACTATATAATGTGCATATATGCCGAAGAAAAAGTAAAAAAGTATAATAGTAAAGGGAAAATTACAGCACTGGCAGGATTTGTCAGATAACAGTGCCAGAAGTGTGAGATGTACTTTACTGACACTGATGAGATAGAAGACCAAAGAAGCAGAGTGAACAGAACCAAACCCAACCCAGAACCATCAGAGATGGGGAAGCTTTTTCTTTGTATTTCTGTTTGTAGGGTGACCTGTCTGCCTGGCACCTCTCCTGTCCTGGGTCAGTGTTGCCCTTCTCCTCTGGTTCCTGGACATCCCATATGAAAATACTCTGAGGAGTATGATAGTACACCCTGAACATCTCTCTCTCAGTAAATTTAGAGGTTCAGTTTCCAAATACCTTCTAAACAAAGAAATGCAGCCTGCTTTTAACCACACAAGTCAACTAGAAACTATAAAAAAATGTGTACCTTCTCAAATTATTCCTTATTTAATAATTAATAAATATTTTAATGTTTAATTGCATTTTAAAAAATAATTTAACAGGAAAGTTACAGAAATTATAATGGTTTACCTAGCAGCAAGAATGTATTAATTTTCTTAGCAGGTATATCCCACTAATGGAATATTTTCACAGCATTACCATATCAACACGTTAATACCATTTGCAGAATTCAATGAGAGTTAATGACAACAATAATTATTTGAGAGTGAATGTTGCTTTGGGCTTTATTATTCCTTTCTTGTAACGTGGAGTTCTTTGTTTTGGACTCTGTAAAACTGACTACCTCACCAAGTAATTGAATTTCTCTTATTACACACACACACGACCCCCACAAAGAGCATGTGACACAATGCTTTTCTCCTCCTTGCTGAATCGTTCAAGCCCTTTGTGGGAATAAGACAGATCCTAATTTCAAGAACTCTGCTGAAACTCAGCGCAGTGTCCACAAGCACTGGTAGATATTTTTTATTTTTAAGGGGGTTCTGTAATCAAGATTATTTGCCCCATTGACCGCATATTCAAGCGGACTAAAGGCTTATAAAATTAATTAGAAAAAATAATTCCATTAAGTCTTGAAGTTAATAATAAACTGGTAGAGCATTAACATTTTGGTCATTAAACTTATTTAATTAAATTTAATCGAGCTCTCACATTATTATGGCTACAGTAAACTAACTACTCACATTTCGTTGTCCCTCCTTCCAGCCCCCACCAGGAGAAAAGATGAGAAAGACGTAAAAAAATGAGAAAAATATGAAAAAAAAAAGAAAGTAAGTAAAGAGAGAAAAAAATATTTTATCAGAGGTAGATTGATTCAAAAACTGGTTCAAAAGACCCTCATATCAGAGCAGGGCCTCATGAAGTTAGAGAATTGAATGTTTACACACAAAGAGAAAAACATCACAGGACAACTTCCCTAACCTCTCAAATTACCTGGGAGTTCTAAATCCTAATTTCTGTTAATACGCTGTTTTGTCACTAATATGGAATTATTTGTTTTTAGGGCATCTTCAAACTCTTGTGACAAATAAATTATGTTAAGTCAGTGATGAAACTAGTAAAATATACTGTTTGGACCACTGTAAAAAAAATGATCCAGCTATTTTTTTTTAAGTGTTTCCTCACTGTAGGTTAGTAATGGGCCTAATTTTACCTTTGAAAAACCTGCAACACACCAAGTTATAAATTATGGTTAAAAGTGCAAGAGCCTGTCCATTCTGAAATAAAATTTTGTTCTAAATTATAATTAAGTCAGTATTCCCTTTTGCCAAAACTGTGTAGATTCCCTAACGAAACTGCATTAAAAGACAGAGAGCTTATGGATCGTAGTGCTGAGTTATGACTTTCAAATTTAGTGGCATTTCCACAGAACTAAGTAGAAAAGGAAAACTCTGGATGTTTGTGTTTTCACCTCTACACTGCCAGGAAGAGAACACAGCTTCATTTCCTTCCTAGGTTAATTCTTTACATAAAAAAAAAGATTATTTACTAACACTAATTATGCAGTCTGAGCCTTCTCCTTTCCAACCAGGAGCTTGGCAGGGATGCTGCCAGCAGCACCTATAAAAACACCTTTTTGTGTTTCCACAAAAGCAAGCTGCTTCACAGGAAAGTGCCAGTTCAACTGAATTCAAGTGTCTGTTTTATACATTTTCCACCAAAAAATAACTGGGAAATATTTTTTTAATTATTATTTAGACATGTCACTGCAGTGTTTCACAGCAGTTACAGACAAATTACCCTATGTCTAGTCTCCAAAGACAATGATGTCTTCTGGAACATGTAAATTGGTGGCCACAAATGATGCAGATAAATGGAGTCATTAGGCATTAAATGAGAATTCTCTGAGATACCATGATGTCAATACCAAATACAAATACTAAAGATTAATACCAAAATACAAAGATTTGATTTTTTCACCAGAAGTTCAGACATTTCCAAGGAGAGAAAACCCCTGCTTTCAAATAGTTCAAATGATCAAGATTTATAAAATTTAGACTGGATCCCATCACATCTTAGTACAAGATGCTCCATTAGAATTTTCACCTTGCCCAAGTGTCTTAAGGATCACTGGAGATGTCTCTCAAATGCTTTTTAGTAAGATGTTCATTTAGTCATCAGACTTTTTGTTGTGATTCATTTGAAGTCCATGAATACCACAACTGCTGCTACATCAAACTTTACTGAACCAATTTGATGTTTCTAAAGATTCATATGTTGACTAGAAGCTTTCCAATAGTAAATTCTTAATATAAAATAAAGCTTCAATTTCTAACAGAGGCTTAATATTTTTTTCTCAATTTCAAGATATTATGAAATACCAGACCCTAAATAGAAAGGTATATTTAGCTATTAAGAGAGATTTAAAATTTGGAAAATTAAAGCTTGACTCTTTCTTTTTAGACTGAAAAAGTGATAACATTTTGTTGGCTGCTAGGTATCATTGTCAAAAATGTCAGAGAGGTGCAGATTTCAAAGGCTGTCACCCTAATGAAAATAACTTGAGTGAGTGACTGAAAGCCTTGTCATTCTAGTGAAAAGACAAAGGCTGTAATTTTTGCAACCAGTAAATCAAATTTTTACAAAAACGGGCATAAAGACTTTTGTTGTTAATATTCTTTAGCCCTTGAAAAACCCAGAACCATTAACAGTCAACAACTAATTCAAACATTTTGACTACCTGTAGAAAACTGCACCATCACATACCAATCTGGAATCACTATGTACATGTCATCAGATTTAATAAAGCTCACTAATTCCTCTCATAACAGAAGCAGAAAACTTGCATTACAAGTAAAAAGTCTTGGATTCAAACTGATGAATACGCTGTTCTACTATAGAAGCAAGTGTCTCTTCCTAACTGAAGTTAGCTTTTAAGATAGATATTTATGTGAATGACTTGTTTCCACTCTTCCCTTCTTTTTAGGGTATCAGTGTGACTAAGATGGGAAAAAACAATGGAGAATCACCAAAGTGCTACTTGAAATCAACATATAGAATGACCAAAATGTCACACTTACAAATATTGGTAAGGTATCATTTCCCATTATATGTTCAGCATTGAATGGTGCATGTTATTAATGTTTCATAAACATTTGTACAGAAAACAATATGTTTTATTTTTCTTCTAAGTATTAAGTAGAATTATAGCAGCATCTGCTTTCAACAGTTGAGTGCACAAGCTATTCACACCCTGTAGTAAATTCCATGATGCATTAAGATGCCATTAAATGTACCTTCTGTGGTTGTCTGCTCATTTACATACCTTGTAAATCATCATGTAAAAATCAAGTGAACTAGGGAGTAATCACCTGCACTCTCCCCTTCTGCCACAAAATCCAGCGTCATCCACATTTTCTTCCATCAAGATCATCACCATTAAACAGAAAGTAAATTATATCAATGATAAGAAACTTAATTGCTAAAGGCAATTTGAGCTATATATTTTTCAAGTCCATTTTCTATAAAAAAAATTTGAAGGCCAATGAAGTTTAGGTAAGCCAGAAGACAAAAGCATAATTGGTGAGCCCTTTCTCCTCAACGATTCTCAACTGGGAGTGTTACATAAAATAAATAAACAAAAAAATAAAAAGCCCTTGAAGAATGAAATTAAAACAAAAGCCTGTCTCTTTGTTGTCTTTCCTCCTCACACACAGTCTTAAGCAAGGTTCCTATATGGCCTCTGTACTTGAGCAAAATAGTGAAGGAGAATATCCCAGCTTTTGCAAAACTAGAACATACTGGAGAAAAATGTCTGTTTTTTTATTATCACTTTTATTTCACTAGTACAGTTTTTTCTCTGTACATACTGATTTAGTTTCTCCAAGCCAGTTTTCAAGGAGATACCTGGAAAAAGTTTACTTTTGTGAAAACCAAGCAGTTTCCTGAATTGACTGGCAAGTTTTGTCAGTGTTGCAGCTGTAGCTCCACTGACTGCAGACTCTGTCTCTCTCTCACCACTCAGGTGATTCAGCCTCTAATGGTCAGGAGCTTGGAAACAGGCATCTGCACCTGGGTACCAGAGCTGGCAAAGTAATGTGCTGCTGGCAGAATACCCACTATGTTTCATTGTTTCCCCTCCAACATTTAAACATTTTGGTCCCTGTAAATTAGACAGATCAGCTTTCTCTGAATGTAACAATTACTTCCATGCATTTCTTATGAGCTTTCCTCTTTCTAAGAAGCCAGACAAAAATACTTCCCCTATAGAAACATTGCCCAATATCTTTATTATGTCAGTGTCCTTGAAAAGGAGCAAAGCCAGTGAACTGCAAGGCCTGAAGTAAGCAACAAAGGAAGGCTGGAGAGCAGCTCTGGAGGGAGGGAGGAAGAGAAGGAGAGAGAGTGGTAAACACTACTGAGTGCACATATGCATCCAAGGTGAACTGCAAGACTGCCAGAGGTAACTAATTTATTTTGAATCTTTCAGCTTCCACTGGAAAAATATTTTTTAACTTAAGAAAATCAAATCAGCCTTGATTTTAGTGTCAAGCTTTCACCTAGCACACACAACTCCCTTGCTATGAGAATGCAGCCCATGGGACTTCTTAGCATCCTTTTCAAAGCATCAACTTCTGAAAATAATCAGATCACAGGAGTTTTTTCCCTCAGAAGGAGAATTAAAAAAGGGGAGGAGGGAAGCTAATAAATAATATGAAGTTTGTTGCATTTAGTGACAAACGTTATGAAAAAAACACAGCCCTTTATAACTGATGCTTTCTCCTTGCCTGTCATCTGTGTTTATACCATATCTATCAGTTTCTACAACCCTCAGTCCTTGAACTCCTTCTGCAAGCAACAAAGAGAAGCATCTACCAATGTGCTTCATTACCAAACACCAAGACTTTTCTCTTTCCTTAGCCTTTCAAGAAACAGTGGAGGAGGGAGAATTGTCTTCTGACAACTAGAGGAAACGTATGTTAAATTTGGGGTGATAGGTGTGCTATAAACTTATGGGTACAGAGGAGAGATCTCACAGAGGAAATAGGAACAGTTCTGCAAATTCAGCACACCAATGTCTGACAATTTTGGTGGAGAGCCCCTTTCAAGCCAACTCTTCACACAGGAGGAGGTCTGGTTTGAGTGGATCAGGCACCCTGAAAAGCCCAGGCTGACAATGGAAACCCCACTTTTACAGGTATATCTTGTCACTTATAGATGAAAATGTTTCAATTCTATTAGTAAAACATTATTGAGGAAAACTTTGTCAGCCCTGCACTAAAACAATAGGATCACAGTTAGCAGTGACAAGCCAACAGCTTTGAGTGCCACCACAGTCTCAACAGGAACAGCTGCTATTCCCTCTGAGCTGCCACATAGCTCTGGGTGGACAAGCCGGATGGAGAAGCTTATTCTCTCACAGATTATTCTGGGTCACTGTCTCCACGAGGGAAAGCCCTACACTGGCCAGCTGGCTGCCTCTGTGCTGCTCCTCACCCTCATTGCCCACACACTTATCATCTGGAAACACAGGCCATCGTTGTGCTACTGAGAATGTAGCTTGGGAAAAGCTGTTATAAATACTTAAGCCCCTTTCACATCTTCTTATTCCATTTTTACCCACCTCTCTAAACAGTTTACAGATCAGCCAACACTGCCAAAGCTTTCCTGCTTTTTTTTCAGTGTTTGCTGCTACTGACCTTCTTTATTTTCTTGTTTAGGAAAATATTGAGGTTGCCCATTGACACCCTTGCTTTTTAACTCTGGAACCAGCTTTTGCATCAGAAGAAACTCTTTATGATGCTGGGTGAAAGCAGAGCATGAAGGCATTGAAAAATTAGAGCATGCATTTTTTATTTAGAGACCGTGGTCAATTCAGCCCCTCCTGTCACGACAGCATCTCTGGGCACTTGGTGTTGCAGGCTCTTAACTGTAGTCACACAGCTCTGAATGTTTAAAAATAAGTTTGCATCTAAATTCCAAGAACTAGCCTATCTCCATTGAGAAAGTCTTCAGTTTTACTGTTCTATGAAGCAATTCTGCCTTTCTAATGCTGTAAGCATCTCCAAATACTCATTCATAAGAAGATTAACAAAAATCTCAGTATCAGTCAGATTAGATGTTTTTAGTCCTAGCTGAAAAGCTACACCCTTGTCAGTGCTTATACCTGCTGAGCTCCGTCCTTCCCAGTCAAAGGCTACAAAGACACAGCAATCTGCTTGTGTGGGTTCATTTCCAGCAAACTAATCCCAGAAAATATCACATTACACTTCCAGCTCTCTACAAAAAACCTGCCAATATGCATAAAAAATTTTAAAATCTAAGAACAATGCTAAGAAAAAAACCCATTTTTTTTTCTACCCGTAATTCATCCAGCACAGTCCATGGTCCATGACTCATGCTCCCACAAACTATCACTGCATAAATAAGTGATGATTCCTCTAAGCAGCGGGAAAAAATGTAACTGAATGAAGAAGCACAATATTTAGCATCTAAAAATCTATGACTTCATAAATGCAAATGTATATATATAACTACATATACAAACTGTGTCTCTCTTGGTCTTTCTAACTTCAGAGATTATTTTTGGTACTGAATGTGTAGTCTGGCCTACATGGGTAATTTAAGATATAATTATTCCTTATTTCTGTTTTTTTTCCTCCAAGAACACTAATACATGTTATGCAACAGGCATACTATATCACTAGGAGAAAAGTTTGCCATCACCTTTTTTTTTCCAGGCAAAGAAGCCAAATAATTACTCGAAGGACTGAAACAAACTAGTTCAAATTTGAAACCAAACCAAAACATTTTAACTAAAGCAAAACTTAATTTCATGCATAGTCTTCTCAGGTAGACTTTTGAGTAAAAAAACAAAATTTCCATTGCCTTCATATTTTTAAAGTTTTTTCCTACTCCCAGTCAGCTTGATTCCCATAATAGGAAAGGGAAAAATCTCCCAGAAACAAGAGAGATTCTGTGTGCTTGTAAAGTTATATTCTTGAGGGAAATGGAACTTTCTCATGAACATTTACATCTCTTCAAGAGGAATAATGTTTTGTTAAGAAAAAAAGACAAAGTGTTATAAAAGGTACTTTAGGCATATCTCAGTCATATTTATGACTCTGAAATGTGTGCTATTTCAGTACTTCCTGCTCTGTTACATTATTCAGCTGCCAACTGTCCTGTATTTCATATTCTTTACAGACATTTAACACAAAGTACACTTCATTCTGTCATTGAATATTCCTTTTTTACTTTCCCACTCACATATCATCTCTATTTCTTCCCAGTTCATCCAGGTATTTGACTAATACAAGTAGCTACAATGCTTAAGAGAGGAGCTTTATGTAGCTACTAATTTACTTTGCTCATGACTAGATTCACTCAATACCATGGTTTTGTTATGTATTTCCCATGGGAAGTCCCCACTAGATATTAGGTAAAATCAATAGATATTCCATGTAATGCTTCTCTTCAACTGTTTTGTGCTCTTCTTTTTTTTTTAATTTTGTTTCCTTTCCTTCCCTCAATTCCTTCCAGGCCTCTTTCTACCATTTCCAGCTCCCTCTCATTGATGGCATTTACAGTTCTCATGCCAACATGGCTTGACAGGACTGATATATGAACCCTGGGAGCTGCTGTCACCTTCTACAAGTACACAGAGCCAAGTAGAATGCTTTTAAAGAAAAAAAAAAAAAAAAAAAAATAAAAAAGAAAAAAAAAAATCTCTCCCAGCATCCTAGAGTGGCTTCCTGTTCCTCTGTCCTTTCCTTTTATGCCATCAGGCTGTAACCAAAATAAGAAAATATCCTTGTTATAGGATGTGCAGCAGCAATGCTCTGACCATAAGTTAAGCTACAGAGAAGCTGTCTGAGGTTTGACTAGACAAATACTGTTTTTCATACTAGACTTGTTTTTTTTTAATGGTGTAAACATAGAGGGTCAAATCTGTCATTTTAATATGGGAAGGCATTGTGCACAACACACAGACACATAAACACTTGTGGTATAAAATAAACTATAACTATATGCAGCTTTACTCTCAAAGTAAATGCATCTCAAGAGATTATACTCCAAGTAGTGCAGTGTTGTGATCTGAAATAAAACATCTATTATATATCTTGTATAATACTAGCAGGGTAGCATTCACTTCAGAAGTAACTAATTTCAGAATANCCAACATGGCTTGACAGGACTGATATATGAACCCTGGGAGCTGCTGTCACCTTCTACAAGTACACAGAGCCNAATAATAATAATTTGCAAAGTGCTGGCTACCATTCAAAACTCTCCTGAAACCACTCAAAGTGCTTGATTGAATAAGCAAACAAACTGCTTGTTTGTTCCCTCTGCCAAAAAATACAAACCAGACAAACACATTTCTAACCGATGTTATTCTGATACAGCCACTTGAATTAAACCAATTCCAGAGACCATTTCAGAAAATCTAAATTTTCTATTATATATTTACTATTTGTTGTCATATGGCTTATGCTAAACTCCTCTCCTACCTGAGCTAAACACTAATTCCAGATTCTTGCCGTGGTCTGGATACTAGTAGCTATGAGGAGTAGATATGAGTAATATTTATTGTTCCTCCAGAAGTTCAAAGTGGATAAAATCTTGTTTCAAATTATACTTTTCAATGATTTCAGACATAATTCTTGAAACTTAAAACAGTGTGAGCTGTTTCTGCACCTGCCTCAAAATATTTTAGGAAAGCTCTGTTGTTAATCCCTATATTATTGCCATGTCAGAGAAATGAAATGAAAATAAACCTTGAAAAGTGCAGGAGAGATAACTTGGAAAGAGTAAATGGACCAAGAGAAAGTTCATCTATCATTCAATTAGAGGGCAAACCTTGGGCTGGTGGCCACTGAGATAGCGAGCAACCACAGCATAGTCTGGAATCTACCAGGAAAATGCCTTTCACTGTACCTAGTCCTATATTCTGTAGGCAGAGGAAAAAAACACAGGAGAGATGAAAACCAGCTACAAAACCTACTGGGAATAAATGCATCTGCTACTTTGAAATACATGTGTTTCTATTTGCCAAATGATATCTTTAACACAGAGCTGGCTTCTCCCTCCTGTCAGCAAATGTTTTCTTTGTTTTAAATTGAGAGGCAGTCTGTATGAGAGAGAATTACATTTTATTGGAGCATCAAGTTTCTATAGCTCTAATTAAATTTAGATCATCTCTGTTATTTTCAGTCATAGCTGACCAGATAGCCCTAAGAGAAAGCTGTTAGAATACTAATGTCTTGGCCACCAAGTTCATCATGGCTTCATATACCCACATAGGAAAAACAAAGCTTCAATACATTATAAAAGTCTATGTTAAATCAAATGTTTTCAAAAGACCTATTTAGGATAATTCACCTGGATTAAGATCTTGCTTTTTAATCAATGGAGTCTCAATTTAAATCTACATGCAATTATTTACTAGAGTACTGACAGGTGCATTATTAACAAGTACAGCACTGCCACTTTGATCCATTCAGCCCAAATTTTTCTGGAAGCACTCACATCTAGACATGTGATCCATCAAACCCTGCTCAGCTGCCACCTGCTGCAAGTGACACTTGAGTCCATAAGATGTCCCCACCAATCTTACTCCTCTCTGTGCCCCTTGCAGAGATTCCAAGAAAAAAAGTTCTGGTCTTTTCTTTACAAACTTTTAAAAAATTATCTTTCATCTGGCTTTAGCAATTACAGGAATAGTCCATGGGTAAGGGAAAAAAAGGTTGATGACCTAGGGTCATGTTTGTTTTGTGTGTAGGTGTTCAGAGTTTTCCCAATTAAATGTTGGCTTTAATTACGCCATCCATCCTCACCTGGCAGACACAAGTAATTTATCAAGATATTTCAACAGATGATGTATTCTGCAGGATATCATAGTCACATGTTCAACTGGTGCAATTTGAAAATATTAATAATGACTTAAAAAATAATTTTATACACATTTTATATTTTAAAATACCTGGTTTTTTAAATTTGGAATCTAAGCTGCACCTTAGGTTTACTGTACTACATAATCTTTTCTGATTCTATTTGGAGGAATTTGAAAACTAAAAAAATTGCAACCTATATGCTAGGGATTGAGTGAAAATTAGTATTTTCCAATATTTGCTGAAAGTCTAACAAAAGGCCACATGGTTTACAAGGAAAAAAGCAAAATACCCGAGTCACAATAAGAGTTTATGAGTAATTACATAGGTTATTTCCTAATGCAAACAGAACAAAAAAGTTCTTCTTGAACTGTGTATTCAGACAGATTAGTTAAGAACATAACGGTACATCCCAAATAAAGCAGAAATAATGCTTTTTTGTTACAGATTCTCTCACTCTAGAGTCCTGATTTTCCATTATTCACATTCTGGTTGAAATCCATAACAGCTCTGGAGATGGATTTCATTAATGTGATCTTCATTACTTCTCCTTCTAAGTCCTCCCTGCTCATTAGCTCTGAGAGCCAGGGCTTGTTAATGGCCCAGCAGTCACATGGTAGATCAATAACTTAATAAGGGCAAAACTTTAAGTGCAGGGGGAGAGTAGAGAAAGAAGGAGAAAAATATTTCAAAATTTACATTTGTTCCTCCTCTGGTAACAGATGCGAATCAAATTCTAGCAATGTGAACAGGGAGTTCTGGATCAGGTCCTAAAGCCTACACAAAAATCCAGTTGGATTAGATGATTATTCCAGTTCTAAATCCTGGTGTTCATTCTAACCCTGATCAGCAGCTGGCAGCAATCCTTGTGGTTTCTAAGGCTGGATAAATGCAAAGTCCCGTAAAAATCTAGTTTAAGGCCATGATCAATCATGAAGTGTTGTATACTACAAGACTCCTGTTTAGTACCAATAGTATTCACAAAGAATCCTTTCTGCTGAGGAACATGGATGAAAGCGTTTTTCTTTTATTATTTCAGTGGGAATTAAACATGCCAAATGATCTGACAGCCTGCATCACAGTGTCTGCTAAGCTGCAGGATGATAATACTACAGATATGATGATAATGGTCCTCAACGGAGTACATTAGCATATTTTTCTGATCTGATAGGCATCCAACAAGCAGTTATCATTCAGGAAAATGGTGCAGGGTTAAATCCTTAAATATCTCCTAGGTCAAGAATTTGTCTATTCTATAATACAAAATATTTTGATTGCATGCAACCCATCTCATGAAGACGAATGCAGCTGCAGCACATTTATGGTAACCTAAATGTGATTTGGGCACATTTGTTATATTTGTTGTCCTTTTCAGCCACAAAAATCAGAAGCCATATCAGAAGAAACCCCATGAGCCTCTAAGTAAATGTAGGGAACTCTCCTGCAGCAGCCAGCTTTAATGAGGTATTGCAACACCAGCCTGTGTATTTCAAAAGCAAAATTTCCAGCAGCTTTCTGAAAAACAACACCCTCATCCCCTTCTCAGCAGTGCTATAGCCTGACATGTATCATCTGGCTTTTAAGTTTTTCTGGAAGGATCCCGTTTGACCTAACCCACTGGAGGTAAATCATTATATGATTTAATAGGCACAAGTGCTTGTTAAAAGCTTTGCCCGAGCAGCCAGTTTTACATCCACAGCAAACACATCTTGTGCTAGTCCAAATACTCATTTTTCCACGTATTGCTTACTGTAAGTTCCCCGTTGTTTTTTACTTAATTACCTTTCTGTGAGTATCATGCAGTTTTAAAAAGGAAAAAAAAAATGACATTAGACTTAGGTCGCCCCTCTGGTGTGGGATTTTTCCCCATCACATGGTTTAGTACAGCTTTGCTGTATTCTGCACCCGGGGTGGTGAGTTTCTCATTGGCCCCTCTGCATAGAGGCTGCTCGTGTCAAAGGGAGCCTTTCTTCCTTAATCCACATCATTCTATCCTCTTCAGCTTCCTCTTCTGAACCTCTCTCTGAACACTTATAGATTCACCTAAGGGCAGTAGCTCACACTATGCTTAAGTGCTTTATTTTTCTCCCAGCAGATCTAGATTTTCATGGGATTGTTAGAGTCAGCTTGGTTTTAATCAGAACTAATAACCTTCAAATAGTATTTTCTAAAATAAGTATTTACTGACTCTTTCAAGCCATGTATAATTAGAAATATTTCTGCTTTCTGTATACATAGCATTTTTTATTATTCCCTTAATTTTGGAGGAAATGTGCATTAATTAATATTTTTAAAATAAAATCAGAATTTCTCTGCTATAAAGAACTGCAGAGAACTATTAGGTTCTTATTTATGAAATATGTTTTTAGTGTTGATATTGCATTAATTTTTCTGGCTTGGTGGCAGTTGGATGCATGCCGACGATAAAAATGCGTTCTGTTTTTAATATCCACATAATTTTGCACTTTATTTTGAATTTATTACTCATTAATGAACCCAAGTATAGAAAGTAAATAAAGCATTCCATAAAACAAGACAAAACCTAATTGCACAGAAAAAGAAGCGGTAACATAAGACAATAAGAAATCATTCAAATTAAACTAATTCTACCAATAATTTTAAAGACTTAATACCACAAGGCTGTTCTGCACTGTGTTTCCATTCAAAGAAATTACGTGCCACATAACACAGTAACATTGCAATGAATGGGCACCTCTGCGTTTTGGGACAAAGAAACTGACTTTGTTTTGAAGTGCCTTTAGAAATCTACATGTTAAAATTCATATCCTCTGCAATTCCCAGTGAGAATGGTTAATCTACCATATCAAGTTCAGGCATGCAAAAAAAAATAAAAAGGAAAAAACCACAAAAGAAGAACTTAATTTACTTTTCTTTATTCCTCTAACTTCAAATCAGCACTGAATAGTTGCCCATTATGTGGATCAAACCATTTAAAAATAGTATTGGGGTTTTTATTGGACTGATGTGGAGATTTCTAAGACTTACATTCCACTGAGCACTTAACATCTCTCATCCACAAAACTGGAATGGTAAAAATTGAAATAAATACTGAAATGAGCAAAGACTGTAAATTGGCAAGCTGAATTGTTATATGAAACAGAGAAGGTCATTTGTTATCTCTCTGCCACAGATGACCTATCTGCACAGTGAGGGCACCAAACTACCTCAGCACAGCTCTGCAAGGCTTTCCATTTATAAGACTTTGCAAGGTCCCAGAGTATATGCTGATAAGGAAAACCTCACATCTCAGTCTTTAAGAGGCCAGCCTCTCAATATGCTAAGCAATAACAGCAATTGTGAATACTTCTATGTTTCTTACTAAAGAAAGAAAGCTTTCTTCAAAGTGTGACTGCTTATGATTTTTCACTCATCTTTAGAAACCGCTTGTGTGTCCAGAAACTCAGTCTAAGAGGCAATAGTTTAAAAACAGCAAGGGGTCTTTAAAGGGACCAGCAAGGGGGCTTTAAACTGACAAAACATCTATTTTCTTGGAAGTCATTAGTTAGATGTTTATCTGCCTTTCACATGTCTATTTGACAATTCCTTTTGTTACTTTTCATCAAGCACTGTTGAGTTACAATGTTTTTTTAAAAACTGGATGATAAGAGTGGCTGAGGAATTGAAGAATGGGGTCTGTCCTGTTGGCTCAGGAGCAAAGCACTATGTGCTGGCTGGCACAGTCTAGCACTGAAGAAAGCCGTGGCTGAAGTAAAAGGAAGTAAGAGCAGCTTGTGCAAGACTCCTCTGTAGTTGCGTTCCTCTTGGGAAAGGAGGCCATTTAAAAATCTAGAGAACTCACAGTAGTGACACAGATGGCCAAATGAATTTAAAATTTTTCCAAAATTCTATGCAGACTTAAGGAGCTATTAGTGCTTGCCTTAAGCCACTTTTCATCCTTTAAATCTGGCCCTTTGCTCAAGTTAAGCATATTTAAATTGCCACCTCCCAAAATTCCTCCTCAAAAGTATTCTAATAACTCTCAGGATAACCTCTCATGATACATGCTGCAGTAGAGAATGTACAGTTCACCAGTGACCTACAGACACACAAACAGAAGAAGCAAGGGGAGAAGAATTTACAAAAAAAAATTAGGTTTGCGTTCTCTTCTCTCATTTTGCTCTTACCAAATGCAAACTTGAAGAAAAGGGTTTCATCCTGATATACTACAAATATCTTTATCCCTCCAGAGAGGGCGTCTGAAAGCTGTTTAATGACAGAATTGTATTTTCCAAAATTGCTGTTTCTTTACAAACAAAACACCTAAACAATAGTTTGTGGGGTTTTTTTAATACATTCTTCTTAGGGTAAAAAAGCCTGAAATGAAAACATACAAACAAGTAAAAAACCTCAACTAAAACTCAAACCAAATACTCCACAGAATACATATCATTTGCTTAACTGGGGAGACAAAAGGGATGGAAATAGATGACAAAATATCAGTTCCTTTCAGAAACCAAACTGATTAAAAGCCTGGACAAAACACCTTATTTAGAATTTGTTATGTTTGCCCTTATTCAGGGGCAGCAGAGTTATGCCTGCACTTCAAGAAGCTTCAGAAGATCATTTTGTTTAATAAGCTCAAAGATCCGAGAAAAACATTTGCTGGGAAAAATACCAGAGGAGCTTGGCTTTCAAAGTGATTCAAACACAGCTTTTTACTACAAAGTGTCTTTTCAATTAGGATGCTAGGAATCAGAGGAGGATAAGATGTAAGGTAATGAGGGCAGGCATGACACGGCAGCCTTAGGGCTCCATGGGATTTTCCTTCAACATTTGATTCAGCCCCTTGGAGAAACCTGCAGTGAATCTGATAGCTTCCTTCTCTTTCCCCATGCCTCAGCTTTCAGGTCTTGTGTGCTCTGTCATATCTTTGCATCTATTGTGAGCACACCAGCACAATTAGAAAGCTTTTGTTTCCAGGAGTTCTCCATTTTATTATTTAACAAAATAAAATAACTTTAATAACATGAAGCCAGGCCTGTTTTCTAGTCTCTAGGAGATTAAATGAGGAAGGGAGAGATCATCGGAAAGTCTGTGTGTTGGAAACATCAAGTAATGACCTTTATTACTAATGACCTAGGCCCTCCAGCAATGAACCTAGACAACACTGATTAAGAGAGAAGCCTGCTGCTTTTTACAGGCATATAAAATAAAAGCAGTCTTTGTGTTAATAGAAAGGAGTGTGACACAGAAGGAAATGTAAAAATGAATGAGCTATAAAGGGAAGGGATTTCTCCTCCTCTGTGGAAGACAATAAGAAATTAATCTAGAGATATAAAAGCTTGAATCATAGTTTCATACACCATTGCAGAAGCAAATCTTTACAAGCTAATGTTAACTAAATCGTTTGATGCAGAGTTTAGAAAATAGACAGTAACTTTTTTCCAGGTGTTGTATAGAGTAGCAACTTATTCTTAAAAACAGCATCAACTACCTCCCTTAAAGAACTCATCCTAAGGGCATTTTTGCATCACAGGCCCACTGATAACAAATTAAAAAAAAAAAAAGTAATGGAAACCTTGCATATTTCTACTTATTTTAATGTAGTTAAACTTTCCAAAAACCCCATTTTGCTTTTTTATGTGAATACCAAGTCCTTATACTGGAAGAAAATTGTGAATATTGACAGAACATGACTGATTGTTGCAAGACAACTGCTCTGGGAATATATCTTTAATGAAAAATGCTCCTATCTAACCTATGCCATTCCTGGTTCCACACTATAGGAGCACTAATCATGCATAAATCTTTTTATTATTAAACAGTTTCAGCTCAATGCCATCATTAAGAACTTGAGCATTCATGTTCACTTTTATAACAGGTATAACAAGGGAAATTGGAAGAGAATGTCACAAAAAAAATAAATAAATAAAAAACTGTGGAAAAATATGACAGAGGGAAATTTTTGCAACCAACAGGGAAACTCCAGGAAGAAAAAGTGGATAACAAGTGACAGCTAACATTAGAAGGCAAGAGTACTGACTTCTCCAAGACAATTTGGGGTTTACCAGCTAATAAGGAAGAGCACAAACTCCCCCCAGCAGCATTATCTGGCTACTTCTAATGCTATGGCTTTATAAAATTTGGTAGAGCCTAGGCGAGAGGGGATCCCCACTGTTACCACTAGCAAAGAGATTTCAGCCTGGGATTTCAGCTTAAATCGTTACAAACCAGCTTGGTTCTACAGCTAGGCTGACAGATTTCATTAATAACTATTTTTCACTCTGAAACTGCTACTCATGAGAACTGAATGAGTTCGTGGGTGTGGGATGACTTGCACTATATACTATGCTTGGCTTAAAACATTCATTTTTAATTTTTTCTCTATTCAACACAAATTTTTACTTAAGCTATCTACAGTCTATAAAAAGTTGATAACTTGAAAAAAAATTCCCTACAATTTCAAAATAATAATTTTAGATGCATCTGTCCAGAATAATTTATGTAGTCT
The DNA here is from genome assembly GCA_013400315.1 of Bombycilla garrulus. Taxonomy (NCBI): domain Eukaryota; kingdom Metazoa; phylum Chordata; class Aves; order Passeriformes; family Bombycillidae; genus Bombycilla; species Bombycilla garrulus. The sequence goes on along the minus strand of VXBU01009396.1, from coordinate 240,650 downwards.
GCTACTCCAAAACTTTCAGCACTTGCTAGCTTTCTTATCCATTATGCCACAGCCTTCAGAATAGCATGTAGAGCAGCCAAGTGTCAGCCTGAGTGCAGAGCTCTGATAAAAGGGGCCAAGAAATCTCAAGGCGCTCACAGCTGTGGTGGCAGAAAACAGGAAATGCCAAAGGGAGAAATGAATTCAAGTACAAAGTCGCTGCAAGTTTAAACTCTCAACAGAGAATATAGAGTAATCAGAGCAGAGCAAGTTGTCTGCTGAAATACTCAGCCTTTTCTTGTCAGACTGCTGTTCTGAACAAGCACCACCCAGGTTAGAAAACAGTGTTATCACTCAGCTCTTACTACCACCCGAAGCACAACTGTGCCTCTAAATTTCCTGTATGGGATCATCTTTTTTTCAAATACAGTGATGCTGCTTGACAGATGGGCAACACATCTGCCTTCTGGCCAAGGTAAACCAGTAGTTTATAGACTCCTGCAAGTTGTTTCCATGAGAGAGCCAATCCAATTTCTCCAACAATTGTATCCTACTTCTTTCAACGAGCTCTTGATGATGTACAAACACCTTCTGAGCTCAATGGTGACCTGAACACAGGCTGTCTCCTCCTGAGCAGCTGGGTCTGCAGGACAGGCCTTGGGGTACCTTCCCTCAGCTGATACCCTACTCATCTGCAAAGGTATTCACTGTGGGATTCCAATGTCTTCTACTGAATATCCAGGGCAGACAACTTCTTCACAATACAGTTTTTTGAAAAAATAAAAACAATAAAAAAGAAGTTTAAGGAGTACCCAACTAACTGGAGCAATGTAGCATGAGAAGGGATACTCCAGACTGACTGGACAACTTCCTGCTAATCTAACCTTTGTGGTCAGGCTAGCTTGATTTTAATCTGGGATAATTCTAACAAATCAGAAAATAGTTTCTAAAGAAAAAAAATTGGAGATCTTAAACTTTTTTCCCCATTGAAAACAATTATTTGAACTGATGGCCAATTAGAATTAATGTTATTTGCTGATAATCACTAGTACTTATAGTTGTAAAAGTCTAATTACACAGTTATTTTAAAGGATTGTTTTTCAAACTATTAAAACAGATTGACATACATGAACCATAAATTTAACTGTAAAAGCCCTTCTTTTAAGCAATGGCACACAACTCTGCATTAAAAGGAAGAAATTCCTAGAGCAATAAAATATTGTAACTCAATTTAAAAAGGTTTCTATTCCGCTTTTTGCTGTGCCCACAAAATGCCGGGACAGCACAGATTTTCTTTATTTTGCAGCTGCAAGTTCAACATATGCCTGAGTTGTGTTAATATCTATCTCTCCAAATGCATAAAGCCTGGGAACAATTCTATTTTTTTTGTACATATTAAGAAACTAGAAGTATGCATGGCTGGTTACACAGATGTATTCGTAACTGAAAAATGGAGAAAAAAAAACATATGGCAAGAATCAAAGAAATGAAACTCCTAAAAATCTTGTCTTCCATCTTAGATGGTTTTACTGTACTAAAGTAGTATTCTCGGACATGGCAATTTCTAACAAAAATGAAGGAGTTCTGATACAGGGCAGCATCTTGGCTGGACTAATAACATTAGGTTAGGAACACCTAATCTAACAGCATTAAATTACAAACTCCTACATCTTCCTCTCAAAACAGCTCTGAAGAGAGATGTGATTCAGTCTCCTCACACTTCTGTGCCATTTCACAGGTGTGTCTCTTGTAAACATTTTGCTAATAAAGCAAATTATAAAAAGACAACTTCTTTTTTTCTTGACAAAGAATTTTAAAAGCACTTTTGGAAGAATAATATCATCTAGAACTCACTTTTGTTATTGTATCCTAATGAATATTTCTCACAAAACCAAAAGGGCCCTGTTGATGTCCTCTGGGTTAAATCATAAGATCTCTGTCCACTCTTCCTGAAAAGTTCACCAATTTTTTCCTAAGCTTACTGACTGCAGTAATGTCATTGGGTGCAGCTCCCATTAAATAATTTGAAATTTGCTGGTGTATGATGTATGTGGCTTAGGAAAAAACTTCTATATATTCTTCTGTAGATGTGTGCATTATACTGTAAAACTATTACTGACTAGCAGCCTAATTAGAAAATATCTTCTAAGTTTAATTAGAAGTAATTTTAGCCTAGTTTTTACTACAGGTAGGAGGGAAGCATGTTGCACAAAAACTGTTGCTTTACAACTGTCATAACTCAACAGGGGTAACACTACTCAAATTATAGGTTATAACCAAAAGACTATAACGCTGCACCAGAACCCCGTAAGATATGTCACAAGAACACAGAAATTATGGTGTTTGTTCCAAGAGTTTACAACCCAACTGTTAGAAATTCAACCCACACAGAGTAAGACAGCATGGGAAAACAGCTCATAGCAAGAGACACCACGGCACAACACCTACCTAGCCTCAGTTTAACTAAATTGCAATTCCCATTCAGTTGGCAAAGCTCTTCAAATGCTACTGCTAGTAAAAATGAAATCCTGTCCTAGGGACAGCCTTCACAAGGAACGTTTTGTTGATTCGCAGCATAGCAGTATCTAAGCATATTATTCCTTTTGCTTTGTTTCTTGGAAACTGTGGCAATTTTGCACAACTTATCATAACTGCATGTATGTCAGTATATAAGTACATGGTAGGAAAGAAAAAGTCCTTTTATAACTAAGAAAGCTATTTTCTCTTTGTTGTCTTTGTTACACTTCTTAATCACTAACGAACCCCCAAATCAGTGGTATGCAGATGGTCTAGGTTCTGACAGGATTTTTTTCCCCCAATCAAATGGAAGGTTCATGTTTCCTCTTTACAAAAACAAGTTCAGTATATGGGTGAAAACAACAGTAAAGGGGTTCAGCAATTGTTAGATAAGAAATCATAATTTCATTCCTTTTATAATATTCTGAGTAATCTCTTACCAACACCAATCATTTTCCCCTGTTTATCGCCTTTCTAAAGACAGTTTGGAAAATGCATTAATATTGAGGTCAATGGCTGACAAACTGAGCTTCTGCAAACCTGCTCCAAGCACAGCTTCTCAGCTGCGTTACCAGTTTTCCAAGGAGGCTACAACCTTCCTCAAATGGTAACAAAATGTCACAACCCTTTCTCATCTTCATCCAGGTGCTTGCATGGCTTTGGGAAGGAGGATATTTTTTCTTTGTGGGATCAGTGATGAAACATCTACATGGCAAATCTGCCTGTGCTGGAGCAGCAGGCAGGAGACCCTGGCAGTTTCATAATTAGTGTGAAAGCACTAACAGGCTCCTGGGAGAGAAGCCCAGGAGAAGGCTGGCAGCACTGAGAAAAGGTCATTTTGCAACAGAAAAAGCTTCCGAGTTGAAAAATTCCCTGCTCCCACACACCAAAACCCTATCCAAAGTGGGCAGTCCTCAAATCACACTACTCCAGCCTGCTGTTTCTTTCCTGAATACAGGTTAGTAAGACTCTGCTCTGCCATATTATTCATTTATTTGGGATATGAAACTGTGCCTACATAATAAGAACTACTTAATTCTTTCTCTATAGACTGTACGGTGCGCTGTATACAATACTGCATAAATCATCTAAGGAAAGCACTAAAATAATACATAAATTGATTTGCTTTCTCAGCAAAGCCATATTAACCAAGAAGAATACACAGAACGAAGCAAAAACTGAAAGTCCTGTGAGAACCAGAGCACACAGTTAACAGCTTGTGCATTCTTACAGTGCAAATGATTCCGGGCTCAGACCTAATGAAATGCAAAAAAATACCACACTCCTTTCATTCAAGATCTTCAAGGATGCAAATAATTTTTATTTAAAATTATGGCTGTACATGTAAGAATAGACCAATTTAGAACAAATTCTTCCCGCTGCTAGTTGAAATTCATATCACCTTCACCAATTCAGAGGCTACACCTTAGGTTACACCCCTTGTTACTGGTATGGGAACTTGGCCCTCTGCCCTCCTCAGTCATGTCAGAGATTCTTAGTCAAGTCAACAAGAGCAGATGGAAGCAAAAGTATTATTTCTTGGGCAGAGGACTCAAAAATATTTGGATTCTCTTCTTTCAGCTGGAAACTTTCATCTGTCCCTCTCATATCCCCACCAGGCATCTCACCAGATATTAACTTCCTGTGAACAATTTATCACTCCCTAGAGCTGCGTAACTGGAAGAGAATTGTAAGGAAAAGTAGCACATGCTATTCTATTATTAACACCTCTTACTCAAATCCCAGTAGAAACCACAAGTATAACATCAACTACAAAAAGTTTTAGTCTGTTGTCAGTGAAAATTCAGCAACAGCCTGTCCTTAGGACTTCCAGTTTCTTTCAAGTACTTCACACATTGTTATCCATCCAAATGTCTTGTTTGAACTGCTTGTTAATTTTCCTCTGAATCATTATCTTTTCATGAGATTGATAAGCCAAATGTTATCAGTAAAAGTCTGCTTTGCTTTTTTTATTTTTCTCATTATAAAAATGAAAGGCAACATTTTAAAATTTTTGGACTTTTTTTCACTTTTTATGCAAATCAGTTGGCTTTCCATTAACAAAAATGCAAATATAACTTGACTCTTTTCTGATGCTTTGCCATAAATATCTCAGAAAAATAAACAGTGTCATTACTTTCTAGTACAGTTCACTTCTTGCTCTTCAGAATGATATGATCTATTTCTGTAGTCAATTTTGAATAACTGGCAGAGATGCTTCATCAGTCCACTTTCAATATCAAAATTTTCAGGGAGAATTGACCTAACACAACTATAGCATCAGTAAATTTTTACTAATAACATTGCCTCATAGACTTCATTTGTATTAAACAGAAATGCTGCTGCAGAGATTGCCTCCATTTCTATTCTGTCGAGCAAATGAGGAAACAATGAATATTCATGCTTCTTTCAGCTAATGAACAATCCAAACGTGGACCGCATCTCAGTGCCAAGCTCAAACACAGTAAATTGCTCTGTGGTTGAAGAGTAATAAGGAATAGGAATGGCAGAAGGATGTTCTACTTATTTCATGCCTTGGATTTAAGAGCATGTATATCATAATATAGCCCATCAATAACAGCACTACAGTTTTAGATTCAGATTTTCCAGATTCAATGCCACTGATATTATGTTCATATCATTCTCACTTTCAAGCAATATTCTTTTACAGAGATGCAACAAGACAGCCCAAAATTTGCATATGAGGTGACCAAGAGTTTTAAAATGTTTTAAATTATATAAAGAAAGAAAAAGAATAATTACATCTCAGAAGGACAAGCAGGAAAGACCAGATACAAGCAAAAAATGTGCAGCTGAAAACAACTGAGCAGATTCCTGTTAAGAAACTTTCTAGTGAGACAAGCTGACAGGTACGAGTCCAAAAGCTCCTTAATAAAATGACCTCACAGTGATGCATCCAGAACATGCCTTCATGTTAGAAGATATCAGCTAAAGTACAAAGACAGCTGTCATTTTCAATGAACACTGAATTTGAAGGTACTAAAATCCATGGACAGGTGTTCTCAGGTACATGGAACAAGGAGGCTGAATAATCTCTGCTCTTCAGAAGTGAAGGAAAGCTGATTATAGGAGACTATTGCTTCCATAGATGTCTCTCCCCGAGTTATTCACACTTTTGCTTTTACCCTTTGCCTCACCTGCAATAAATTTTTCTTCTGCCCTACAGATCTTTGCCAGAGTAAATCTGCAACATCTTGTCTATGAAAAAATTGCAGATAAATAATCAGCCTTCATCATCACCTTTATATGTTCCCTTTTCTCTCCTCACCATATATGCCTTCTGCTCTCAGCACAAGAACCTGAAGTGGCACTGATTCATTATTTCTAACCTCTCAAAAATATTATGTATTTTTTTTTCCTCTTTACTATAGAACTAATATCTGAACTGATTTTACCCTATAAGGGACTTTACCCAGCGTCAAGCAGACAGGGGAAACAGACAAGCATTCTAACTCATGCTTCTATACTCTGCCTTATCTCTTCACAGGTGGAAATTTGGCTTCAGAAGTGCTTAAACTGCTCTGCTGGATGCTTTTAAAAAACACCAAAAATTCACAAAAAAACAAACTAACAAAAAACCACAAAACAAAAAACCCCACAATTCTATCTTGTACCCTGCAACCTGAAACAAAAATATCCATGAAAATTTGGAGCTAGGAAATCATAATTTAAGTTTTGCACATGTGCATAGCACTTCTGTCTGTAAATCCCCAAAACACTACGACAGCAGATTCAATCCTTCAGTCCTTTACATGGAAAAAAACAAAAGAAAAAGAAATATTCCTGAGCTCAATGACCAAGGTCATATTTTTATTCTACCATAGCTTTATTTTATTCTGTACCTACCACATTAGAGCATGCCTTAAACGAACAGGCACCCATACAGCAGCACTGTTTTCTATGGAAGCATTTTAGTAATAGCAATAAACACAGAACACATTTTAAATGCAGAAATGCTGCCAATGTGCAAAGAATTTGTCTCTATTATAAACACGGCCACCTGTTTACTGTCTCTAATTCTAAACTATGAGTCAGTTGGAAAAGAGGAATTAATTGGCAAAAACTTTCTGAGATGTCAAATATTTGGCTTGTATGAAGCCATTGCTACCTAACCTGGAGAGAATCCCCCTCTCTTCTCCTCCTGCACTGGAAATAGGTACCATAGAAGTCACAAACCTTTACACTTTTAGTCCAGTGAGTCATTATAATATTTACGATAGAGGAAAATAGGTCATAAAATGCAGTAGCTTGTCTAGAACAAGACACTTTTTAGAATTATAGAATGGTTTGTATTGGAAGAGATCTTAAATATCATCTGATTCAGCTCCCCCTGCCATGGGCAGGGACATCTTTCACAGCACCAGGTTGCTCAGGGCCTCCTCCAGCCTGGCCTTGAACACTTCCAGGCATGGGGCACCCACAGAACAATCTGTTCTAGTGTCTCACCATACTCAAAAAAACCCCAAAAAAACTAAAAAAGAAAAGGAAGTGGAGGGTGAGCACTAGGAAACTCCAGAGCTCTCTGCTCTGGAGCCAGGTGCACTTCACTGTCACCTTACAGGCCCTGATTCAGAAAAGGCCCATTCACGTGCCTAATTCTACCTGCTTGGATTAGATTTGCTGATTTCTCTAGGACAAGTCACAGCATAGAAAATTAAATACTCATAAACATGTTTCATAGCTATCAGTAACACTGGAGAGTTCATAATAATTACCTTGCAGTGTTCCATTAAACACATATTTGTAATATACAAATAAGCATATCTGCCTGTAGAGTGACAGTTCAGTTATGCTGATATTAGTACCATCTTTTCCCTTATATTAGGTCATCTTCAAACCATTAGAGAATCAGCTCTTGACTGTACAAATATTTTCCAACACAGAGATTCAAAAGTTATACAGATGTGAAACACAAAAATACTTATTCTCAAAACTCTCAAAATCCAACTGAAATAAACAGATTTTTTTTCTTTTCCTTGCTTAAATTTAATGTTTCCTTCTAGTCCTGCCCGTGTCGTACAACTGCACTCTGCTGGTGCCAAATTAAAGTACTTTTAAAATGTCTCATCTTTGAGAAATGCAACTCCAATCACTTGCTTAACAAGTTACTCATGGAAAGTAACAGATTTCCTTAGGATGAGTTTATCGTTGTTTTATAGTACTTTGCCTGATGGCTACTAATTTTCATCAGGCTGGTCCTGCAAGAGAAGGGACATTTAAGCAATACCATCCTGAAAGTATATGCAGAGTACACTGATGGTATATCTGACAGGCAATATGCAATAACCATAGATGCTAATTAGTACTCCATTGACTTTGTTTTCCAAATAAAGCAACAGAGCTTTATAGACATCCCACTTTCTTGTCCTCCCCTTTCCTCATCCCCCTAAAGCTGCAGAATTATCTTGCTGACCAATCCCGGTTCACTCCGTATGCAGCTGTAGATGGTGCATCAAACTCAGGCTAAAGCTGGTGCTTTCCCTGCTGCCTGTCTGGGAAGGTTTTAATTACTTTTTACTGAGACCACTGAGTTTTTAAGTTCCATTGTAGGAAAGGGAAAGGTGGAAGGGGAAAAGCAAAAAGGAAAAGAACAAAAAACAGAAAAGAAAAAAGGGAAAGGCAAAAAGTCACAGTAGGCTAGTGAATTCCCAGCCTCTCTGCCACCAAACCTATTTGTCACACCAAAACAGTGTCACACTGGGCTACAATGTTTGAACTGAGCCTAGAGAGATTTGGACTGGTTTGAAAGAAAACATTCTCTTTGTGAGAACAGTCAAGCAGCAGCACAGGTTCCCAGGCAGATCCTTGCAGGTTTTCAAAACTCAGGAGAAAAAAAATCTGTGAGCAGCCTGGACTGATTCCACAGCTGACACTGAGGTTACACTGGAGATCTTCTGAGGCCCTTCCCAATCTAAGTTATCGTCTAATCCCTGTAGTCAGAGGATACTCCTAGAAGTCTACTGGGTGAAGATGAAGATTAAAGAATCCTTGAGACTGTTATTTTACATTTTCCAACACTGGAAAAGCTGTTGCACTCTGTCCAGATCTTATCTTTCTGCTGGTGGTTGCTACCGAGGGTAGTTTTTGACCATGTTATGTGTGAATTACTGTTAGTTTATGAGTCACTAGTCCTGAGCACTCATACTTAAGAAAAAATACTTGTTCTGCAATAATAACAACTAATTAGAAACCAAAACAACCAACAAAGCCTCAAAAAACTACTCAAAAGGTTCCATTGAAAAACTAAAAGACAGTTCTTCACTCTAAGACCATTAGCATGCTTCAAAGAATAAAGGAAAAGGAAAAAAGAATAGCATACTATCTCCTTAAAATTGCTGAATAAAATCTCTATTTTCCCATCTCTTTTTTTAATGTATTCAACAATCATGTTTTCTACCTATTATTAAAAAGCATTTTGTATGAAATAACAGATAATAAAGATATTTTCAAATAACAGAAGTTTCTTTTTGTGGTAATTCTGAGAAATGCAATGAAATGTGCCATTGCGGGGAAACCAAAGACTAGAGATTCAATTAAATTTCCTCTCTCTGCTGAAACTCATAGAACACTAAATAGAAAGAATTTTCATGTTTATTATTCCATTTAAAAATAAAATATTACACACACTTCAAATATTCTCCCTTAAAACTACAATAAGTAGTCCACTTAAATCTCCACCAGTACCACTCCTCCTATTTCTAGGATTGTAAGATCAATTCAGAGATGCAGAAACACAATATCTCAGCCGATATACCAGGGCCAAAACTCCCAGCGAGGGCATTCACTTCAAATAATCTCCTTCTCTCTTAAAGAGTGTGCCTGCAAGAGGAGAGGGCAGGGGGACTCATTTCCTTTCAGTCACTGTGTGTCTGCCTTGTCTCCTAAACCAAACTGTTTAGATCAAAGACTTCCTCATACTATTCAGTAATGCAGAGCACAGCACACTAGGACTTGAATCCTATTTGAGACACATATCTAGACCAGNAGGAAAAAAGAAAAAAAAAACCACACAAAAAACCCCACACACACAAAAAAAACCCCAGCAAAATAAATCTGCTGTAGAGGAAAATATAGGCAGATGAAACAGAAGCTTTCTTACCATTGAGATGATTTTGCAATCATAAACAAAAAAATTTCTATCAAACCACGGGACATTTTTCCCTTGTTTCGCTAGACTGCATAAAAAGAGGATTTCCTGCACTTTGTCATTTTTAGATGCTCTGCTCAGAACATCACAGAAGAAATGACCAAACGCAATGAAGCCTCACAAGTACTGTAAACAAACTCTGCTTCAGTGAAACGTTATGAACCACATAAGAAACAGGCAGTACAATGGCAAAGATTATGATGGCTTTAGACACTACATCCTAAGGCTACTTATTACAACACACAGGAGAAGGAATGGGAAAAAGGAGAAATACCTGAGAGCAGGATTCAGGTATTTGGTGAATTGTTTTAAACCAACACCAGAAAGTGATAAGAAGAGGGATGATGGCTCATCCAGATTTTAGGTTGACTTCCATGAGAAATTCCCAGCTATGTGCCTGCTTGCAGAGTTCAGTCCTTTGCACCAAAAGTGATTTCCTGAAGAAAAAAAGTGTTAGTCACTCTTCCTACACATCCTTGTAGGGAATACTTGTGGAAGTACTCGTTGGAAAGGAGAGATCCTGTTTTCTTCGAGATGAGTGCTCTAAACTGCATCACGATGGGGTGATTCTCTCTGGCCCAATTATTATACAAGCAACTGATCTTTATCAAGGCCACTCCCTCCAGGTGATAGAGGCAGAGAGGCCAGGCACAGCTCCACTACAGCCAGCCCAGACCTGCAGATTAACCAGCTCCTACAGGCACTGTGTGAGCATGGCCAAACTGCTGGCAGGCATTGACCCAAGTCAATCAGAGCTCTGCACCTCACTCGAGGCAGGACAGGCAGCTCAAGTACATTTGCGTTGCCTTCCAGAAAACAGATCATCATCATACACAGGATGAAGCAGAGAAATTCTACACAGAGCAAGGCCAGAGCTGGGCTGTTTGCCCTTCAGATGAAGCTAAAAATTCTTACTGGACCTGTGCCATGCATTGCAGAGTCAGCTTGGCAGAATAAAGCACCAGTACACTCAGGAGTGCCTGAATTACCAATGATTCTCTAGGTTCTTTTTGCCCTCCATTTTTCCAGGTAGTAACGATATTTTCCTTTGTAAGATCTCATGCCCAGTGGAAAAGCTTCTCCAGAAGGAATAAAGAAAACTCTTCCTGAAAATTCCTTTTCTTTTAGGAGCTACTATTTTCTTATGATTGGGAAAGCTTGGTTCAAGCCACCTCTCCAAGACTGGGTGACCAATATTTTTATAGTCAGTCTTTCACATCCATAGTGAATGCCCTAGCTGTGTTCCAGAACAAGACAGTAGTTATCCCCGGGGTTAGATAGCCCATACTCCTCAACACAAGTATGCCTCTTGACAGGCACAGCTATATAATATCTCCCAAACTACACTATGGATGATGCAGTAAAAAGAAACACTAGGTTTTGAGACCCTTCAGATATAAGCACAGAGCTGTCTGTCACCATGAGAACAGGAGCAAATGGCTAGGAAACTGCATTTCTGCAGGATTTACTGGCAGTGTAGTAAAGGTAAAAAATTCAAAGTATCAGAATTATGGATACAAGACACCTCTGACCCCCTGGTTCTATAGACATAGAATTTTACTGTATAGTTAGGCTACAGCAGTTAAGACTGCTGTAAATACGTAACTAACTTTTTAAGAGAAAAAACTCTATAACTATGGCCATAGCAGTAGGGTTACTGAATGGCCAAGCTCTTACTCCAGCTGTGAATCACACTGCCTCTGCGGATATCTCTTAATTATAATTTATCTGCTCCCAGTTTCTTCATCTTTAAAGGGAAGGTAGTACCTGTTTTATAAAGGTGCAGGAAGGTCAGTACCCTGCTAGGACTGGTAAAGTTCCTGGTGCAAATGGTCTGCCTCCTTTTCCCCCAAAGTATCACCAGTGTGGGTCTCATCTGAGGTTGCGCCAACACAATGGATGTGCAAAAATTAAGGAGCTGTGAAGAAGTGGTGTGGCTTTATTTAAATGATGACCACCTGAGGTCAGGTCTGTGCAGCTGACCCACCCAGCTGCACAGAGAAGAGCACTCCCTGTTGTGGACACCTTCACCAGGTTTCCAGGACACAGAGAACTTACAACTGGAACATGTTCAGCCGAACACCAGTGAAATGGTAAGGTGCAAGGAAAGGCTGAGGAAAGCAGACTTGACCATGATGGAGAAGGGCTTTGATGGAATGTAGCAGCAGCCTTGCAGTACCTGAATAGTGCTATGACATCTTTCAATAGCCTTTCTAACCCTGTCAGCTGAGACTCACTGCCCAAAAAATGCCCAGAGACCGCACTTCACATATTGAAGTAGTGGGGTACTGCTCCACATATCCTCCCCTACTGTGTTATAAGAAAAGATACCACATCTTCAGGTGTGGCAGGGGAACTGGAGGTGCCTGTTTTGATCAGTGGTTCAAAGGATCAAAGACAAGTTTAAGCAGAGAACAAAACAGGGCCTCTAGCCAAACCGCAGTCTCATACCCATAACATCGAGCACCAAAGACAACTACCTTCTTAAGGAGCTCTGCGTGTGTGTGTGTGCCTTGTCATATTTCTCTTGTATCATATAGACATGAAAAGAAACAAATTCTTATGATTTCTTATAGAGATTTTACTTCATAGGCCCCCGGCAAATGTCTCTTTAGTTGGAGGGGAAAAAAGGAAGAAGAAAAATTCTTCAAGTCATCAGCTTTGCACACATCTTATTATAGCAGCCTCTGCAGTGAAATTCATGCATGCCGATGACAATGCTGGTACACACACATGTCATCTGAGCTGTTTATAGCCATTCTTTCATTTAATGCATCTCATCTGCCAGGTTTTCTTGCAGGTTTTGTCTGTTTTACCATGTTACCATTTAAGCCTTTATCTATAAATCAAACTGAACTATAAACCACTTTGTCATCTTTTGTTTTGTAACAGATGTACAGCAAGCAGAGACTGCTCCTGAATAGGAAAAAATGTGAACACAAAACACAGGCTGGGATATGTGCAGAAACTCTAAAAAACAGTGTGATTTTTCTTACTGATAGTCAATGGTACAGAAGGATAACTACTAAAATAATGAGAGGTAGACTAAACCAAAATGATAATACTCTTTAGATTTTCTCTATAAACAGGGCAAGGATATCAATCTGAGGGAGTAAAACAGATGATTTAGAGTGGAACTGTTTCCAGAAGACTCCTAGAATAAGGACACTGAAGTGGCAATTCACTTGCATAAAAGAATAACCTGATATAGACTTTTACTATACTAATAAGCTTTATTTGGCGAGCTCTGATATTCAGCAACACACTTTGACCATACCTGTGACACCATTACTACTGAGAAGGTCCTAAGCTGTAGCTACACAGCTTTTGTTCTTCAACCAATAGTAGAAAATACACAACCAATGTCCAGTTCGAAGGGCTTCAGAACATCTGACTTTGTGCTGATGGAAAAGTTTCTCTCTGCAGTACAGGATGCTGGGTTTTTTACGTTTTCTTGCTTTGTTTTGGCATTTTCAATTTCATTTATTATTAGCACTCCTCCAGAGAAGTTGAGTTGATCCAAAATACAAACCATGTATTTCTCCCTGCAAATGAGCAGATGCTAAGGTGCAGTGCTGTAGACAAAGAGCAGCCTCTCTGGCTTTGCACAGACAACAAAAGTCATGGCACACAAGGTCAGATATCTCAGTAGATATCTTACCTGACCCAACGTATCCCATACTTCCTAACTAAAGAAAGAAAGGAAGGGAAGGGAGGGGAGGAATAAAGATATGTCTATAGCAACATATATATTTCAAAAGCAAACAGAAGCTATAATTAGGAATTTTCAGCAATATCCCTGATGACAGGAATAGTCATTAAGGATAGTATAGTCAGCAAAAATCAAAAGTGCTAATTAACTTACCATTTTTCTTTACTCTAGCAAATTACTTAAAATAGAAAGAAGCACCTATATTTTTATTTGTACTTTCACACCCCATCCAAGTTCTAGTCTTCTCTAAGACTATGTTCCAAACACTGGAAATTTCCAGAAGATTCAAAAGCCATCTTGACAGAAGACTTGGGCCAGAAAAATAATTTATGACAAAGAAACAAAACATCCACACAATCAGACTTCCATTATTCAGAGCCATGAATTGCTATTCCTATATGCATACATTTGGACTAAGACCATTACATTGCTAGAAAAAAATGCCTAATTTCTCGTCTCTCATCTCCATTAGATACTTAATTCATCTGCTGACATCTTTCCCTCCTCTACACAAAACAACTCAGCTAGAGATTTCTGAAAGAATGTAGGACACTTTGAAGTTTTTCAGAAGGCAAATCAAAACAAAAGCCCACGTTACCTTCTGTAAGCAAAGTTCTGTAACCTCCTCCAGCTTCAGATGTAAGACACTTGACTTGCCTATGGGATACATGTTCACATTCATTATCCCTTTCTGCCCTGGAACTGTATATATGTTATATATTTTACTCAAAAATAGAATCCAGTTATCAACTGGAAAAATTTAGAGAGGTGTTGGGGGAGGCATTTATTTGACTGATGAAAATTAATCTTGGACCTAAAAAATGCCATTTGGAAGTAAAATTTAATCAGTTGAAATTGCTCCACCAAAAATCTAAGCTTTGACTCTATTCCCCATCAAAAACTTGTATTCTCTAAGAAATTCTCACCAAGGTTACACCACTCTCCCAAAAGTGTCCTGGAAATCTAATGGTAGACTTGGATTTTACTGGATTCTGACAGCAAACTGGTGCTGGAAAAGCTTGGTTTAGTTCTAACTTGTACTAGTTTTAATATTTTTTACTAAATATTTCAGAATCCTAAATCTAATCTAGAGTTACAAAGCAGATTTAAAAGTCAACCTTAAGACAGTTTACGAGGCACAGGAAAACAGGTCCTTGCCTGAGCACTTCTTTCACTCTTGAACAGGATTTCTGTCAGAGTTTAATGCAGTGTTCTGGTTATCTCCAAAATCCACAGTCTGGGCAGCCACCTCAGTCTTGCCTATGTAGGCAAGTGAAGAATTCAATCGGTTATTCTAATTGCCTTACTTTTATAAACACAGTCTTACAACTGTGTGACTGCAATTCAGTACACCTTCACCCCATAATTAATTTACATACCTTCATATTTCCTTCAAATTAAGTAATTGTGGTTTTGATAGATACAGCATTATGAGATTTTTCAAGTCTCACACTATATCAATCTAACCAGGAGCATAAGCATTTCTTTGGGGCATTTTGCCTCTTCCCTCAATAATTTTAAGATCATTAGTGTGAATGGGGCAGGGTGGGGGGACCATCAATATAAGACATTTTAAATATTAATACTTACAAAGTTATGTTTATTTATGCTCACTTAACACACTGTACCTAAAGCAAAAGATATTCCAGTCCTGATAATTTTATATTCTTATTTATTTAAATCTACTTGCAGCCAATTACGACCAGAGAAGACAGAAGCCATCTTTGCCGTAGGGTACTGCAACTGGGGATTGAAATCTGATTCTGCAACAGACAACATTTCATAGTGGTGGGTTTTAACATCAAAAATACTGTAGACAAAACAGTTTTTATTGTAAATTAATTTGTCCAGCCAAAGTATTATTTATGCTAAAACAACCACCAACATCATGCAAAATTTTGTAGTCCATCTGATGCTTTTAATTTTACAGAACAAAAAACTAATTATTCTAGTCCTACAGTCAGACCAACTTCTGAACAGTTTTGGGGGTTTGCATGTGTTAGTATGGATACAACAGTTCTAACAACATTTGGTGCTTGCCTCCTACAATCAAGCTCTTAGGCAATATTTACAGACACTCTAAAGATGATTCAGGTTTTGAATAAAAGCATCTCTGAGTGTCCCAGTTAACTGATTAATAATGCTTATCATTTTACCCCGGGTATTAGTCTGTGTGTTCCTGAGTGGTGTAAGCATGAAACACTGCTTTCTGAAGTGGAGGCCAAGTTGAATATTCAGGGATTGGAACATGATTTAGGTCTTTCTAGGGAACTAGCTGTCAGCACAAGGGAAGAAGGCACAGATGGGAGAAATAGCCAGCCTGGTAGGAAATCTGAACTCCAGTGCCTGCAGCTATCCAGGGCAGGCAAGCAGCAGTGGCCGCTGCATACCAACCACCAGAGCTGATCTGAATGAGAAAACCGAGTACTCGAACGAGGGGGAAAACGAGACAAAAAGAGAGAAAACAACTAGCCTAATAATTACTTGATTACTGAATGGAAAAATATCACTTAAGAAACAAGATGTTATCACTGAACTGAGAAACAGAAGCTGCTGGTCTTTGTAGGATTCAATTAAATTGCTTCAAGTTTCGCTTTCAGACACTGAGAGATGCCTGCTGGTAACAGGATCTTGTTGGACTTCACCACATCTGGAAATTCTGCAATCAAGCCATGACAAGACATGATACATTTTCTGAAGATAATGTTTTCATCTATTTTGTTTTCTCAAAGCTCCAGATCATCAGTCAATTAAGACACCACAGAAGTTTCTCAAACTGAGAGGTTGTACTGAAGGGCAGCTTACGCCACAGTAGAACAGATAATCATCTTAAGTACTTTGCAAAGCCTCAAAAAAGGCTTCTCTGGCTATCCAAAGATCAATACTAATGTACCAACCCTCCAGCAAAGCCAAGCACAATTCACTGGAACGTAATTACTCTGCAAAAAGGAAAAGAAAACTTTATTATACAGAAGAATTTCATTTAGGAATGTGGCTTTCACAACAGCACAGAGTGCAGAAATACCACCCTGTTTCCTGGTTTCAGCTGGGATAAAGTTAATGTTCTTCCTGCCAGTGGTATAGAGTTGGGGTTTGGATTTAGGATGAGAGAGAATGAGTTTTGTAACACACTGATGCTGTGGTTTTAGCTAAGCAGTGATTAAGGACTCTTCAGCTTCTCATGCTGTCCCACCAGAGAATAGTCAGGGAGGGCACAAGATGCTGGGAGGAGACAACCTGGATAACTGACCCAAAGTGACTAAAAGGAACTTCCACACCATATCTTGCCTTGCTCAGTATAGAAAGTATGGAGAAAGATGTCTGAGGAGCACTGTTCAGTAATTGACTGGCTATCTGTTGGTAGGTTATGAACGATTGCATTGTCCATCACTTGTTTTCTACATTCTCATTCTTTTATAGTTGATGTTCTTGTTATTATTCTTTATTTCCCCTTATCTTCTGTCCTATTACATTGTCTAGACTTCGACTCACAAATTTTACATCTCTTTTTTTTGCTGTCTTCTCCATTCCCCTGGGGTGGTGAGAGGAGCTGTGGTGCACAGCTGCCTGATGCCCACATCTGTATAAACCTCATTCTATGCAGTTAATGTTGTTGGAAGCTGTATGATACTGGTGTTTTTAATAAAAGAAGGACATCAGACTGAGGTCTCTAATTCCCACACACCTGTGGTCTCTCTTACTTCTATAGGTTTTGTAGCCAATTTTGACCCTGATTACCAATGCATAACTATCACTGAAATAAATTAACAGATTTTGCATCTGTAAATATAGCCAAAGGCAAGAAAAAAGGCATCAGAGCTGAATTTCCAGATGCATAAAGTACACTCATTTTATCCCACTGAAACCAAAGAGAATTTTAGCATTGACTTTTGGCAAGGAGCACAGATAAATCAATAGCAAATGCTTAGAAAAAAAAATCTCATCCCTAATTCGCATGTATTGCTGGTAGCATAATATCAATATCACACCAGGGCAAACAGATAAAAGTCTTGGGCCTCTTGTTTGTCCAAGATGTAACTTCTGCAGAAAGCTACAGCACCAGAAATAAAGCCAGCAGGTTGAGCATAAGCATCCAGCACAAAACCCTTGTTTCACACAGATTTTCCAACGCGTCATAGCTGACAACACATGTAATCTTTTAGAGGAATACTATTCTGCACCATATTTTTCAATATCCTTTATTTTTATCAACCAAGGGGTTCAGCACTAACCCATGAAGACAGAAACACTTCATACCTTCCCAAGGGTGCAAAGCAGTGTCCAACAACAAGCATAATTGCTGTGTCTCCACACACCCTAAGGGAATCTCAAAATAAGGCAATGACTGTTTCACACTTCATGTTTTTCAGTTATTCAGCATTTCCTGGAGCTCAGGAATATATGTGCTGTGAAATCTTTTAAATCTGCTCTTAGTATTTCAAGGTACATAACCATTAATACCTATTGGGCTTTGGGCCTGAAAACCTCTAATATTCCAGAAATTCCATTATCTTTTAACAGAACTTTCAGATGCAGCAGGACTTGTAGCTTGAAGTAATTTAAATAAAATAATTTTTATTTTTCTCTTTTAACATAAAATTTCCATTAGGTTATAATTCAATATTTTAGCAAAGGAAACTACCTTTTAATTAAGCCCTAGCCATGTCTCTTTAGCACACTGAAGAGCATTGTCTAGGCCAAGATTATTGTTTGCTACAAGTGTTATTGCTTCATTGTCTGCTCTGCTTACACTTCTCTCTTGTGCTGGGAGCTGACCCAGTCTGGACACCAGTTCTGCAGTGTTCATCCATCACTCGTTTACCAGTGAAGAGCAGTTTTCTGCTCATTGTGAGCCAAGCTCCCAGCCCTTTTCTATCCAATGACTAATTCCACCATCAATCCCACACTGGCTAATGAAACGTACTTGCCTTTTCGGCAATACTGTGTCACAAAGCCTTCCTGAAGCCATAATACTTTACATATTTTTCTTTACCCCTGTCAAGTCCCATTGACCATCTTTCCTTCTTGAAGAATTTAATTGGATATGTGAAGCATGACCTTCCTTTCATTAACCTGCACTGATGCCCTGTTTCTGTCCAGCTTTTCCCCAACTTTATTTTAATTAGTTGCTTGAATCTTTCCTAATTCAAAGGTTACATGTGTACATATGCCATTTTCTCATTTATCTTGTAGTTCTTTTCCAGCTAAAAGCTTTACATCATGGTGAATTCACAACTGATAACTGATCCCAACTTGAGGAATATCTCTTTTCCTATTACTATGCATAAACACACAAACACACTCTCCAAAGAAAATAAAAAGAAAAAAAGGTTGCTTTTCCTTTAAACTCTGGTATCACCATTTAAGCTACAAGAAATCTTATTTACCTTGAAATAGCAGGTAATCAATCTATTATTCTCCGCAGGTCCATATTATGTCACAACACTGGCAGTTAAATCACCTGCTTGGCCAATATCTCTATGGTTTTCAAGAGTTCAGATTCTATAGCAAATCAGCAGTGTGTCACACAGGAGGGTCAAAGCTTCAGGGATTAAAGAGAAAACTGTTAGCACCAAGTGAGTATATTTTGATTAAACCACACTCTACAGAAGTCTGTTATTACATTTGCTTAGAAGTTGACTTCGTATCTATATCAAGGTGCTTTAATAATGCAGCTTCATTTACTTTAATCCTGTACAACCAGCAAGTTTAATTAGCTTCTGGATGTTGTACTTGTGGAACATAAATGTGAAATTTTGTAAACTTCAGTGCTGAAACCACCAACTTAGATATTCAGGTTTCTATCTTCAGCTTCATATATCCAAGGTTTGTAGAGTTGGGCCACACTTAAAACTTATCTCAATTATACAATTTTATCTGTTTCCTACTGTTCTTTCATATCTTGAGATCTAGCTGACATTTCCAGAAGATTTACTGAGGCTCTATCTATCTTATACGGTTAATAGGAAGACATCGGTAGTCCTGGGCTACTGTGGCTGTAGAACATTGCAAGTACTGAAAGCTTTGATCTCAGGACTGGATCAAATCTCACTTTATTTTCAAAGGCACTGCTCCACAGATCCAGTATTCCTCAAGCCAGGCTCCAAAACTGTTTCTAAAATTAACAAAAGTCACCAACACAAAACCCAACTTGTTTAAATTATGCATTTGAATTCAAATTATTATACTCTTACCCTGTTCTCTGCCAGGCTTTTAAATCCTCATGAAGTAAAGACATTTTCCAGAACTCATTACTACTCTACTTCGAAGCAAGATCATGTCAAAAATAAAATCATATTTATGATTTAAACCACAAAGCCTCCAAGTCTCCTTTCCAATCAGCCTAATGAACATTGACAATAAAATGTCATTTTTTCATATAAATACTACATCTTCTGAGAAAAATTTCCTTATGGCCTCACAGTGCAGTCTCTGTCATCAACCTCTTCCTTCTTATAATTTATATTTGTATATCCATTTATTATTCATATTTACAACCTATGTAATTTTCCTTCCACTTTTGATCTCAGTTTTCTAGATAACTTCCTTATATTTTTTCTTTTTCCTCCTATACCTTCTGTTTCAGAGCTAACACTTCTGATTTATCCTAAGGGATTTCTTGGAAAGGAGATGTTTGCTCTCAGTGGAATGTTTTGGGGTTTTTTTTGTCAAAACATTAAAAAATATTGTCAACATCTCAACTGCATTTCTTCTGGTCTTCATTTCCTCCTGTAGTTTACCAGTCATCCATATTGATAAATTCTGCCACTTCCTGAATATTTATGTCTTGATTAGAGACAGTATTGTATTTGCTGAACTCATAGTAATTTGCCTTTGTACTTTGTACTCACTTTGCTTCCTGCAGTGTTTTGTTCAGGGGTATGCATGGCCACATTGCTTCAGGAATTGGCATCTCTGTGTTTGCTCACATAAGGAGAAGGACTGTAGGTTATCTATCGTACAGCAACTGAAAGTACTAAACTTTGTGCCTGGAATGTCTCTCTCTCCTGGACAAGATAGCAAGGGGCCAAAGTCTCCATTTCTTATTTCTGGACATGAAACTGTCAGAATATCAATTTCCTATTTTCCAGTCTGTTCTAGTATATAGTAGTAATGTATATTGCAGTAGATAATGCACTTTGCATATTCTCCTCTTCTGTCTGGTATCAAATTCTACTAACCTCTATGGTGAGTTTTTAACCACAGTCATACTATTTAAAGAATTGTTTTCTCCAGAAAAAAAGAAAATAAAAAAACCCGAAATTCTCCTTAGTGCACTCCATCTGACTACTACGTGCTATTTTTTACATTACATATTAATATTTTTACTTTGTGGGGGAACTATTACTTGACCTTCACCTCCTCAGAGGGAGGAAATGCCACTTCTTCCATGTGTTAAATTGGTGTGAAGAACCGCCTCAGCATTTCAGTGCTGAAATGTGGTATCATTGCAATACAGGCTGAACATTTGCCTGTGTTACATTCAACTCTCTCATCTAGAAGAAGAGTACCAAGATCTCTCATGAATTTAAGTTCTCTTCAATCTAAGACAATAGCAAAGACTATTCACCAGAGCTCCTCACCTACCACTCCCCCCAGCCACAGTATTTGCATCCTTACAGCAGGGAGTACTACAAACCCATATAACTCATCTTGACAGCTGAGAAAAAAACTTTGAAAACGCATGAAAAATTAATATACTCTGAGGTAGTGTGGAAATCAAAAATGCCTCTGCTCTACTTTTATTTTTTTAATATACTTTTCTTATTAGCTGTGTGATGGGTTAACATAAAGCACAGAATGATGTGTAAACGAGAAAGGTGGGTACATGGGAACTACGTGTATGTGGATGGATAAACGAGTCAGGAGAGGGAGAGAAGAGAAGCACTTGAGATTGTAAAGAATGGAGACAAAACTGATGCTGGAATTTTCTTCAATACCTTGAGCACTAAAAGAGTGTAACTAGCATTTTGACTATCCCAGAGAGATCAAAAAGCATCTGTACTGCACTCACTTGTGTTATTTAGGTTCTCTTATTACTTCACTACTTTGAAAACCTGCCATTTGTTCTTTCTTTTGGCTGCTGACCAATACAAAGGATTTCTTTACAAAGGGCAGGCACACAGCAGAGTCTGCGGCCCTGTGCCTATCACATAAGGACAAGTTCTCATTGTAGACAGCAGCAAACACACCCACATTTGTTGCCTGATGCTGCAAAATGATGAATACACTGGAGAAGGCACTGCGGTTCTGCTGGAATTGCAAAGATTCAATGTCACTTAAGATTGGATTTTTTGGTCCTAGGATGCATTTTGTCCTCCGCC
The DNA here is from genome assembly GCA_013400315.1 of Bombycilla garrulus. Lineage (NCBI taxonomy): Eukaryota > Metazoa > Chordata > Aves > Passeriformes > Bombycillidae > Bombycilla > Bombycilla garrulus. Next base: position 218,950 of record VXBU01009396.1, on the reverse strand, counting down.
GATTTTCTCCCAAATGACACAACCCTACCAACAAGAAGCAAAGTAAGTCACAGAGCTTCAGGTTCCACAGTTTCAAGGACAAGTCAAGGGTGGTTGACTCTGTGATTTGGGTTTGCACTTTTTAATCATTTCAGCAAAATACTGGTGAAGCAGCTATTATAGGCAACCAGTATAAGCACAATCAGTTAAAACATGCAGTGCGATTAGGCCATTCCCAAGTTAGAATCACTGAAAAGGATTCTTGGACTCTGGGGATGTTTTGTTTGGATTTTTCCCCTCTTTCTTTTTCCATATTTGCAGTCACATTACCCAAGAGGGAGGTTTCTCTGCTCCTCATAGAAGTGAGAAGAGCAGCCAGTGGTTTCACAGAAGTGATAACACCACATTGGGACACTCAGGGTATTCAGAACATAATAAGTCCTTAAGTGCACTTTAGGTCGACTTTACATCAGAAATGCTTTGCATCATCACTGTCAAATGATGCAGTGTTAAGCATGCATTGAACTGGATAGTTTGGAAGAATATAACATGAATAATGTCACACAATTGAAGATTATCCTATTTAAAGAATACCATCATGGCAACTAAACCAGAGCTCTAATTTTGACTCAGTGCTTACTGTATCATCACCACTTCCAGTGAAATATTTTCCTGTGCAACTGGCTAATTCAAAGCCTACTCTCTAAGTTACCCAAACAGGACTTCAGCACACTGTAGTTGCATTTAGTCTTTTGTTTTTGCCTAAAGAAGAATTTGTTTTCATATTCTTCCTTCCAGAACTGCTCATTTTTATATGTTGAGAGGAAAAAACAGCCCATTTGAAATGCAGGAAGTGGTAGTAGACAGCAAAATTATATCTACAGAGAGAGCAGCAATGCTTCAGGACCACAAAGTAATTCAAACATATATTCATTTTTATCCTAGTCTAGAATTCCTTGGTTTTAATCACTGTGGTAAAAGATGCTTTTCATTCTGCAGCCCAACTACGGTCAAGGGCTAACATGGTCCCTTTAATTTTTATTTTTTAATTACTAATAAGTGGCTTATGTTTTCATATTAAAAACATTTTAAAAATTATTTTCTAAAAAATAAAGGTATATCCAAGCAAGCTGAATTTTCTGAATTTTTCTGTTGAAGAACAGTTCATCACACTTTGTTATGCAATTTCCCACCAAGAGTTTATTCTAAGTACATATCATTGCTCTAATTGTATACTGTATATAGATGGGAAATTTCCCATCTAATTGGGCAAATAAAATCTAAGTTCATCTAATTAAAAATAATTTTCTATGAACAAAATAAATTCTGCTAAACACTGGCTGAATACTGAAGAATTGTCTCTTTATGGACATTTATTTTATGCAGTTTTCCAGATTCTGTATAGTTTTATAAAATACTTCCATGAGGTTTTCGTTTAGTAGGTATCAACTTTGTGGAATGACTAAGAATATTCAAAAGTGAGGTAAAGCGAATGAAATATGGATGCAACATTTGATAGGCACAATGATCAGTTCTACCAACAGTGTTAATATTGACAAGTTACTGAGACAGATTAGACATTTGAAATACAATCTAAATCTCCCTTGCCAGCTCTAGTAATAAATTGCAGTGACAATTTTCCAACAGTAACCACAGATATTATTGTAAATCAACAGTTACAAAAAAAAAAAGGCACATCTCTCTTTACTTTGAAAATAGCCTCTTCCTTATGATAAATTCAGAAAGCAATGCTTTTTTGTTTTATTTTTACATTTAGGGGAGTTTTGGCTTGGGGCTTTTTTTGTAGTTTTGAAAGAGAAACCAAAACTTTCCAAGCAATAGATGTCATGGCACTCAATACCATTCAACCCAATAACTGGAGGGATAGCCAAAAAGTTGCATCTAAAAGCAACTTTCAACTAATTAAATTTTAAGAAACTAAGAAACTAGTCATCAATAATTTTGTGGTTCCTTGAATGTTTACTATCAGTTTTTAACTCTCCTTTAACATTCTGTCATGACAAACTTTTAAAGAATTACTTACATCTACGTCTGGCCTGAATTTCAGTTTGTTGACAAACTAATTCCTAAAATAAGAGTCATGTTCATCCCATCTAAGATATCATAATCACCTCTAACTTGACACAACGTTAACTATTTGCTTTCAAATTTTCTATCCACTGTGAAAAAATGAGAGAGCTCAACTCACCAGTGCTAACCCACTGTGTGAATCAGTAGGAGGCATTTTGGCTCACATGGCCACTTTCTGAGGTGAGTTTTGAATAAGTGGGATCTAATTGGCAGAGGCAAAAAAACAACAAAACTAAACAACCAAATCCAAGACAAGAAATGAGAAACAATAGGCAGAAAAGTCAGATGGCTCATTCTCTGTATGCCCACAGGTGCACCATCCTCAACACACAGTTCTCTGCAGAAGAACCAATTTCAGACAAGTCCTCAGGCTGTTGCCCCCATTCCCAAAGCCATGCCTGGCTGTGCAGCAGCGCTGGGTGCCTGTCATACACTGTGACCAGTGGGGTGGAAAATGACATCTGTGCACCCACCGCGGCAATCAGAGTTCCCCGCTACCCCAGCCATGTCCGGGCCGAACCCCCACACTGCGGCCACCTGCCAGCCCCAGCGCAGCCACCCCTCACTGCCATACGCTGCCCTGGCACAGAGATCACCCACCGAGCCGCCCTGGGATGGGCAATGCGCTTGGGCCACCTGGCAGCAGAGCCAGCCCCAGAGGCAGGTCTCTGCTGAATGATGAGATCAGACAGGGCCCTGCAGGCCCCCTGAGTGCCTCAGCTGCGTCCTTTTAATTGAATGTGGCACCAACAGGGGACCTACACTTGTGCCGTGGTGATTCATAATTAGGTGAATTATGTGCAAGTGTAAAACTCTGGGCTGCAGCCCCAGAGTTTGTCCACGGCACAGTATTCACAACCAACCAGCAGCCCACAGACAAAGGTTAGGTGGCTGTCAGTGAGCATAGGCACACCGTAAGCTTTTCAAGATTCTCCAGATTTCCACCGGACTGACTGTCATATTTGTTCTTTCCTCCCGAATTTTTGAAAAAATCAGACCACAAAGTATGACCTTGCCAGTGCTACAGAAGAGTCAACAGCACCCATGTTTAAGGAGTTACTCCTTCACAACAAACTGCTGTCAACAGTAAGAAACAAATATGGCTAGCAGAACAGAATGGACAAGATGGTCAGAAACTCAAAGTTAATGACTGGCAGGGATAAATAGCCCCTTATGCAGCTTTGAAAAACTAAAATAGGTACACAAGCATATATATGTATACATATCTATATCATCATACAGAGTGCGACTGTGAGACAAGTGATCTGAGAGGTGATGGCACCCTCACTGAAGGAAATTTAGAGAGAAGATACTCCCAAAGCAGCGGAAGCTTGATGGGAAAGACTAGATACTCTCTTACCGAAAAGGATCCATTTTGCCAGAGTACAAGACAGACTCCCACACCTCCTGCCTCTGCCAAAAGTATCCTTTGTCTTTAGCACTGCTTTTTTCTAAATAATTCACATCATGCATGCACTTTTGAAGGAGGAAGCTGACTTTCTAACAGACGTATTTTCAGGACCTAGGACCAAATTTTCAATTTTGCTTCATGTGGTTTTAAAATAGGCATGGTGCTAATCCACACAGAAGGGTATCTGTAGATTTTTTTTATGACTCTCCATCAATAATGAAAGCTTTATTATTATTATTGCTGCTGCTGTTTGTCTTTCCTTGTTTCAATTACTCCTCATTGAATTATGATGTTTTAAGTGGCTCAAATTATTTTTTGCTAATGTCAAGCCTCAAAACAAAATAAAGACTTCAGTGAAAAATATCATAACTACTAAAAGGATATCTTTTATTTTGGGCAAGAGCTCATATGGTAGAAACTGTTATTATACAATATTACATCTATTCTTTGATGGTCCAGTACATCTGTTTTGGTCAGGTTTTTAAAATTATTTTAGTTCAACAAGGTCCCAAAACAGTAATGTACATGTTCACTCCCCCAACCCAGAACAGAACCAAGTACCCTCACCAGAAATGACAGACAGCACTCACCAATAACTGATAAAGCAGAGCTCCTTCTTAACTAAGTTGTGCTCATCTTACAGACACAAAACTTGATTCTGGGCCAACATAACAAACAATGTAGCAGAAGCTTTGGTATCAACAGGCATACATATTTTGGTGAACAGGATATGAGCTGCAGCACTTTGCAGTGCAGAGTGTTTGATAAAGTGATTATATTCACACAGAGCACACCATAGAGATAGCTTTTTGCTGAAAATATTAGTTTACACTCTGTGAAAACAGAAGATGACAAAATTGCTTTTTTTTTTGTACTTTTGAAGTTTTTGACCAAGTGATGTGCATCAGGAGAGATGCAAGTTCACAGAAAGCTGAACAGAAGAAAATCTGTTCTGAACTCATATTTAACACACCAGTTGGGTTTTGGGTCTCATCTATAAGTCAGCTGAACAGCCTACAAAAGAGGAACAATGTGGAAGTCATTTGTGGTTTCATCATGGGAATAGAAAAAACAGAAACAGCTCTGAAAATTTTCTCACAACCTTCCTACAAGATTAGTTTGGGCTTAGCTCCCTAGTCTTTGAGATGTGGGACTCAGCCACAGAGGCTTCCTCTCCAGATTTGAAATAACAGCTGAGACTGGTGCTTATATTCCAGGTCCCCTATCTTTACATTAAAGGCCATCAAAGCCCAGAAATGATTACACAGTGTGTTGTTTTGTTGGCTTAAGACTGTTATTTCACAAGGAGATTTTACCTCAAACCTTTGCACCAATATTTTGTGTATCCCTTTGCACAGTTGTCCATGACACTGAAGTCTGAACGGAAGATTTCACAGAGCAATCCTACAGCAGCCCCTTCTTACCTCCTCTACAGTGGGAGTATTTGCACTCATTATCTACTTTTACCCAGTTCCTCATCAGAGGACCCTGTACTGATCATAGCAGACACTCCAATGTTTTAGTATAAAAAAAAAAATACACCCAAAAACAAATAAACAAAAAAACCACTCCAAGAACAAAAAAAAAGCCCAATCCAGAACAGAAAACAAAGTGATTTGAAACTGTCAGCTAGTTTAAAAGAAATGGGAAGATATATAAATAATTGCCTTGCCTTCCTTTTATATTACTTTTTCTTCCCTGGGATTTTTTCTTTTTCATCTGGTCAGCTTGTCATGACACAGTCCAATTAAAATTATATATTATCACACATATCCTTTCACTAGTGCCAATGTTTCTACTGGACAGAAGATACTTCTGATAGCATTTTGATGCCCACTATCCAGTGTTTTAATTTCCTGAGTGTAATTTATCATCATGGATGTTCAATCTCACTATAACAAAAGGCAGAGCTGGGTGTTTTCCACAACTTTTAATGTATAGGCCCTTCTATTTTTATTTAAACTTTGTACTAAAATGGCAGATTCCTGTAATATATTCCTTTTTCAAAATACCATATTTTGGCATTTGGTGGTGTTCAGAGGATGTCATTGGTCTGTTTAACTGAACAAATCTAAGCAAATACTTTATAACTGCTTCAGTGCCAAAAATCCAACTTGTATCTAGTCCACAAGGACCGCATCAACACATTGCAGGAAAAGGCCCATTTTAAAAGTTCGTAGCTCAAAAGAGGTGTGCAAGTATCATAGAAGTAACATTTTCCCCATTTTACAGTGTGACAACAGAAGCGAGGAGTTTAATAAAGGAGGGAAATAAAAAATTAAAGCCATTTATAAAGTTCCACTGGAAGTTCGTAGAAGAACCAAAACTTTATAGCAGTTCTGTACTTCAATGACAAAGCTCATTTGTCCTCTTGTAAATGTCAAATAGCATTTAAAAAAGCAGGTGACTTTCATAGTACTTTTATTTCTTCCTGACAATCATCTACAGCCAAAATCCTATTTCAGTGAATATTTTAGACAATTTAAAGAATTTCCATTCTCCAGAACTTCTTTAGAACCATTACCTGAAGCTTAAAATACTTTTTATTGTGCTCTGTCAGTAGTGATTCTTCTCTTTTAACTCAGAAGGATGCTTAGTATGTGGGACAATGCACATTTTGAAACCAGACAGAGGCAAAAGACAATAATGAATCCAAAAGAATCACTATGCACTGCTGCGATGGTGATTCATAAAGGAAGATGAGAGTCAGTGACTACTCTTCTGGGTATTGTTCATTTCCTAACATGGTTAATTTAAAGCCTCTTGAGCAGGAATTTTCTAAATTTACTCAAGCTACCTGTGGTCTAACAGAATCTTCCCTTAAAGCTTCTGACCAGCAAGCCCCATGTGAAACAAAAAGGCAATATGCCTGAGATCAGCTCCAAAAAACCCCTGAAGTTAGATTTTGCTTATCTACACAAAAGTGCACTGCGACACGTCTGTACATACACTGAATATTAGCAGCGAGAAATAGCTGCATATGAACAATAGAACATGCTGTGTTCTAAGAAGTTAAACTAAACATGTCAGCACATTATATTGATGCATTTTATTCACCATTAAAGATTTTACAGCCTGATTTGAGAAACATATGTGTGCCACGGTACTTGATCTTCTACAATTCAAGAAGTTATTTTCAACTTCAGTGTCCCCAGCTGTATGCAACTGCTACTAAACTGTCTTTAAAATTAGAGTGTAAATAACAGAGAAACCCTTTACCAAACTTCTCAGTCAGTATTCATTTCTCTTCCCCTCAATTATCCCAATCTGAGCCTACAGGATATATGAGTAGATACATGCCTACCAAAGCTCCACAGAATCATGTTCTCTCTCTTTTACAGAAAAAAAGTGCAAGCAAGGTGAAAATAGTTCTAAGCAATATTTTTCCTGATTTTCCATTATAATTTTATGATGCTTATGAATATATAATTCCGTAAACAATTAAGGTTGAAGGCCTATAGGAGATTTTTATGAACACCTTTTTTCCAATCTTTGAGTAGAATAATTATGAAAGATGCCAAGATATTTAATTCCTACATGAAAGCAACTGAGGCTATCAGTATATCCTCGTTGTGGACAGCATTCTAAAGACAAAACACAGTACTTCTGGGTACACCTACATCATGGTATGATGACACAAAAATTCACACTGATGAATCTGTGGACTTCCTTTTCTCAGCTCTGAGTTCAAAGTCTGATTTTTCTTTCTGTTACATCAGCTTTTCACCTTATTTATACCAGGATAGAGAGTTCAGAGTTACACCACCTGCATGTGGTTGTTGCTACTTCTAACACTTGATGGATCAGCCTGGACACAAGACACTACATGCATGTCAAAAGCTCAAAAACACAGCCTCATCCTCTGCGTGTCACCTGGAGTTTACCTCTGCCTGTACCTGCAAATATCCTGGTGCTGCTCATAGGTACAAGCCGAGGAAATCCTGAAGCTCTGGCCCCTGGCACAGAAATGTTTCATTGATTCATTGCACCCACCCCCTGCCCACATGTAGCCTGAAGCCCATCTGCCTTCGCACCCCTGTTATCCTGTCAGCCACAGGAGAAGCAACCTGCCCGCAGAACTTCCCAAGTCACCGAGGGCACACTCTAGGGCAGACAACAAAAAAAAAAACAAAAAACAGGGTGGTACCTGTAGGCCCTGCAGGTGCAACCAACTCCTGGAAATAGCACTTGAAAGAGTCAGGGGTGCAGGTATGCATGGTCTGACCACAATTCATTTTTTCACAAAAGAACAGCTAAAGCCAAAAGGCACCTGATGAGACATATGGGACTAACATGGTTAGAGACAGGGCTGTTAAAAAAGGGAATAAGTGTATGCAAACAACAGAAAAAGGTTCTGTTACATGTGTGTCCACAAAAAGAGAACTTTCCAGATCTCCTAGAAACCACTGGATATGTCCTCAAAGTGCAGGTGTCTGTAAAACAAGTCAGGAAGTGTTTTGAAGAGAAAAATACCTAGTGGTCAAGAGATCTCCAAAACCTGTGGCAGAACAAAAACTGCTGATGGGGAAGGGGGGAAGTTGGAGAAAAAATAGTGCCATAAGTATTAAAAAAACCCAGCAAACAAACAAAGAAATAGAGACTTTATACAAGTTGGGAATTTCTATTTCTTTTCCTTCCCACTGCTAACGCTTCCCCAAGCTCCTACTGAGACACTTTGAGCCTTTTTATTTTGTATGCAAGTACTTTTACAGTATGTAGGTTTTCTTATCCACTTCGTACCATTCCAATAATCTCTTCTACTCTAATTTGTTCTTTCCAGTCAGTCATGAGAGAAATAAATGCAAATGAAAGCAGAGTAACAACATTCCTTTCGTGATTCATTACCTTCATTCAATTTGTTCTATTTCTCTCCTTTTGTCTCCCCTTTGTTCCCCATATAAATTAACATATCCTTCCCCTCCCTGTTTTTTTCTTTATTAGCTGTTACTTTAATTCTGTTTCTTTGCTTTTTACAATAGCCAGAGCCTGTCTCCTAAATTTTGATCACTCTGCCCTTGTTTCTCTCAGGTGTGCACAATACAAACACACATACAAGCCCTGCCTTGTCTCTTTCTGTCTCTCCATCAGGCTACAGGCACCTTTCTCCAGTCTCCACCCAGTTTTCCTTCTCACATGAATCCAGGCATCGCTCCATTGAAGAGCCATGTCCCTTTCCTCTGGCTTCTCCCCTGATTATCTTGAAGTTACACTGCACAAACAGGACAAGTTGAGAGAGGAAGAAATGGTTGGAAACTCGCTGGCCTCCTGACTACACCCTGATCTCAACTCTTGCCCTTTCAAATATTGAATAACCAGAAGGAACAACCAGTAAGTGCAGAAGGGGATGTATTTTCAGAAAGTAATAATAGCTAAACCATAAATATTACTTTAGCTTAGAGAAAAAATTGTTTTGGTTTTGTTACAAGTAAGAGGCAAAGAAGGAACACTGCCAAAACTCACAACACCATTATCAATCTAGATAAGTTGTCGTGTGTTCAGTTACTCCAAATGGAGCACAATTCCACTAGATGCTCAAAAATTTTCCTTTTTGTTGATATCCACTGCACTGTAGGGACTGGGTTATATGTTAGGTGTACTGAAGACAACTACATATGCATTGCCATACAAGAAGGCTGGCAACAGCAACTTAATATTCACAGGCTGACTTCTGAAATGTGGGAGAAGAAAAGAGGTGACAAAAGAAACAGCACAATTTTCTCTTGACAACATCCTGACAGACTTCTTCAGAGTCATTTGTATAAAAAAATATGCAAAAAATGTGGCAATTAGAACTTCACTTTTTTTCAGCAGTGTGAGAAATTTAAATATATCAAATATCAAAATAACAATGAGAAATGCCTAATTCCTCTATTACAGGTAATTTTCCAGAGGCTCACAGAAGTCATTTATTGCCTACTGGAAACAATGTANCAAGCATTCCCACCTGGATATAATGTGGGAACTGGGACAGAACAGGTAGCCCTGACCCACTGGTTTCCAGAGGACAAGAGCTACCAGACCTGTCTACAGGATCACTACTTCAGCAAGACCACCTCATCTGGACTGCTGCCACGACCCTAACTAGCAGGGTATCAGGTTGTATACTGACTCTGTCAGTGGTTTTTGTTTTCTTTGTATTACTTGCATGTATTTTACTTTTTCCTATTAAATTGTATTTCTGACTTAGAGTCTCACTGGTTTTGCTTTCAAACCAGCAAGTTGCTCTCCCACCTTCTTCATCTGCACACAATTTTCCTTCTACTTGTAGTTGGAAGCACATAATTCATGTGGCATTCACATCAGTCATGTAAGGAAAAATGATGTAAGAAGCCCAGCCAGCAAGACCTCCTGTGAGATTTTCCCAGTACTGCCTATGATTCCCCCAAAACAGACAGACACTCTCTCTCCCTTCTCAGTGTGCCAGGGCTTGCATCAGTGCCTAATTTGTGGCAGGAGTTACAGGCAGGGTAAAGATTTCATATTAATGAAGCTAGCTTGAATAAATTTTGTCATCATTTTCAATATAAGACTTCATCTCCTCTGAACTTCTGGCTGTTAACATGTCACATTATTAATTTATTCTTTTACAATTTTGGAGTACAAAATATTTAGTAGGACAGAAAAGAAAGATGAGACCAGAGCCTTGATGCCCTTACTCTACTGTTACACACAGTTATATTTTCTTCTGCCCTGAACCTTCTTAAAACTGCTTGCATCAGGCAAAATCTACTTGTGGGAGTAGGAAAGAAAATGACCCTCCTGCTTTGCAGAAAGCTTTACTAAAATTCAGCCTGAGTAACAGTTGGGAGGCATGGAGAGGAAAGATAGTGATATTATTCAGGAATTAATTTTTTTTCTAGGAGAGTAGTTATATTTTTAATGCCAACATAAAGAGACAGGGAAATGTAAGATTTTTAACCTTTTTAATATTTCTTTTGGTTACAATATATTGATTGTGCTTAATTAAACAACATATTGCATTGAATACCTGATTCTTATACACTCCTTTTTTGGGGCCTTTCTATTCTTAGAGCATCTGTGAACACACTCGATTAATCATGTTGCATAGCACCACAGAGTAATAACAAATTATGAGATTCCCAAACAAATGGGATTTATTTGGGCCAGTGTATGCCCAAGTCTTCTGCAATATTCTGAAAACCTCTGCAAACCTTTCTAAAGCCCAGCTTTAACTTACATACATAAACTACTATGTATATTTTACATACATACATATTTATATGGTGCTGTATGCATAAGAGGGATGTGAATCAAGTCTGGTTAGAAATAATAAGCAAAGTAATGGTGCAGAAGGGCTTATAGCTCCACTGGGAGCTGCCCAGGAACAAGAAGTACTCAGGACTGGCTTTAGACAGAGACAAAACAAAATTTTTCTATTTAGCACCAGTATCCCACACCTGGATAAGGCAGCAAAATTGTGCAAATAACAAAAGACATCAGAATAACAAATAATGGCAGACAGTCACTCTGGACCTATTCTGAAACAACAGAATACACTTTAAAAAGCAGTAAAACCAATAAAAATCCAGTCATCTTGAAAAAGGAGAGTCTTTGCTGCAATAAAGGCAGTCAATAAAGAAGCTCTCTCATTTAAACATCAAATGCACATTGTTTTGCAACACCTGTTATTCAGCCGTAATAGCTTTCTTAACCTGTCAAAGTGTTTAAGCTGAGGAAAAGAAATGGGCCTCCAGCTGTGCACTTCGGTGGAGAAAGTCTGCACAAAGCGATATTAGTTTAATGAAATGTGTACAGATTGTAATTGTGGTAATAAGGGGGCAATTCCCAGAGGGGCAGTAGGAAGGCAGTGAGTGCAGCCAAGCAGAAAACAGAAGCTGCAGACTGGAGAGACTGATATCCTGTGTATGGACCCTCACCCTCCAGCCTGCTTGCCTACTGTACAGCCCAGCCAGATCTCCTGCCTGACAAGCCTCAGCACTGCCTCATGCCCCATCTTTGTCCATCTTGCTGGTGTACTTCCCAGAGCAGAGAGCAAAGACAATCCAGCTCTCAACAGTGGAGTCTGCCAGTATCTGTAACACAGGCTCATGAATATGTGAGGATATGAAAAAGCAGGGAAAAACAAAAAACTAGCACTGGAGAATGCTGGCATGTCTTCCATTGTTCCACTCTGCAAGCCCTGAGACTCTGCAGTGCCCAGGAAGATGCAAAGCATGTTTTCCTAGGAAAAAAAAAATTCAAAATCCTGAAGGAATGAAAAATACTTAGGGAGGAGATGAGGAAAAAGCAACAACAAACATATCAACCTTTCCTTTTATTGTCTTGAAAGAAAGACAAACACTCATTTCAGCTTGCTTGCCCATGCAAGTACAGCAAACCCCATTTATAACAGGATTAACCCCATTTATAACATGGATTCCTCCATGAAAGCTGCCAATTCCTAAGAGTATCCCAGGATTACTCTAAGAGAAAACATGAAGACCAGCAACAGTCATCACAGCAAGTGCTGTTTAGAAGAGCTTCTGAACGATGAAGTCTTTGTCAGCTGAGCCTGCTGTAGTAATTCAATGATGTAATTCAACAAACCCATCCTCACAATAGTTCAGCCAGCTTAGTAGGTGTCACACAGATCCATCAGCTTCTACAAGTGTTTCCATTAGGAAATACCTCTGTGTGTCTCCACACTGGATAGTCAGTAAGAACTAAGGCAGAGAAGCAGAAGTGAAAACTAACTTTCTTTTCATAAATGGGAAGGTATTTGGAAAATGTGGGCAAAAAAAAGACGACTCTTCCCACAATACAGAGATAAAGAATAACTGGTGAGGGTAGACGAAAGATGGGGGGAGAGTTGAAGAAACAGAATTGGAGACAGAAAAAGAGCAATTAATTTAAGGAAGGATACAGTGGTCACAAGAGAGGAAGAACCTATTTCAAGATGGTCAAACAAAGTTATATGAAAAGAAAAAAGATTTAAGATATTTTATACTTAAAAAACCCAAAAACCATGGTCCAGGAAAAGCATCAAAACGAAGAAAGGGCTAGAAAATTGGAAGGATTTTATTTTATTGGCATAAACAAATGAGCTGAAAAGAGAAGGAAAAATAGCTGTGTTTGGAGTTGAGAGTGGTAAGAATTTTCAGCCAGGGTCATGATTCAGGAATAGATAAATAATGATTCATCTAGTTTCTCCTAGCAGTAACAAGCAGTATGCTGCTTTCATTTTCTCAAAATTGCCTTATTTACCAGTCATATATTAGGAAAAAAATTCACTGCTTTATTAGGGGATTTGGAGAATAATTTTTTTTTACAACATGGGCAGCTCACCAATGAGCGCTGTATTGCTTTCAATCTGAAAAGGACCTGAAAAACATAGTTGGAAAAGCAACTACTCATCTGAAAAAGTAGAGCTCATCTAAGCAGAAAAACTTATCCTGCCCAGTCTTTCTCAGAGCCCTGCTGACATCCTCTTACAGAAAATGTGTGTGTGATATACAGTAGGAAGAGCACTTCCTACAGCTGCTGCAGGTGAGCACAAACAGATACTGCAGACAAGGAGGGAATCACTGCTATTTGTTCAAGATATAATTGGAAGGTTAACAAGGGCTATCATTGTTTCAGACATTCCCTTTTACAGCTTCGCAACACGTACCACCGCTCCTTTTACACAGGAACAAGCAGGAACTGCCTGTTGTTATTTAGCAGCATTAGTGAGCTGTGGACCTCTAACAGTGCCTGAGGGAAGCTTGTGAGCTTTTTAATTCATTTCTCTGATTGCAAGGAATAGCTTACAACACGATGGCTGTGATTAGTTCGGACAGTACTGAGGACATGCTGACAAGGTTCATCAGACACAGAACAAATACAGCTGCCCATGGATAAATTTATGGCACCAGTACAGATGTCACAGAACTCCTTTCTACATGCCTCCAAAACTTCTTCAGCAAAAACATCTCTTGATCCAAGCTAACTTGGGCAACACAGCAAAACATGCTGTGTGAAAGGGACTGGAGAACAAGGAAGGGATGTAAGGCAGAGCTCCATTCCATGTCCCTTTTAATGATGGATGAGAAAATTGCTCAGACTTCTCCAGCTGAGGCCTCAGTTGTGATGTGACACTATCACCTCTCATCAGTCACGTCTCCTTCTGAGCCAGAATGTCACAGAAGACAACATGACTGATGCAACCTGACACAACATGTCCCTATGCCAGGTCTGCCAGCTGGGAAACCAGGAGGAGGGAGAAAGGAGGGAGAGAGGAAGAAAACAGGAAAAGGCACTCCTCAGAGTTCCCATGTTGGAGGAGGTGTTTTTGTTTTTAAGAAAGGTCCTATTGCCACAAAAGCCAAAATATCAAAGAGATATAGAGGAAAGAAACCCCAATGGACTGGGAACAAATCAGTGCAATTGAAAAATTCAGTGTCTACTGAAATCTACTAAAGGTTAAGGGAAACCTTCCATGGTAAAGGAAGGGACACAGCAAGGCCAATAGTTCTCTGTGTTGTTTTAGAAATACACGTCTCTTTTACCCCTGCCAAAAAACAGTGCAAGGAAACTCAGCCTTTCCTCAAAGGGAAGATTCAGATCCCTAAGGACTGGTCCAAGACATTTGCATCAGACGTCTTCCCACTTTCCAAAGTGGGAAAGCAGGGGACAAGACATTTATTTTATCTTTCCCTTAAAAACAATAAAATAATTTTAGTTCAAGACTATGCATAATTATGAAAATAAATATACACTCATAAATTTCTGCATTACCTTAATGCTGGCTAGGAGAACAGAGAGAACTTGGGGTGCAGCAGAGGGCTGCAATGTTGGAGAGAGTTGGAGACAACCTCATTATATCTTCACTTCAAAATGGCAAAGAAGCTGTACAAAACAAGACAATTTTCCTAAAAAAAAAAAAAGTGTAAAAAGTGTCCTCCCTCTCTGTAACTACAGAACTTGGGAGTCACAGGAGCTTCAGTTAGTGGTGCCTCAGCCAATGCCACTTCTGCCTAAAACACATGATTTGCCTCACTACTTAAAACTGAGATGTCTATATAGACAATTAAGCAAAGAAAAGGCACACTTTGAGCTAACAGTGCCAAGTCAATTTAGAACAAATCACTGCTTTTATTTTCTTCTCCGTATTTCCAGCTATCCTGTAACTCCAATAGCAGCAAATGGCCACATTTAAAAATGTTGTGGCACCACGCAAGCATATAAATGAAAAGTCAAATAGTGCAACATTCACATCGGTTTCCCCTCCAACTGGAGCTAAGCTATATTTTACATATTAACACAGATTTTACTAAATTTAGACCATGTTTTTGAATGAGAAGCTTTCTGACACAAAAAATGCTGTCACTGGGATGCCAGAGTAATTGTCTGCAGACACAATGTGGTGCATATATTTGCAATTTTAAAAGCATCATACCTGCCAATAATCACAAATATAAAAAGTTTCAGTTACCTAAGATTAGCCTGAATTCTGGCACTTTACATGTTGTAATATTTGCTGCTATTTTCATAGCTGAATGCAAATTTGAATTTGCCAATTTGAACTTGCAAGAAATACCATTTGTGTGACATGATCTATTATTCAAATTCATAATATTTCAAGTACCAATCTTAACAATGGGAATTTCCTGACCTTCCAATATATTAATTACCAAGATGAAATTTTTTCATTAAAAATAGGTGAAAGTTAACATTAGTATCAGCACATTCCTCTCCTTTTTTCCTGCCTACACAGTGCTGAACCACATAGTTGGAATTGCCCTGGCCAGACAGCTCTGTACTGGCAGATGGACATTGCTATCTAGTCCTCACTTGTCAATTGGCTTTGAGCAGTTTAGCTGTCAATGCCAATCATTGAGTGAGAGGTTTTATAGTGACATCTGCCTGTCAGTGACTCTGACTGCTTGTTTCTACCTTCCAGGGCAATTTTTCTTCTCCTTGACTGTCAGTTTGTTTAACCACGGTCCAGTCACAGCTACCAACTATGCACCATGGCAGCGTTTCTAGTAGAAAACAAGGAAAGAGAAAATCTATTAAACATGAAAACTTTTAATTCTGGCTTAGCCTCAGGCTGCACCATCCTCAGGGACTGACCCAAACTCAGTGCTGATATCAACAAATTCTTTTTACTGCCTTGTTTCTCCTTTGCTTTAATTGATTTTTTTTTTTTTTTGGTTAAAATCACACTGACCGTAATTTGCAGATGACTCACAGCCAGCCAGGGTGGGCTACTTCAGTTATGGTTCAGCTTCCTTCTCTTCACTAACAGATTCCTGCCCAGGAAACATTCGTTGCCCACTTCAAAAGCAAGGTCTTGATTCCATGTCACAGAAATTATCCTTCTCTCTTTATAGGTAGACTAAAAGCCTATTTTATTTGCTTTACTTCCTACCACTCTTGGAGTATTTCTAAGTCCCCTCCCAGTGCACCAGGAGTCAGCCCTGCCATGGAGAACCAGTGGCCACCCAGCGCCTCCTCACTCTGAGGAGACAAGCACTGCCACTCTTAGTGACAGCATCATGTGCTGTGATACAGAGCAAAAGTCACTTACATGCACTGTTATGTTCATATGCAGGTGACTGAGGGATCACGTGTGGCCACAGCTACCACCCAGAAGCTGAACAACATGGTGAAGACAAATGCCCAGCAGGATTTTTAAAGAAAGCACAAATGCAAGTTTGCATATTCAATTTCAGCTCTACATTAATTTTAAGCTATTTTTGAGGAACGATTTTTGCAAGCCAATTTATTAACAAGATCAATCACCAAAACTCAGTCTATAGCTGTAATATTTTTAAATGATCTGACAAATCAGATTTACAAGGTAATTGTAAAACAAAATCATTTACCCTTTGGAGAGAAAAAAACCAATCAGAAGAGAACATAATAAAAATACTCTAAGTTCACAATAACAGCAGAAAGAGGGAAAACAGTTAAAATGCAGAGACAAAAGCCAAAATCTTGGTCATATATATTAAGGCCAAATAACACTGCTTCCCCTGGTCACATACGTGGGATAATGAGACATACCAAAAATACACGACAGAGATTTAATCTCTAAGGCATTTGCTTAAAAGCAGCTGAAATTCAGATCAGGTCCAAACATCCAGATCCATCAACACAATCACCTTACTCCTTTATCTTTACTTCTGCCTTTGAAGGAGACTGAAGTCAGCAGCCTGGATATGAAATGCCACCTCTACACAGCTGCACTGATTTGTGCTTCAGATTCATTTTCTCCTCTTTCTTTTCTGTTTAGGCTTCTCCTATTTTTAATTTCCTTCCTTTTAAAACCCTACACTTTATCTCAAGCTTCTAGCCAGTCAGCTAATTTTTCTCTTTTTCTGTACATTTGGCACTGGACTGAAATGAAAATTAATAATGCCTTCACAAAATGCTCATGTATCTGTATTGAATGCTGGGGCCAGGAGATCCTAAAGACAGAGCAGTTTATTAATAATATGCAACCACAAAATTATTCCCCTTAAGAGGCACTACTTTGTTTTAGCCCAATTCTTTAAAAGACCCACCCTGTGCAAGCTGCAGTCCTGAACTAGGACAAAATAAGAAGTGAAGCCATAAAGGAAAAGCTGACTACCAACAGACCTGAATCTTTACCTTCTCTCTCATTAATCTACCTTCTCTTCTTTCAATCCACTATTTTTGTCACTTCCCAGATTTACTTCACTTTTTCCTTCTGGGACTTGGCTGTCTTCATTTTAGTCTTCCTTCCCTCATGCTCCACTTTCATTTTATTCCCTCTCTTATTCCAACAAATGCTCCATAGCAGACAGATTCATTCATCTCTAGCACCTTATCTGGTGGAGCATATGTTTCTTTTCTTTGAGGTCAGATTAACTATTCCTTATAAATGTTACAAAGAAAAAATATGTGTTGGCAGCAAGTTCTGCTACTCTTAGCCATCATTTTTGTCCACTGCATTAAGCCCATTTAACATGCTTAAACATGCCTTTTGTCAACAGCAACAAAAGCAAAAAGCTGCTGAACTCCAGTTAATAAATCATTTTCTGTAAATAGAAACTGCCTGAGAAATATGATGCCAAGCAGTTAATGCATGTTATTCTTACAGAGAGGAAAACAAAGGAGAAAAAGTTTAACCAGCTTTTGTGATTCTAAAATGTGCTTTCGGTATATATTTATGTGGATACTCGTACTACTTTAAAACAAAGAGAGCACACTGAGGTGCAGTACATTACTTTAGACACAGTTTCACCCATCCCTTGTTAGAGGAGATAAGTAATTATCTCCAGTAATTAGAGAGATAATTCACTAGTATCTAAATTTGAAACATAATTCTCTACCCCATTAGGCCAGCTTCTATAATTTTTATGTATATACACATGTGTGTGTATACCTTAAAATAATGAGGAAAATAACATGCAGTAGGAAACCCTGGAATCACATAACAGAGAACCACAGCATTTTCCATTAGCTCATTGCTTTCTCTGTTCACAGGAAAGATCCAAGAACTATAATAACCAAGAAGCATTTAAAAAGAAGTCAACACTTTTAAAAAGTTAGTATTTTAAATCCAGACAAATAGTTATTTAAAAGGTTGGGGCGGACCAAATTTAAGTGAAAAGCAAATGAAAACCATAAAAGCTTATAATGCTCTGTATTATGGTCTGTCATTAATCTTCACTGTCTATCCAAAAAAACTGGGAAAAACAGACAGGGAGGATGAAAGACACATAATTTCTTTCTTCATCTTTTCTAATTACTCTGTTCTTGTTTCAGATGGTCAGTTTAAGCAATACTATCCAAAATGTAGATTTCATACCAGAACTACTGTTACACCCTGTACAGGCAAAAATTGTAGGAATTAACTATCACGTTAGCAAGCCTGGCCAGACAGGTATTACAAACTCCTGCAAGCTAGGACCCATAAAAAGGCCCTTAAACATTGCAAGAAAACAGAAATTTTGGTCAATTTATCTGGTTTATCTAGCTCCTGCTAAAAATACTTCCCAGGTCCCTTGTCTTCAGAGATGGCTCCTGCTTTCCTTTCTAACCTTAAAGTGCATCTCACACACTGAAAGGTTATTTCTGAACAGAAAAGTTTCTGTTCCATTCCTCTAAACCAGCACCTCAACCCCTTGCTGAAGAGATGGAAATAACTTGTATATTTGTTAACGTGTCACACATTATTCTGACCAAAAGACACAAAGAAATTAGCACAAAACTCAAAGATACTATTAATTTAATGACAACTCCATGTCTGCTAGAGACTAGTATCGAGAAGTGGATAATATTGAGAAAAAGAAACACCCACAGTTTTTCTGGCTGTGCTGAATTTCTAGCACAGGAAGCTTTGCTGGTTCCCAGGAAACATTGACAGACTGGAATGCTCATATCCAAGGCTGTGACAGCATCATCTAAACTGCATGCAACTACCCCACTGAAACAGTGTTATGTTACTACTGCTCCTTCTGAGGATTTTCACTTATTTTGTTCCAGTGCTAACCCTTCCTTTCTTCTGATATTAAAATGGATTTAATCTTCCAAAAGCATTTTGAAGGGAAATTGGTAACTTGTGTATATCCACTGGTGGTGCTCTATAAAAACAGAAAAGTAGCAACTATCATGAAGCTTTTATAAGTACTGAAGTGAATATATATATTAAAAAGCTACTAGTTTATGAAGCCACATGAGAAAGTCTATATAAGAACTTGTACTAGAAGACTGGGGAAAAAAAAGTCATCAATGAAAAACAAGAATCTGGCTTTTTCCATGTGCAAAGCAATTGGGTTTTAACTGCATTTCCTTACATACATGGTGGCTGGTCTCCTCAGAGTTTGAAACAAAGTTTATGAAAAAGAAAAATAACTATCGATTAAAAAAATATTTAGACAGTTAATAAATTTCAAGCACAAAGCTTTTTCATTAACTATGTCTCCTCTAATATCTCCAGTGCTCTTAACTGTTTTTGCCGAGGGATAAGAACAAAGAGCATTATTTCCTACAGTTTATCAAGTCCTTTCTAAAATGCAACGCACCCACAACCAGGAGTGTGCTGCAGAATCCAAGAAAAGCCATTATATTTGCACCTCGAGGAATATCTACTCACTCTCAGGAAATAAAAACACATAAACAAACCCCTAGTATTCCCACAGATGGGTTTGAAAGCTCTGCCAACAAAGAATTTTGATTTTTGGTCGGGATTTCCCCCGGCAAGTGAAAGAAGTTACGGTTGCATATACTAAAAATGAGTTACTGCATCTAGACAAGACAACTTGATCCAGATGACAAGAAGTACTCAGTGTATTTGGTATGACTAAAATGGAAAGTGGTATAAAAGGAGTCTCAAAATATCTGGCCACTTCTCCCACCTCTGAGATCACTCAGCACCGGGCAGGTCAAATCATGAATTAGAGAGGAGCTGTGTTTGCAGAGGGAGACCTCATACAGAACTGCAGAAGTGACCACATAATGCTCTCCTCCTTTCCCTCTTCCACAACCACAAGTGGAAGATGGGTCAACGTGTGCAGTTTCTTGTTGTGGTTGCCCACAACCATAAGTCATATATGGTGCAGCATATGTCATAGTCAAGATGGGCCCAATACTGTTTAGAGTGCTGAAGTTTCTATGTGCAGCATTACACAGCCTTCTGACTCCTTCTTCCTTAGAGAACTAAGCATTGCTTTAAGTGAAAAGGGAAACCCAAACATTCCCTGGAGTTCTAAGCAAAGCCTCAGGCAGCACCACACATTCTTCTTATTCCAACTTTTATTCTGCACAACCAGCTAACTCCTTTCTGCCCCCTGTACAGCATCTTACCTTCTCTGTCCCTCACCCATCCACCTGACCCTTCCTCTTCACAGCACAGCAGCCAGACTCCAACTTACTCTAGAGCAGCCAACCCCCTCTTCTATAGCACTCATCCTTATTGGTTACAGTTGTGGCTTGTTAAGGGTAAGACTGCTTCTACTCCTTTGTAATTAGTACAGCTGCTCAAGTTTCTGTCCTCCGAAATAAAGTTTGAAAGAATTTTGGGTCTCTGAGACACTAACTGAATATATGATAGAATCCCAGACACCATGAGTTTGCACACACAGCCTCACACCCCCATACATTCATTATTAGGCTTACAAAGATAGTAAAGTTCACTCTCACTTCTGCCGCTACAGGACCTGAACACTTCCTTACACTGTTATGAAATTTGGGCTTCATTTTCTTTACTAACCCTAGGTCTAAAGAAAAGGAAAACTGGTTATTTTATCCAGCACAATCTTCTTTGCACAATAAAAGAGAATAAACTCTTCAATGTTCTCCCATCCAAGTGCTGCTTTTTGTACCCACTGTTAATAGGATCACTAAAACCAACAAGCCACCCTAGAATAAAAGTAATGTATTGAGATTGCAGGCTTATGGTTTTCCCACCCTTTCTCTACAGAGACCACAGCTTTACACCAGACATCACTAAATTAATTGATATTTTTCTTGCAGGTAGTTGTCTCAGTAGCACAAAGCACTGATACAGCAGTTTTTCATCTCTTTTCCCTGTACCTCTGGGAGGGTGAATCCAAGACTTGACTTCTGCCAGCTGCAGCAGTTCTGACTGCAGGGAACAGAAGGCAAGCCCAACTCCAAGTCACAACACTGACAGGAGAAAGCACTGGATGCAGTCATGACAGACTGGTTTGTTTGAAAGTGGGGCTTCATTCAAAGAACAGTTGTATGGTTGGAAGATCTGTGGCATTTAATTCAAGCCTCATCCCGGCCTGTGCTATCATCATGAGGAAGAGAGTAGGGAATATCAAATTGCCCTCCCTCCGTGCTATCACACACCCAGAAAGTATGAGCAAAAAATTGGTAAAATAATCAGTCACTCAAAAAATCTGAACATGAAATAATACTATATTTACAAGATTTGCTGAAAGAATTGTACTTTCAGTAAATTGAGGAAAATTTTAAAAAGCTGCAAGCAGAGGCATTGCTTGCTGCTGTGCCCAATAAGAGGCATTGCACACCTTGCAGCCAAGCATGATCATGTCCAAAATCTTCAGGTGAAACTTTGTGGTACACATGAGACAGAGACAGAGAGAGAATCTCACATGAAGAATTGCAGGATGCAATGTTCTTTGAAACAAGGTCTTGTAACTCAGACCTTTCACAGTCAGTGGAAGAGTTGAGAGATGGTAAATGAGTCCGTTCTAATAAAGAGAAAAATGTAATGTTTGTATTGACATCTGATGATGAGGAAGTAGCACGCTAACCCTTAATTAAAACTGAAAACACAAACTACTGCCAGGGTCAGCAAACTGCTACTAAAACAGCAACCAAGATATCCAAGACTGGGCATAAATCAGGTGAGATTCAAATCCATTCAATATTAATGCAGTGGAATGCCAAGAAGCTGGGTGTATTTCCCAGACAGCAGAGTTAAAATCACTGGACTAAACAGAGCAAGCGTTATTTGCCAAAATGAGAAGCTTAATTCGTGGTTCCTGGGTGAGGAGCAGAAGAACGGTAATCTTAACCCTAAAAGAAATTCAGTTTAAGCACTTCCTAAATCACCAGCAGAGGTGCTTGTCAACTTCTCACAAACAACTTCACTTCCTCCAGACATGAAATTAAATGGAGGAGACCCTCCCTGTAAAATGGGGAAAGATACAAAAACAGTGCAGCAAACACTTAATGAGATAGAAGTTAAAACTCCACCTGAGAGAAACCAAACGGAAGCAGTCAAATAACTTTAATCACTAAGGGGTAACTTGCGGAGAAGTTTGTGTTGTTTTCATTTTCTAGGTATAGCAGCCCCCCTCCACTGAAGATTAAAGGAAGCAGTTCCAAACAAATTTTTCATGGTTTGTGAACTACCCAGCAAGGCAGGAGCATTACCTATAAAATCCCTCCAACCCTAAGAAGGTGGGGTCAAGAGAGAACTCTATTTTAAAACCTTTAAAGTGTGTGAACACACCTCCTCAACAAACCCATTCACACTTGTTTCCGTGTGTAAAGGAAATCAGTTGTACTATGGGACCTGAAGATCGCCTTGAGACTTGATGTAGACACTCTGGGGTGTGATATGCTGGGGATCCCCCTCCATGGGATTTAAAAACCAAGACATGCTGTGTAATTCTGTGGCTAATTTCAAGACGTATTGGGCCCACATCCAAAAGACATAATATTGAGGAATCCTTCACACCCACCAACCATTAAAGAGCATTCCAATCCTTGGGACTCCCAAGATGGGGGCAGTGGCTAATGGGAATTTGTTTTATAATTGCAATTGGATTCTCATTTTAAAGACTGGGATAGTTACAGTTCACTGTATGATTAATCCTGTTATTGCTTATGCTGTCTTTTCTCCTACTATCCACTATCTTCATCATCCCCATGGACAACTTGGGAACTGAGGAAACAGTGTTTGACTCAAGTGATGGTGTAAGGAGAAATTATAGAGTGCAATTTGCTTTTAATTTTTTCAGGTGGGTATTTTTGTGGTTAGTTCGGGGTGCCAGCATTAATAATGTTACTCCCCTTGTACAAATCACAGCCAACATGGAGCATCTTCCCAGGATGGCACTCTGATCTGAGTATAAATTAGCAAATGCACCAAACACCAGAACAGCATTTTTTTATCAACTCACTAAAGTAGTACATTTATAGTAATATTCATGCCAAGTAGCTCATTTTTGCAAATAACAAGTATGCAGTTACTCTACTTGAATAAATTCTCAAAATATAGCTAAAGAAATAAGGCACATATTGCCATATTTTTTCACATGCTGATCTGTGATATGCTACAATCAAAAGATTATTTTCCTTGACATGTGTACTGCTATGAAGGGGTGATACCAAATGCCGTACAAAATAAAGTAGTGCACAGCCTTCCACACCAAGTTTAACAAACTGTTTAAAAAGATGAAATGCAGTTGTAGACCCAAAACCAGGGTTCACAACTGGCAATTTTGCTCCCTCATTTTGAATAAAACAACTAAAAGTGACTCTCAAAAGGAAGTCAGAGAAGCTTCAAGCACCAGGAGGTATGATTAGACTGACTGTGCGAGCAGCATTTTTATCTCCATTTTTTCCTTTTTTTACAGCAGCTCCAACATAATTTCCAGTGCCATATTTGAAATTCTCTTTACCAGTCACACCAATGTGTCTGTAAACTTAATCCCACTCTCTGCACAAGTATTGAAACAGATGGTCTCACCTCATTTAATTTAACACTTCTTGCTTTATCTTTCCTTCTGATGACCCTCTGTGAATCATAGCTGTTAAGCTAAATCACAGTATTTAAACTGCTTTTGCGCCATAAACAACACTCCCTTGAGCTTTCTGTGACTCTGACCTTTACCAGACACCATCATTTTAATTTATAGACCTGACCACAAACTCTCATCTCATCTCTATGAAACCTAATTGGTAAAGGATTACTGCCTTTGGACAGACTCAGGAGTACCAGCAAATCAGAAGAGTTGACATACAGCCAGCATGCTTTCAAAATGACGAGGCATCAGAGCTCTATCTTCTACTGCTCCTCATTACTGTTATGGAAACATCCAGCAGCCATAAAACAGAAATACAAAGAATTCCATTGAATTTAAGTGCAAAATTTTCAAGGGGGAAAACAAACAAACAAACAAACCTACCTAACCACTCAGTTTATTGATTGGGAGACCATACTTAGATGCTCAAAAGGCTTTTGAAATAACAGGCACTCAAACCCCTGTAAGGGAATTCCACAGATATTTTCTATAAGGATATGGAGAGAGTTGAATCTTGCAGTGGAGTCTGGAAAAGCTCTCTGCCCCAGGGGGAAGTGTTGCTAGCTCCACAAAATGATCAGAGAAATCACTCCATTACTAAATGTTAAGGTAGCACGTAGGATAGGAAGACATTAACACAGGTATATTTGGGGACCATCACACTAAATCTCTGGATGGACCAGTTAATCAGATGTCTTAGGTTGAGACAGGTATCTGCTGGGAAAGGCAGAACCCTCCCTCAGAAACCCCCCCCCCTCTCCAAATTACTGAAATTAAGCGGCCTTCAGGCAAGATATGGGGAGGAATGACAGTCCTTTACTAATGAGTATAACAAGATACAAATGAACAATAACTACGATATTAACAACAACTACAAAGAAAATAAACAAAAAGGGTCAGGGACACCCCCACCCTGCGGCAAAGC
>VXBU01009396.1:0-194215 GCA_013400315.1 Bombycilla garrulus | reverse complement strand
AAAAAAAAAAAGGAACAACACCCTAACCCCCCACATCAGAGCAGGGCAAATTCAAACTCCTGAGAGTTTCAGCAAGGTCCCATAGATCCTGCTTGCCTTTGAAGCAATTTTCCTAAGATATTTTTGAGACATTTTCTTCCCTTTTTAGTATTAAAGGAAAATATCCCAAAAGCCATTTAGAAATAAGATCGCTACCTCATATTGGACCTAGCCTTCTCTGGTTTTTCACATATCTAAAACATTCCCTCCAGAACTTTTAATGTAGAGTTCTGTACAACATTTGATCAAATGCAAGTATCAGACATGTATAGCCAGGGGAAAAAATGTAGAATATCAAAAATGTAGTGTGTGAAACTTATATTTTAATCAATACATAAAGATTTTCTTAAAATATTTCTTACACAATTCCTAGACAATAAAAAAAGCTATTGTAGACTGAACATATTTCCATTGAAACATGTACAGTGTTTCAAAGCCTACAGCAAATAATTTCCCTGTCGAGCATTCAAGTATTTCTAAAATATTAGCAAGGGAAAAGAGAATAAGACAAATATAGAGATGTCATTAAAAAAAAACCGCAACTTCCATAGAGACAGAAAAAAGTAACTAAATTTTTTAACCTCTTACATT
The DNA here is from genome assembly GCA_013400315.1 of Bombycilla garrulus. NCBI lineage: Eukaryota > Metazoa > Chordata > Aves > Passeriformes > Bombycillidae > Bombycilla > Bombycilla garrulus. The sequence goes on along the minus strand of VXBU01009396.1, from coordinate 193,585 downwards.
ACAAACCTGCAGATCTGACACAGGTCAGATTTATTTAAAATACTTTGCTTTACCAGTAAAATATGTGAGATATCTTACATCTATTCAGAAAGTTTGTGTCAGAGATGAATTTGGCACTCAGCTTTTGAAATTGTTTGTGTTAAAGCAGGTAGACTCTGTGATTCCCACAGCTGCAGCAGAATTTTCATTTATATTTTCACTGCATTTTGGTGCAATTCAATTTGAACTCTAGGCAAGATCTTCCATGTTATGAAAAATCTAGAATTTACTCTGAAGCATACAAATTTAAATGGTACAACTGTTTGTTTTTTTTTTTGTCCAATGTCCTTTATTTTCAGACAAATAGGCTCATACATAACACCCTCCTGTGCAACGAGTGTTGGTAACGTTCTTTTCACATCAGAAAACAGATTTGTGTGTGCCAGACATGCTCCAAAGGTATTGGACATGCACAAGTGAAGACAGCTGACTGAAAAAACTGTTCTATTCTCAACAAAGCTATAGCAAACTCTGCTGGGCTCCCTAAAAACTCATCTGTATATGAAGGGACATAGGTTATCCAATCACAAAAATCAGAGGGGCAACACAGGGCTCCTAAATTTTTTACATAGGAAACAGAAAGTTGACATTTCAAGTCTGCTGTCAAGGTATCTAGTTACATCCCATTACTGAGAATTAGTTATGGTCAAGACTCTGAGAAGGGCCTGAAAGAGCACAACAATAATAGCTGCAACAATAAGAGCTCCAATTCTCCCAAATCCCATCCAGTTACACCATAAATGCTCCATTCCTTTCAGAATGAGCAGTCATGCACAGCCTCTTCTTGTTCCTCTAGATCCATGCACTGGTATTTTCAAATTCTATTACTTCCGCACAAATTATATGTCTCACACATGGAAGGAAAAAAAAAGGTGAGAAATGAGGCTCTATACACAAATAATATTTATCTCTGAAAACAAAATACTCAGTGTGGTTGTTCAGGGGTTACAGCTAATGTAAACAATTATCCAGGCTGACAAAAAATTCAAAGCACAGTTATATGCAGAGGTATTTATATATACACACCTATGAACACAACAGACAATTATCAAATCCTTCAAGGTCTCTATCCAAATGTATCTAGGTATCCAGCTAATTAACCCTGGTAAACAGTTATCTTTCAGGACAAAAATGACTCAACGTGAGTTCAGAAATCCTACTTATACAGGTGGGAAATCACGGGATGATTTTCCCAGTTGTGGCAACAACTTCACAAGAATTACCCACAGACATATTGAAAATTCAATTTTAAGATAATAAATCTAATAAGCATACTTGAAGTTACACTGTTTTAGCATTTGTGATGCATTTGGGCTTGCTCTTTAAATCCTGTTTCTCTTGTTAGTGATGCTTCTTTGTCATCACGTTGAAATAAAACACATGTGCTGGTATTTATGTGCTTAAATACCTGAACAGCAGCAGAATTTCATAGCCAGAAATACAGTACTAGTATTTGCATCTTCAAAAAGTCATGACTAAATTAATTTAAAATTTCAACTACTTATAGTGATACGTATTTTAAATTAAGCTCTCCCAACTAGCCAGAAATAAAAGCCAATAGACACAGAGACCACTTTATAAGGTAACGCCACTCAGAGCAATTCCTATCTGGAACTGACATGGTAAGGCACAACACATGTTTACATTCTTTAAAAATCCTACACAAAGTTGAAACACTACAAAAGAAATATCACTGGCTGCAGGATTCCTCACACAACATTTACAGTCTCTTCAGAGGGTGTGCAGTATACACACAGAGTCCCAGCCAAGCAAGACCACTGCTCATCCCATGGGTACTCACCGAGCCAGCCTCTCCAGGTGTGAAATCCTGCCTTCTGGGGTGCTCAGCTCAATGGCCTCAATTCATACATCTTCCCAGGTATCTTGTGGAAAGTACCTGCCCAGGGGATGCAGATCACCGCTCCTCCAATCAAAGTCACCACTCCTCCAATCAAGGTCAGCAGTACTGCCTGCCATCAAGGCTTGTTTCTACAACTGCAAGTTTCTTTCTAAATTTCGCTTTGTAACTTAAGGTGTTATTTAAAATTAGAAAATTTCAGCTGCTCCTGATTCAAACCAAGAAGCCAAAGGTGCCCTGTCTCATGCCATTCTCCCAGGACATTCGGCCTCTGTGATTTTGAAAACTCATCCACCGACCAACTAAATAATTTTTCCTGAAATCTGATGTTCCCAGAAGTTCTATCATACTAATGAGAAGTTGCTGATGTTTAATTTTGATTGCAAAGTGCAGGTGAACAGGTGTACTTTAAAGCATAAAAGGAAATTTGTGAAGAAGTATTTCTTATTTATTATCGTAAGATTTACAAGACTTAAACGATGTGAAAGATTCCAGCTCTACATGAATGGGAATCTTTGTCACTGTCCCTAAAGACCAGGTAACATTTAGCCAGGCTCTAGGAGTAACCTTTAAGATGCTTCTTACAAAGATGCCGCAAGAGATACTTAAGGTACAGAGTGCAAATTTTCCTTGCTAATGAGGGGATGAAGGAAAGGGGAAAAGAGAACAGAGCATCCAAAAAGTATTGTTCTTCATTTGTAGTGTATTACATGCAAAAGACTTGTTAATCTAAACTAAGGCATACTGCAGATAAATATTTTAATTATGTCTCTTAGGTATGTTCAGCCTCTCAGAGCACAATATTTTAAAAAAAGCATCACCTTTAGAAACAGAAACAATCATAAACTGAAGCTAGACAGACAAGATAAAGATTTTCCTTGAAGAATTTACAGCCTAGCAAGAAACATGGGAGGTTGTAGAGAAGAACCATCTGTATCTCCGAATCAGATGTGCACAGGAGAGAAAGATCCATCAATCAGCTTTCATACAGGGTGGAATGTATTTGTTGCTGCATTTTAGTGGTGGAACCACTAGATAATCCAGCCATTTTACCCGACTCCTAACTTCAGATGAAGACAATCTGCCTCAGTAAATATAATCTTAAAGGCTAAATGTGCTAGTTTGAGATTGATTGATATTTTATTGGGCAAAAACAACTACCCCTGGAAGTGAGGTTTGCCTGTGAATTTCCTATGAGCTTAGTGCAACACTAATTATGGGCTAGATTTAAAGACAGATAGGCAAAAGAGCTAATTAAAAGTGAAATGTGTCTCAGTAGAATATATATTTGATATAGGACTGTCCGGGAATTGCTCTCTTTTGCTTCCTGCCTTGAAGAGGTAAAGATGTGCGGGCAGCCTTGGCCCAACTTTCCCCCCCACAGCCACAGAGGCCCACGGGAGGGGGAAGCTGGGCCGGGCCAGGCTGTGCCAGGAGCTGTCCCGGCAGGTGGTGGGGAGGATGGAAAAGAAGAGCAATGCCCCGGCCCTGTTTCCCCCCACAATGTCCTGTGGGGGGGTTGGGTCGTGCCAGGCTGGGCCAGGCTGGGAGAGCCCCCCTGGAGGGAACTGTCCCGGCAGCGAGCAGGGGAAACGGAGGGATGAGCTGTCCCCAGGCTGTCAGAAAATAATTCCCTCCCCCTCCTAGTTGTGGAGAATCTCTTGTTTTTGCAAGCTGCAGTTCAAGGGTACTTTATTAGAAAAGCTAAGTTACTGGTAGAAGTCTTAGAAAATGAGGTTTTAACTGTTTCTTATTCAGATAGACTTTTTTAAGGCATGCATTCTACTTAACTAAAAGGGAAGTAACTCAAAAAAAAAAAATTAAAGACACATCTTAAGATTTAATATCAAAGAAAAAACAGGAAAAAATCTAAAGTGGAAAAGAAAAACAAAGGAGTAAGCCGGGTTAGCATGGATTTTTCAGGCAAAGCTATAAACTAAATGCTTCTATAATATGTAGAATGCTTTTTAGGGGAATGTCTTAGTCTTGTGGAGGGTGCTAATAAAGCACTGAATTTTGTCGTCCGCAGCCTCAGGGATAACCAGAGATGGAGAATGCTGGAGCATTAATTATTAACGTCCCAGGCTTTAGGGACGACCAGAGACAGAGAGTGCTGGAGCACTGATTATTAATGTCCCCAGCCCCAGGGATAGCTAGAAACAGAGAGTGCTGAAGCACTGATGTGATAATATCCCTGGCCCCAGGAATAACTGTTCCTTAAGATGAAGATGGAGCTGATAAAAAAAGTTTTTCTTCTAAACTAAGAAAAAGACATTCTTAAACTATACCCTAAAAGCTGATACAGCCCATGGGCAGTTGTAAAAAGACTGTCCCATGGGGAGCAATATTTCATAATGGCAAATTCGTGGGCGAGCCATTTATGAACTGTGTGGCCACAAGAAGACTAATATTCTTGTGAGGGATCTATGGCAAAGCACGAGAGACTCCTGCTCTTCCTAACAGATTGAGGAAATAATTGTTCGAAGGATAGATTAACTGAAAATCCTAAATTTTATCTTTTCATGTGGTCAGTGGGAGAGTAAACAGTGGGGGGAGGATGGATGTCTTGAAAGTTTCCTTCTAGTTTCTATTTTTCCTTCCTTTTTAATATTAGTTAATAAACTTTCTTCTCTATACTTTAAGTAGTTATGCTCCTTTTTTTAGTCCTATCTCACAGCAGAAATTGAGAAAAAATATATTTTCATGGGTGCACTGGCCCTTAGCCAGTGTCAAATCATGACATTCTTAGTTCTCTGACCAGGAATAAAAATTTAGTAAATAAACCCATGACACTAAATTTTACTAAGAAATTATATGCTTTTCCTATGAAAATGTTGTTTGCTGATGAGGAACTATTAATAAAAGCTATTAACTTACCCCTCAAGGCTGGTAGTGGATGTGAGACAATCACAATTCATATGGTCATCACACCTTACGTTTGCGTAGGCCATTTTGAAGAGAATAAAAAGTTAAGCCTATAACTCTTAACAGACTAAAGAAAAAAAAAGTCTACATGTCATTAATTGTCTGATAATAATTAGGCAATTTGCTGACCTTGAGGTTTCAACAGCAAGCCACTTTCTCTCACCAGACGTAGCCTTATCAAGGAAAATATATTAAAAAAATTTTTTAAAAAAGCCAATGCCAATAACATCCTGAAAGTCCTGTTTAGCAAAAAACAGGAGAGGTTTAAGATACAATCATGCAGAAAGCTTCTAAATACCATGATCACCGGACAATATGAATCATAAGTTACAAGTGATGGACCAAACTCAGTTGCACGCCAAATTTTTTTTAAAAGTCTACCTTAGGATGTCTGTACTTGGTATTAATGTGTTGCATTTAAAATGTCAAAATAAAATCTGGCGAATTTTGGATAAGCCAATTCACTTGCTATCTTTGCTGCCAATGCTTGCAGATCTTCAATGAAGATAAATTTGTCCTCTAAAAGTCTATAACAGTTTTATTGACACTGAAAACTGTAGAAAGAGCATTAAAATATTCAAACTGTTCCACAAGTTCCAAAATTCACAGATGCTTTTTAAACTTTGAAACTGCACCAGAGTTCAGATAACCGGGTGAGAAGCAGAAAACAAATGAACAAGTTGTAAATACTGGGAATGAGGCAGATACAGCACAGCAAAGAGTAGCAGAACTGCTACAGGCATGCAAGTCTTTTTATCTGTCACTTTGGTGGCATTTGTGAAACCTCCAAAATCCACAAATTTTGTTTGAGAGTTAGGGCTTGAGAGGTACAAAATGTCTGAGCAGTCATCATGTCTTGGACATGAGCACCCATTGCAGTTATCATAAATGCAGTTACACGCTTTCCTGAAGACTTCTGAAAATCCCAATCTGTCTTTCCAGGAATAAGGAAATAAATGAGGGATCTGCTTCAGAACAACCCACAGACTTCCTTCAGCCCAAAATTTTTCTGTGTAGCTCAGTTGTTCTGCAAGTGATATCTCCTGCGTCAAACTGAGAAAAATGGCATCATACTTGTGTCTTTTATTTATGCTGTGTGACTGTCATTCTGCACAGATCATCAAATGGTTTTTAATTGACTTCTGGCAGAAGACTGTAGAAGGTTTTAGTCAAAGTAAATATTTCCTAAAAATCTTCACAAATTGATGTGGAGGAGATCAAATATATAATCAGAAGAACTTATGCCTTACAGCAGTCCCTAGACAAACATTTGTTCATATGGCACTGCTGTCAAACCTCATCTGGCCTGTACTGTAGTACAGATACTACAGTACTTCAAGAAAAAAGAGTTATTGTCATAATCACTGTCCCTTTTTAAACAATGCTTTGTGACCCTAAGATTTCACAGGTTTCTCCTGAACAGTCATCCACACATTTTATAGTCCTCAATTTTTTTCTGTTAAGCTCCAATATTGTTCTTTCCAAGACCCAGCCAGGTCTTACAAAAGCTGGTGCTGTTGGAAGACCTTTATCAAACAGGCACTCATGAAAAAAAATAACATGCAGTGGTGCCTGTGTTAGTTCCTGCTTGGAGCTACAAAAGTAATCTTACACTTACCCCTTTCCTTGGCTTAGTAAAAAGGCAGGTCAGTCTGAGCATTCCCATTTGATATCAATGGGTGACAATTGTCCAAAAGGGCAAACCAACACATAAAAAGGAGCACACAATAATAACTACAGACAAGAAAAGCAGAATCTGGGCACAAGCTATAGCAGCAGTTCCTGTGCAGATCAGTCATTATTCAGTGTCACACAATTTTTTACAGGCAAAGGAAACATCCCAGATAATTTGAGTACACAGAACAGACCAAAATATGAAGAAGATGACTATACATTATTCATGAAAAGATCAAACCTTTGAAAACAAACAGGGACAATGTCTATACCCTTTCATTGTACTGGTGCCTAAAAATCTCACTGTCATCCAGATTATTTCACAAAATCAGTTTGAAGCATCTGGGCTGTTTATGTGCAGCTTATTGTTGCTCCTTTTGTAAAACACACTCACATGCTGCTGTGGCTGGTATGACCCAGAGCGACTGCTGTAGCCAGAATGGGAACGGAGCTTAAAAATACTCTGCCTGTGTTTTTCCAACTGCCTAGGTCAGCCTGTCTGATATTCCCCTATGATATGCAGCATCTATTCCTCCTGACAATGAGACTCTGGCATGTCCTCCACTACACAGAGAAAGCCTTTGTACTCTGTGCAAATCCAAACCCACCCCCTGGTGTGGGGAATTTGTTTTATACCAAGGGCGATCATGCCTGTTCTTCTTTGCAAATGTTAATTTCTTAGGCTGCTTTCTCATGAAGGAGAGAAATTATTATAGTCTTAATCCTCTACATTTTCTTTAAAATACAAAATTATTCTTAACCTTTCCTAGTAAGGATTGCAGATAGCTTGGATTTGTGAATCCTTCCCTTTTTCCATGACCTATTTGCTGGATTCTCTCTCAGTAGGTATAAAATGCACACTTGAAACACCAGTAGGCTGCCTTGAATTACAGCAAAGGGCAGGTCGGTGACATGGTGATGGCAGTTTTGGCAGGCCAGCCACAGAGCTGCAAGCAGAGGGTCACTGTGCTCTCCTGCCTGCTCTAACACCTTTTGTCTCTCCTCATGGTTACACCATTTCCATGTTGGGTCTTCTGGACCACATTCACTAGAAAGCCCAGAAAAACAGCCTGGACCCCAACACCACATCCCAACAACAGAAATTCCTACCCTGAAGTAGATTATGACACAGAAGTTGGTTGAGGACTCCAAGTAGACACTGGAAGGTGTTCACTTTACTACCACAGACCCTGTGAAGTGTCCTTGAGCAGACTCAATCATTTTGTATACCACTTGCACAAGGATTTATCAAGGTTTCACCTTATACTCATGCATGGTTTGCTCTGAAATATTGTCTAATCAATTTGCAAGTCACATTTGAAACAAAATTTAAAAAAAAAATAAAAAAGAGAGGCTTTCAGCCTCCACGGGGAATAGAAATTGTCTGAGTGCAGAAAAGAAAGCTGACAACACCATTTAGGAAATTAAGAGTTCTGAATATGTTTCTCAAACTGCTTTTAAGCATCTTCAAGAAAGTCAATATAGACTAGACAGACAGAAAAAAAGCAAGCATAACCCTGGAGAATATAATAGAAAATAAATGGTCAAAAAATAGCAGCAAAAAAAAACAAAAGATGTTTTCATGAAGGAACTCTGCCCACTCGAGGGAACAATGGGGAAGAAGCCATGGACACATGGGGACAGGACACAGAACAGGGTAAGAGAGCACATTTATGTGGAAAGCTTTTTGAAAAGAGAAGTTGCCATGACTGGGGAAGCAATAAAAACACTGCATTGTTGGTCTGAACAGTACTCAGCACACTCAGAACATGATGGACTGGATCTAAAACAGCCAGTAGAGGTGAACAGTTAAATGGGTCTTAATCCAAACTGGGAAGAACCACCATATCAGAGGTGTGATACACACAGGAACAAGAGATCATTAAAAAGTAGGTATGTTATTATAAGAACCATGTGATGCAGATCAGTAACTTCACAGCAATGCAGAGAAGCATGCAGCTTTTTTAAGACATGCAATTGGCATGTCCTTTCATTCTATAAAGTTTTGCACACCACCAGGGTGAAATTTAGCATACAAAAATGCACCACAGAATGTAATGAAAAAACAAATATATTAAGTCCTATGGCCCAGTCTGTTCCTCTCACTCCTTGTTTAATGTTTTCACTGAATGAAGTATCACAATGCACATGTATATTTTAAGTTAAACCCTCAGTTGTCATAAATAGCTGCAGCCTTACTGAAACCTGTAATTTTCAAGTATTCCCCCTTCACTTTACTTCCTTTGGAAGGAGGCAGCTGAATTTCAGTTTGCTTGTTTAGCACCTCCACCAAAACTTCACGGTCAGCTTGGCCTAGAGATATGCTTTCTTTTTCTGTTAGCATTTCTCTTAGCTGTCAATATTCTGTTTTACAGACAATTGGTTTGATCTGTAGCAGACTCTGAACCTGGTCAGAAAATTACATTAAAAATCTCCTAAGTCCCCCATCACATGCACTCTGTAATAACCGAATGTTATAGAACAGTAACTGCCTTAAAAGTGACAAAGCAAATAAACTGACTCATCCATACCTTGACTTTCCTCTTAATACAATTAACTGTTCAAGTCATATTTCTTTATCTTTTTCAAAGGCTTGAAGTGACAAGGATTATCACCGAAACTCTCCAGAAATTATTGTGTTCATTATTATTCCCTAAACACAAAATTTTATTTAGCCCAATATTACTAATATTTAAATATTATGAAATATTTATACATTTATATATTATTTATATGTAAACATACAATATACCAATATCATTATTCCCCAAACCAAAGCGACTCTTCTACCACATCTCCAACCCAAACATATGCACGTCTACTGTCATTCTTGCTGGGCTGAGGCTACTGTATGCCTTTGCATCACAGCAACCACATTATCTCTTGCAGTTATCAGACAAGAGCGACACACAAAGGCACAGTGGCTTTAAAGCATCAACAGAGTATCAGCAAAGAAAAACTCCAAAATTATTATTTGCATAAGCAGCTGACTGTAGCCACCGTGAAACTAATGACTACTTTGTGTCTCTTATAACAGTTAATTTTGGACAGAGCTGGACTATTTTTTTTTCTTTCCTTAGTTCAGTGGTTCATCACCCCAGTTAGAAACAAAATGAGCCACAGAAATGGGATAGATGAATCTTTACAGAAAGCTTCCAAGTGGGTTTGTAAATGCATTGTGAATACTGAGGGCCCTAAGAAAAATGAAGGGGAAAAAATAAACAGAGTATTTCACCATGAAAAACAGCAATTCATTATCAAGCAATTAGCTTAGTAATAAGTTCCCGTTTCTCACTTTGGGAAATTTCCATGAATATTGGTAACATAATTATGATAAAGGTTGCAGACATACTACAGTACTCAACTGTTAACAGTCCACAAACAATTTGTCTTCTCATGACAGACAGGAGAGGGTCTAATTACACTGAACATTTCAAGGAAAGATTGAATGTTTGCCAGACAACTCTCCATTGATTGCTTTTAAAGCATAGTACTGGACTGCTGAAGGGAAAATACAGAATCTTGGCTCCAGGTAATTAAGTTTCACACTGTTCTCTTCTTAAACCCTAATGAAGCTCCCTTGAAGTCTTCATTACCAAAGGGTGTTTGTTAATAAAAAGCAGACAGCCAGACAAAGGTCTTATTTCCGTCTACTTCTTTATAAATTTCTGACTATTATACATTTCTCAGGATTCAGTAATGTCTTTGAAGGGAGTAATGATGGCCTGAAAAGTGAAAAGGGTGAGGCAATATTTCCAGAAATATGGAAAAAGCTGGGACCTGAAGAGAGTCTTAAAAAAGAGAATGGGGGTGTCTGACAGAGAAAAGAGCAGAAGGATAAGAAAGGCAGAGCTATATCAATATCTGATGAAATGGCATTACCCTGAAGTTAAAGTGACAGAGATAAAAAGCATAACTTTAGGAAACTGAGCAACTCAGTAGCTTAATCTAGATTTCATATGGTAAGGAATAAGGTTGCTTACTGACACTGGTGGTAGTGCTTCCTTCCAGGAAGCATCTGTTCAGATATTTAAAGTGCTCAGTGTATTTGGCAGAGCTCTCCACAACAAAGACTTCCATCCAAGGACAGTGAATCCCCTTGCTCCAGCCACAAATAAATACTGTTGAGCCAGCTGAGGTATATTGGCTACCTCAGGGAATGCGATCCCTTCCGTTAGCTTTGCTGAAGATAAAGTCTTTGGTTTGCACAGGCTGGACACAAATTCCAATGTGTCCTAGTGCTATCCAACAAAGCACCAAAGTGCTTTAATACAAACTCCCTGTGAAGTCACTAAAAAGCATATTTTGGATGACTCTTAATTCTCAAAACAAACATACAAGCATTTGCATAAATACTGCCCACAATATTACAGTTGGAGATTTTGTTGACTCAGTACCTGAGTGCTGGAGGAAAGTCAAGATATGCTGTCTGTTTCCTCTTTCGTTGTCCAGTCGCCTAAATGCAAGCCAAGAGCCACTAGGAGAAAGGAATGAATGTTTTTTGTGATTTCATTTTCATATATTCTGTATGTCAATAAGTGTTTTCACTATATTAATCCACATTTTCCCTATGTCTAAAACCTGCATTAAAAAAAGGAGCTAATTTCTATCCCTTGGTTATGCTTTGCCAAGAGAATTTGGCATATGAAGTGCCTCAGCGCCATTTGTTAGATGGTCTGTGCCTACATAAAAGATTTTCCTGGAATTTACAAGTTTGCACAATGCATTTTGGAGGAGCATTTATCACATTACAATCAGATCAGATGAATTGTAAATAGCACATAGAAAAGCACATCCTAGCAATTTTTAAAAGGATCAACACAATAATAGGCACTTCTCACTATTTGCAATTATTGAAATGACCTTTTTTGGTACACTAAGCATCTAAGGAGGTGACAATAGCTACAAGTCCATGAAAAATTTACATTTCCCAAAACAGAAAGTGTTGCCGATAAAGTGTTTGAGGGAAAAAAAATTTTTGTTATAAAAACAAAACAAAACAAAACAAAAAAAAAAAAAAAAACAGAAAACAGAAAACAACATACAGAAACCTCTGCATTTTTGATGATCTAAAAACTATTATTACTCAAGAACTTTATCAAGTTTTTGGAAGCACATCTGAATTTTACAGAGCTACGTGTTTTACATTTCCTGAAGTTCCCCACACTATTTAGATATAGAAAAGAATGCTATTAGTGATTTCCTTTGTAAAGCTTATGGCCATGGTTTCTATATCTTGCTGCACTCGTTAAGACTCTCTAAAGCCAGGATTTATCTTTCTAATTTCAGGATTACTTTTATTTAGTTGAGGCTGTAGCTGTCGTTAATCAGTAGCTGCAAGAGGTGTTCATTTACAAGAAGGGATATTTTGGAGTAGGTAGAGACTAGTATAATCTCTTGCTTTTAATAGTACCTAATAAAAATACAGTCAGAATGTTGCATTAAACAGCTTAGATGGCAAAACTGCATGAGAGACATCTTAGCTGAAATGTGATAACAGAAGTGCAAGTAAATCCAAACAATTAACAATGGCATGCACATTAAAAACGTTTCCCCAAAAGTATCAAACATGAGAGAATATCCTATCAATGCAGACAAGGAGCTTGCACTTAGAGTCTGCAGTTCAGGAGTATTTGTAATAGCTCATATAAATTATGAATTACCACAGAACTAGCCTTTGCATCCAAACCCGTTATTACTTTACACCACTTCATTTGGCAGAGGAAATTGAGTTCTGTTTAGAACTGCCTAACCACCAGTGAGAAGCCAAAGTATCCATTCCAGATCTACGTTACAGATAAGGGAGAAGAAACTGATCTTCTGATTGTAACCTAAGGAGCAAAATGTTCTGTAGTTCCCTGCTAAGATGAACTGGAATCTGTCACCAATCCAGGAACAAACAAGTAATTTTGGATCAGCTGGAAACGACATTTTTCAAAGGTTTCACTTGGAGAAAAATACTTTAAATTTTACAGTTTTATTTGCTTATGACCAGCTCCAAGATAACGCTACACAGTAATTTCATAATAATGCTGATCACCTGTGCCACAGGGCATCACAACTGCCTCTAGGTGCAATTGGTCTCTTTGTCCACAGCCTTTTACAACAAAGATACAAGACAGTGCTACTGACAACTAATGAAAAATCCTCTCTAGCAGGAGAGATCTTTGCATTCCTGCACTTACAAGTCCCGAGTCTTAATACCCTCCCTCACATTGCAGTCTAAATGCAGGCTGTTATGACCTTAGGGGATTCAGGTGTGAAATGAACTAGCTTCACATGCATTCTGGTGGGGCACATCAACAAGATTATACAAGCTGATAGGAGACATGTTACCCTCATAATCACACTTCCCAGTGGATGCATCCATGCCAAAACTCATTGCAGCAGGGACAGTGACAAGCAAATGTTCAGTCCTAGGAAAAGAGTGGAAAAAGCTGGTTTGTCATGCTGTTGGTAGATGGTATGTGCATTTCCTCAGGAGTGTACTTTCATGGGTTGTATATATATTAGGTCCAGGAATAATGGGACTGGCTTTCAGTTTTCTATTCCATTCTCTTCCATTAAGGTCTAATGTCCATGTCATCACTGGGGCAATTGGGTGCTTTCCAGTAGTTAGCAAAGTGACATGACTGACGTGTCCTGTGTTCATGCCCTCATCCTCACCTCAGGTGTAGGAGTATATGCAGTAGTGTTTTGGGGGGTTTTGCCCTTTTTTTTTAATCAGACATATACACAGATTTGTATATGTTGTGTTAGGAAAAACAAGTTAAAACATGCACTTTTTACACAGCAGAGAAGTTGCTTTGGTTTGTACTGGTCCTCGTGGGACTTCAATCCACAGTCTTAAACCATGTCCAAGAAAGTCTTTATGGTGCTCCATATCTTGCTGGAGTGACTGGTCACAGAAGCCACCTGCAGGGCTCTGATCAAATTCTTTCTTTTCTTTCAGTAAAGGGATATATGGCCTCTGGTGTTATGTTACCATAGAAAAATATGGAGGGAAAATAGGCAAGAGAGAACTAGAATGAGGAAGGATTATCTTCCTACTAACCTCAGCATTTGGCTAAACTCAGCAAGTAAAACTAGTCAAACTCTCCAGAATAGGTCTTCATTTTTTGAGACATTGGTGCAGGACTCGATCCTAACACACTTCATTACAAAACAAGGACAAAATCCAGTCTTTTCCTAAGGGTTTATTATCAACACAAAAAACACGGTGAGATTTAAAAACAAAGGCAAGCAAAGCTGACCCATTTTTGGATGTTAAAATAAAGCACCAGCACCCTCTATCAGGATATTTCAAACACTGGCCACAGAACAGTGATTTATCCTGAACAGAAAATATGCCTTCAGTAGGTATTTAGTATGTACTGCAATCTTCGAAAGTCTGCTTTAATTAAAAGTTCTATTTCTGTTTTAAAGCTGACATGAACTACTACCATCCAGAGCTCTGCTTTGCACAGATATTTTTCAGAGCTGTAGAGCAAATTGCTATGCAGTATCACTCAGATAAAGGCCCACAATGAGAGAAGCGATAATGAAGACAGCAGCTGTTACTAAATTACAAAAACAAGACAGATTTGTTGGCAAACACTAACAATCTGGGAAACTTTTTTGCAAGTTCAACACTTCTGCAAACAGTCCGTTTTTGGGTTCTCTCAATGGAGTGTGATAACACCAGAAAAACTGCTTCACAGGAGACTTATGACCTTTCTAACATGACCTGCTGCTCCTTACAGTGATCCCCTTCACAGGGAAGGTAATTACATTCATCTTGACCCCTTGCAACCCCTTTTTTATGGAAAGGACTATAACATAATGTGTCTCATAGGACAGAAGAGGTTCAGAAAGGACACCGGGATGTTCAATGCTCATCCTTTTCTAATAGGCTCCACAGAAACAACAGCAGAACATATTTCGCTATCATCCTTACCAAAATCCTCGGCCACTAGAGAAACAAATCTTCTTCAGTGTGGTGTTTCACCTTTCCTTGCATCTAAACAATTGAATAACAGCAGCTTCCTGTCACTTCATAATTATGTCAGGTGTCAAGAGGAAATCTCAAGGACAAAGATTTTATAGCCATTCTTTCAGCTTGTGGCAACTATGCTAATGCCACTGGCTTTTTTAGAGCATTGGCAGTCGAAACAACTGGACAGATTCATGAGTTTTCCAACTCTGGCTATGTGTGCCTTATCCTTCACAATGACTTTACACAGTCACAGCAACTCATGTTTTTCACAATGTGCTAAATGTAAGGGCACATAAAGGCATGAAATGAAAGGCATAATGTAGCACAACTACTCATCCAGTCACTTCAGGCTTCCATGTGTGTACAGGGGTAGAACATAGATTTTAAAAACCATTTTATTTACTTCTTCTTCCTCAGGTTTCCCCAGCAGGCAGCTAAGCACATCCTTCTCTTCTCAGAGGAGCCTCAAGGGCAGCATATTTTTATTTTTCTTTTATTATTAAACTTCTCAAAACTCTGATAGGTGTCATTCAAGTTCAAGAAACCTTGCTGGGAAAAAAAAAAACCTGCTGTTGTATCTTCAGTGGAGCACTGGAGGCAAAATTACCAATGCTACTAAAGAGAGAGTGCTGCAGTGTGAAACAATGCACTCTTTGAGTGAAGAGGCCAGAAAAAAACTCACATCTAAAGATTTTACTAGTGTTGTATCTAGTCTTAGTTGAGACTCATTGAAAAAAAATAACATGAAGGAGTTATGGAGAACTGTGTGCTTTCAAATATGCAGATAAATTTAGGATGCAAATTCCATGACAGATGCATTCTGCAATGAAGCATGCAAACTAGGGTTTTGTCCCACACTTAAAGCCATACTTCCTTGAAATTTTCAGCCCACAAGAGAGGAAAAGAACTGCGTGTCTACATAAAAGAGCAGAGATTTAATTAGGAAAAGTAGTCAATCACTTTGGAGAAGAATTAAACAACGAATTTTGGAAGAAAAGTTTTAATCTATTTTCATTTCTAAAGATGTTTCACAGGGGAGGCTGCTGTAACAGCTGTCATAATTGCCTATGAGTGTTCTTTGCCTTTTTACAATATTTTTTATGTCTTTGATATGCGAAATAGTATTACATGGAAAGAATTTGCTTTGCCTCAGTTTCTTTGTGGTAACTTTCCAAATGGATGTTACCTCCCCACTGCCTCCTGTCAAAGGAAGCTTAGCCCTCTTATTCCTCTCATCAAGGGAGCTCAATTCTTCCATGGCACACTAAACAATTCAAACAGAACTTCGGCAAAGCATGGTAACACTTCTATCTCAAAACCTCTTGCCTCTGTGACTGTTTGCCAAAATAATTCAGGTCTTCCAGTACTAATGCATACACTGAACCTCAAAAGCAAAGGAAGTACATGGTGCTGTAGTAATAGCATCAGTTTGAGGGACAACCACCTATCTTGGAACAACAGGTTAATTGGTAAGACTTCATGTATCCTTCTGCATAAAATTGCAGAAAAAAAGAAAAGGAAAAGAGTAAACCAGGACAGGTTACAGATTCAACTTACAACTTCAACTACCAGTCGATGTGAAGGTGTTCTCTATTGGTTTCTTCACAGAGATGACAAAGAGTAGATACTCTAATGTAGAAAAGAGACTTTGGATGTTACAGTGTACAGCCCAGTTACCCACATCTGTCATAACCAAAAAAGAGGCTGTTACTGAGGAAGTTATTCTGTTCTACATTAGATGTTTTATCAAGTGGCACTTCTTGGAAAAGAAAGCAGTTTTTCAGAAAAAAAACCTTTAGAAAAAAAAGTTTTGTAATGAAAAAGAGAGAAGTGCAGAGCAGGTAAGGACAGATAATATATTTAAAAATAGCAAGTATACAAACCATAGAAGATAAAATAAATAAACTTTCTCACCTCTTCTTAGAGTGGTAATAGGACTAAATTGACCAGAGAGATATGGATCAGTCAACACTGACATAATGTGTAATTTTTTTGCAAATATTATCTTACATACATTTTTTTTAATATACATCAACTTCAAACCAATCATATTTAATAAACAGCTGATTACTTGGGCTCTGACAACATGGAAATGATCTCTGCCCCTGCTAAAACTTTTGATATAAGACACAAACTCATTTTCTTTCATGTCAACTCCATTTAGCAGTTGCTTTCTTTACAAAATGAAGCCAGACAAGTCATAATCAGTATTGCATACACTGCAAGCTTCTCCATCAGACCTGTTTTAATCAACACACAGCCCATATAGTCTGGACCTGAACAGCTTCAATGGAAGTATTGTTTCCTGCTGGGGATATAACACAAACTTGCCTGATGAACTTGTAATTTTTTGGGAAGGTAATTTTTTTGCTAATAGCCAAAAAGAACCATTGTCTGCCATCACAGACATTCATTCAGTCCTAAAAGGTTGAGAAGACCTGTGCAGTCCCACGAGAATAGTGGAGAAGGACACTAAGATCTGATCCTCCAAACATGGACAATGTACAGGGATCAGACTAAGTAAAGGCACATTTTTCTAAATGCCTTACCCAAATGAAGCATGAAGTTAAGCAGCTGAAGCAATTGTCTGAAGAGTAAAAAGGAAAAATTCTGGTCTTGGTATCTCTAAAGACACTGTGTAAGTTGAGATTTGCTCCATGAACACTTAGAATTCCTTTTCCCCAAAAGCAATGTGAATTGTGATGAGATATTCAGTACTGTCTTCACACAAGAGATATACACATTTGGATATCAGGGCCCCCAAAACTGTAATCAGATCTGACTCTTGTGATCATGTGATACCAGTTAATTTCAGTGGAACTTTTGACTAGGGTCTTCCCAAATGAATTCTAGAGCTGCAATGAATACACATAAAATTAGTGAAAGCTTGCTGAGTGCTTAGAGTTTCTGGGATGATAAGTGCTATATAAATATAAATACAAATGATTACTGCTACATAATATCTATCCTGAGAAAACAGTGTGACTTTCCAGGAGCTGTTCTGGGAGCTGAGGTGAATAATAGACTTTTCATAATTTACTGTAAGTTATTAATTTATCTTTGGAGAAGAGCAACAAGAAAATGTAATGCTGAGGGCAAAAAAGGAAGTAAAAGCACACTGTATTTTTCTATGAACTGGAGAAAACTTTTAGAAACTAAACTAGTCCCAACCAAATCAGCCAGCAACTCGCAGTGGCAACTGAGCAGCAGGATTTGTTGAAGCAACCAGTGCTGGTAATAGGTAGTAGGCAAAAGTAGCATTTTATAAACAAATTTAGGATCATTATACAAATGTTGTTCAGAAAGGTATTGCTGCATCTATGGCAGGAACAAATAGCTTTCATTCAGTTCTTCAGGGAATTGTAAGGTGGTTTGTGGTTCCTCAGAGGGGTAACCCCAGCAAAGCACTGCAGGGAATCTGACTGTTGGTGACTTGCCTTTGAGGAAGGCACAATCTTCTCCCTCTGAGCTTCCCCTGAGCTGGAATACCCTGGCACATGTATAACGAGAGCTTGTGTTTTGTAAGACTGCTGCTCCTCGCCTTCAGCTTCCAGTTTCAACCCTACAGTCCTTCACCTCCTGTAAGGATCGACCTGAGGATCTCGTTTTGCCTCCTGATCATTGGGACAGAGACTGGAACAGACCCCAAAAGAACTTTGCCTGGCCTGGCTGAGGGGGAGATGTTTGCTGCTGCAGTACAGCGCTTTGGGCAGAGTGGCTGTAGGTACAGTGTATTTATCACCACAGTACAGGACATACCTGGTATTGATCAGCAAAGGGCCTGCTCACAATAGGCCATAAATCTCCCTGCCCTTTGTCCAGATGCCACTCGCTTAAAAGACTTAAAAACTGTGACTCTTTGAAGTGACTCTCGAGATCTCCGCACAGAAGAAGACGCATCTATTGGCTGCACCACAAGGATTCTCTTGTCCATTGGTAGCTATACCCCATCCTCTCTCTCTCTCTCTCTCTCTCCCTACTTTGTTACTTTGTTTTCTTTTTCTTTCTCTCTCCCCCCTCTATCACATAACTGTGTTGATTAGTACTCAATGAAAACTGCTTTGTTGTTTTGTTGAAACTGTAGTCCCTTGTTGTTTGCCTTTTCTGCACCCCGAGATCGCATGAACCATCGTGATTTCTGCATTATTATTAAAGCAGATCCTGACACCTCCCCAGGCATAGTCCCCCAGCCAAGGCATCAAGATCACTGTGCCTGAGGGGCAGAGAGCCCACCTCTCACAAAGGTATCTGGTTTGTGAGAGGAAACTGGTTTTGTCTAGCACTGATTAGAATTAAACTTCACAAACCCCATTCTTGGCAGATCTCTGACCAGCTAACAAACTGCTTTTGTCATTTTTGTGAGAAGCAGTTTTCTGGCTGTAGCTCAAAGAGCTATCCTCCCAAAAAAACCTTTCCCCTCACTGCAAGCACTGAAATCAGCTGTGCCAGCTACCCATCTACCTGGTCACAGAGCCCTTTTCTTTCTGTGTGAATGCCTGGCAGGGACAGAGATTTATTTACTTACCTCAAAGATCTCCCAAAGGTCTGTAAGAACCCTGCTCTGGAGACAGCAAGTGAAAGACTCATTTCTCAGCCTTGAATGGTCTTTATGATTAACCAGCTTAGGTGTTCAGCCAGATAAAAGTGATTTTTCAGGCATTTCTAGCTGAAACAGAGCAAGGGAGATGCTGCCAGGGGCCCACATGGGCAGCACTGCTGCCCCACTGCCACTAACATTTTCCACTGCCTTTTGTGTGGCTTCTCTGGAGTTTGATGTCTGTGGACATGTCAAAGTCCTGCTCCAGCTTCCTGAACACACACACAAATGCAGCTCCCAGCATCAACCCATTTGGAAATAAGCCTTGAGCCTATGTCACAACAGTGACCGGGCCTGTCTCTATAAGCTGTGGACTGAATTTTGCCCCAAGAGCTGCCAGCACAGCTGCCACCCTCTGGGACAAGGCAGGTGACCGTGCTGCAGTGGCAATGGAGTGGGAAGCCAAGTGTTGCCAGCTGCAGGAATGCTATGGCCACAGCCCCAGAGGAGACTTGCTGCACATCAACTCTGCCTTCAGAAAACCCTGCAAAACCTCCTTCTGTCAAACAGCTTCCCCAGCGTAACAAGGATGATATTCATCCTCTGGTATCCCAGAGGTATTAACCAAAGGGGAAAACACTCACTGAAGCAAATGAATGCCCAGAAAAGTAAACCAATCTCCCAAAGTACTGTACAAGAGACCCAAACACTGCTTTTGCCCAAGGCCAGGATTTTAAACCTTTAGAAAGTCCAGAGGGTTTATGAAGACTGGTTGGTGTTTTATGCTGGATACTGAACTGGATATAAAATTTATTCATATACTGCAGTACCAAGTTTCACAGATGCTGAAAGACACACTGCTTCAAATATTATGGACTGAGAGAGCAAGCAGTTGTGCTACCAGGTAGCAGAGTTTATTCTCACTATGGGAAAAGCATGCACAGAACTACTCTGAAAACCAGAGGTGTTACTTTTCCCTCCTCTAGCACCCAACAGTGTCAGTGTAAAGTGAGATCCTAAGGCTTTTCACTGAATGTTCATTCTGTAAGACTGCCCGACAATCGTAGGGGAACGCTGGTTCCTGTGGTTTTGGGCATAATAGAGTGACGGGATTCTTGCTTTAGGAAAAGGGGTGGGAAGTCATCATTCCTCTCCAAGCTCCTTTTAAGACACCATTTTCCATCTGGGATCATTTTCATCAGCATGTCTTTTCCCTCCATTTTCCCATTAGAAAGAACTGGGAACAAACAAGAAATTTGTTTAATCGTCTTCTGTGAGATCAGCTGAATTCCAATGCTGTTTGATTACAGCTAGTCACAAAAATGTCAAGTGCATTTCCATTTAGAGTGCTTGCTTAAACAGCCGTGCAAATGGGGACCACCCGAAAATCAGCACACATCATGAGAGCTTTGAGCTTCCTTATGGTGTATACTTGTTCCAATCCACTCTCTTGCTCTTTAAAATTATGCATTTTTACAGCACATCATTTCCTTAAATGAGGATGATACATCACTGCTGCAGATTGACTCATGAGGCCCATTAATAAAGGCTGGGGTTTTTCAGCAGCTTTTCTCATTGGGAAGGAGTTATCTTACCATCTAAATCTGTAATGAATATGATGCTCTTAGCCCATGCCCAGCCCACAGTTCCAGCTCCCCTTGTCAATTTGGTTGGAGGCTTTCATTGCACAGGCAGTATCATGTTAGAGAATAAATAATGTATTCTTCCTTTCCCTAAGTAAGTAGCTATTTATTTCAAATACACCAAAAATGCTTAAAGTGAAATGGTTACCCTTGTCATATGGGATTCACCTCTTATAAAACATCTCTGCCCAGAGTTGCCCAAAACCTTATCCTACTATACAATTTCTAGTATTATGCTGCTGCATGATGCACTATCAGTACAAGAAAAGGAATACTAACATCCAGAAAGCCTTTGATTTTATTTTCATAGTTTTCCCATATTCTTTTCCATTCCAAAATAAGTAGGGTTGATCAGAAAATTGGATGAGAGACCACAAGAATAAATGGGAAAGAAAATCGTGAAATCCCTGTTTGATCAAATGCTGACTTGATAATAAAAAAACTGGTTTTAGAATTTCATTTTTTCCATGAAAAAAAATCTGAGTTTTACGACATTATGTTTAAAAATCTAGGGATTGTATAGCATTTTTTAGACAAACAAAATATTTTTATGCAGTCTGGAAGAGTAATGTGTTAGATACAAGTTATCTGATTGGGACTGAGAATTTCAGAACTCCCTATAGGGATCAAAAAATCATACATTCTCTGAATACCAGAAACCTGATTCCCTAATTGTTTAAATTGAAGTATTAAATGTTAAGCACACTCACTTAAACTGATCAGACTCCCACCAAAAAAATTATGCAAAGGACACAAAATTAACTTTCCTGATATCTTTCAACTCTTAGTTTGTGGTCTTCTTTTCTTTTTCAGTTTGTGTCTATGTATTAATTTATACAATAAATTATCCCTCCTTCAGAGCCTAGAAAATCTTTCTACACAAAGCTTCACTAAATTTTGGGGATGTAGAGTTGTATGACGATCTGTGTTGTACTCTTCAGTCAGCTGAAAACCACTGAAGGAATGATATTTCACATGATGGTACTTCCTCTTCTGGTCAAAATGAGGAAGTGCACAGATATTTTTCCTATCCTTTCAAGTTTAACGTGGCACTTTTGAATCCTCAAACAATTCAACCAACTCCAGCTGTGTTCACTCCCCACAGGCTCTTCAGCATGCAAACTAATTTTTGTTAGTACAGGAAGTATATATCAGGTATTGGACGTACACAACACACCTCTTCCCATACAGAATAGAGCCTCTAAGGAATTCATTGTCCAAATACAAAACTGGAAAGATATTTGGAAACATCATTTCCTTATTCATTTGATTCAGTATAAAGAGCTGCATCTCAAACCTAATCTGAACAGGCTTAGGCTCCTGTTAGGGATTGATGCATTTTCAGCAGCTTTAGCTGGTTTAAATACAGCTTCTCTATTTATCCCTGAGAGGCATAAATAGGGACAGTGTAGAGCTGTTTTTAGGAGCATATTTTGTTGGTTGTTTGTTTCTTAAAGAAAATTCTAAAATAACAAGGGAATAATGGCCAATTACACTGCAAGACTCTTTACAGGAGTAACAAAGCAGTTTGTTCTCTTTCATACATTGGATCCACAGAATTAATTAAAACAGATAATACAGCATCAGATTGCCAAGATATTTTGAAAAAGCCCAAAAGCTAAAGATTTACCTACTTAATTGGACACATTCTAGGTCTAGATAAGATTCTCCAGCCTTACTCTCACAATTCCCTGTATTCTGCTAAAGTTTCAGATCTAGCCTTGTCTGATGAAGTTCACATTAATAACAGTGTCTTGAAGATATGAGAGGTTTGGCCAACTTTGCAAAAGGCCAGTGTAATAACTTCAAGGTGCTAGGTCAGTCAGACCTGCTATCCACATTACTGTGCACACCTGCAGGCTATATCGGACCCAGGAGAGGAGTAACCACATAATTAGGTAGACTGACATTTCACTGCAGGTTGAAGTAATTAGGGGACTGGCAAAACAGGAGAACGACTTTCTAAAGCTTATGCCATTGCATATATTGCCTAGGGTTTAAAATTAATAGTGTAAAGGAGAGAACTTGATACCCTCTCATGCAGATACAGACAGGCCCCATAAGTAACATTTCAATTCAGCTCTGAGAGCTGTAAGGAGCTCTGAGCTCCTTAAAGTTGTAAGGGCCAGAGCTGGTGTCCTGGTTTGAACTTGCACACAAATGAGCATCAAAAATGTTCACAACAGTGAAGTAAAAAAGACTGAATATATAATACAGTGAATATATGCATTGTGGCAGCTCCCAGTGCATCACCTGAGCTGTAAGACATACCTGCCAACAGCCACATGTTGCTTCGAAAGTCATTCCATGTGCTTCGTTCATGCAGAAAAAGGAAAACAGGACCAAAACCCAATTTGATCTTTTATCATAATGCCTCCCAGCCTTTCTCCATAATGTTTTATAACCATGCATCAACCACAAGTGGTGACCATATTTCCCATCTGCTGGGGCTAAATGTGCTGTGATCAGCACCAGCAAGAAGAGACAGAGAGACACTGAGACTACATCCAACTAGATTAAAATCTGGAAAGCTATGTTATCCAAGGGATGTATTGATTCTGAGGATATCAGCAGCATTTCATGTTGCAGTTCCGTAGTCATGAGCTGAACCATGACATGGTGGCTCCGAACCTAAATCTTGTCTCTTTAATCACATATCCAGTAGTAAAAAAAAGCAGATGCAATAAAATGGAGTAAAACAGACTCTATAAAAAATGATTAATTGTTTGCTAAGTACTGACATCCATAGGAATGGTGTTTTCTGAACAGCATTCCACATATCTTCTCATAAAACTCCTCTTGTGGAATTGGGATAAAATGCAATTGCCCAAAAATACAGTATTTTGTGATAAAGCCTCTCTCTTTGCTAGAAAGCACAGATAACATCTCTTCTGCTGGTTAAATAACTGTCAAGAATTGATCAAACTCAGCATGGATGGACAGATGTGGAGTTTTTGTTCTCTTAGAGGTTTGCTTTGCTTCATTTTCCTTTAAACTCATTCAGGATTAGCTACTATCCTGTGTTCATAACCAAAATACTGAGTAGACAGTATCACAGACACTTCAAATGGGCTGCTCATTTCCTCTAACTTTTCTGTGCTTTTGGCTGTGGAAAGAGCCTGAAATCCCACCTTCATACAAAGGACACCTGCGTGGAAGGAGAAAGCAAGAGCAAGACCCCCTGTCATGTGATTGGTTACCCTCGATTTGTAATGCAAAGATCTATAATAAGAGCCATCTGTCTTGCACAATGCCTCTCTACACTCAACACTTTTACCGGGGCCCCCAAACCACAGCCAACTGAGACTTATCCCGAGGCAGTTTGTAGATGAAAGAAAAGACTTGGATTAAAGAGGCACTTCCCAGGGATGCCTGCTGAATGGTTTTAGGAAGCCAGCCAAGGCGCTGAAGCCATTACTCACCAAAAAGTCAACCCAGCTGACAAATTTTTAAAAGAATCAAAGCTTACTGGCCAAGATATGTCCATTCCTCTTCTACATCAGTCATCCTCTCATTACACTCACACCACCATAATCTGCTATAACAGGAGGAATCCCTCTGTGGCAGTGTGCATTACTCAATCATGCTTTCATATATATATCTGTCGTAGCAAAATTTCGGCATTCCTGAGATTCTACACTTAAAAAACAATAATTACAAGGAATAAGAACAGTGCATTTCTTTCTTATAATATCCCTCTTAACTATCCTTACATGAAGAGGTCATTCATAAGTCTGGTCAGTGCTATGTGTTTTCCTCTAAAGAAAAGACAGTGTCTTAAAGTGGTTTAGATCAGATGCAGGTAAGCAAAGCATAATTTCACTTCAGCT
This sequence comes from Bombycilla garrulus, assembly GCA_013400315.1. Lineage (NCBI taxonomy): Eukaryota > Metazoa > Chordata > Aves > Passeriformes > Bombycillidae > Bombycilla > Bombycilla garrulus. Next base: position 169,104 of record VXBU01009396.1, on the reverse strand, counting down.
GAATGATCAAAATTTACAGTAGCTCAGGATCCCACCCATTAATTCTATAAAGTTCATTAAGTTCCTGTTAGATAATCAAAAGTAGATTATCAAATCACAGATTTGATAACAAGCAAAAGAAAAGGAAGGTGTATTGTAGCAAGATGGTTGTCAGCCTTTTTACACAATTAACAACATGACAAGGAGACATATTCTAAAGCTGCACCAAGAGGAGGTTCAGGTTAGCCATCAGGAAGAATTTTTTCACTGAAAGGGTAGTTAAGCACTGGAAAAGGCTGCCCAGGGAAGTGGTAGAGTTACCATCCCTGGAAGTGTTTAAGAAAGAATTGGACCTGGCACTTAGTGCCATGCTTTAGTTGGCATGGTGGTGTTCACTCCTAGGTTGGACTTGATGACCTTGGAGGTCTTGTCCAACCTTGATGATTATACGTTTCTATTATTCTGTGATTAATACAGGACATGAGCAATGCTAGGTTACTGTTTGGTTGCAAATAAAACAAGTTTACATACTCACATGGGACATGATGCTTAAGTCACATGTTCTAGTGCACTGCATCTCGCCATCCACTTAGCCAGCACAACATGTGATGTTGAACTGAGGTGGAATTCCTAGGCAGCTCCTAGGCAGCAATGTTTATGGACCAACCTTCTGTAGTCAGTGACAGCTTGGATGAAACTTCAAAACCCTCCCTACACTACCACTGGAATGTTATTTGTGTACTCATACTTCCAGGATTGTCTGCCTCTCACGTCTGTGTGCTTGTGTGTGCATACCAACCTCCTGAACGACTCATGAGCAAAGTGCACTTAGAGGCAGCACAGTCTGGAGCCTGGCAACAGTCCCACAAGTAAGAATGCAGCTGTGTATTTTTCCTGAAGTGGAAAACTTGCTTCATGTTGTTTCCAGGGCAGTGGTATGCTTCCAAAAGCAGTGAAGGCGCTATAGCTTTCTGCAGCTGGTGCAGTTGCTAGTTATCATCTGTAATAACAAAGATGTCAAGGCTTAGGCTCATGCTGTGACAGCACAAATGACTGGTGGTAGGGAGTTATGAACAAAGAGGAAGTGCCAAGAGAGGGCAAATTTCAGGGAGGTGGTGATAGTGGCAGTGATCACTTTGATAAAGATAAGGAAGATAATGATAAAGAAGATGATGACTATGTGCCACTCTGTCTTAAGATGCCACAGTACTGCCATGTTCATGTGCCTACAGATTCCTGGCAAGAAGGCAAACCTATGGCTGAGGGTGGCTGGCCCAAGTCATAGGTTGGCTGGCTGGTACCCGGTGCTAAGGAACAAGAGAACATGGTAGAGTAAAAAGAAAGGATGCAGCAGGATGAGTAGAGCAGAGGATCAGTGAAATGGTGGCCATCCATGCCAGCTCTTATGTAGGACAGTGTGTTTCTGATTCACATCACACACTGTCAGTAAGGGCATTTCTTCAGAGTAGCCAAGTGAAGCTGTGCCAAGGGTGCTGATGCCATTCCTGCAGGAGACACGCTCAAAGCACAGACATGAAGAGCTATCTCTGTAAATCTGGCCAGGAGACCTCCCAAGCTGGTAAATGACAGAGGATTGCTGATTTTATCTGAGAGATGCAGTTCAGTATTTCTGGCCCTAATGCAAACGTTGAAAATCAGCAGTTGAGGATATCTTGAGGCTGAAGTTGGGAGAAGAAAGTAGAAAGAGAATGATGACTGGCTGGATGTGCTTTGTGACATGAATTCAGTTCAAGATAAAAATTGAACAGCTGAAAATTGTTCGACATTTCAAAAGATGACACGATCATGCCCAATGTGTGCAATGTATGGTTTCCTCTTCTCCATGTTTTTGTCCAGAAAAGACCACTCAATCAAATTAAAAATAACCTGAGCCTCCCCAGAAGACTTCCTTATATGACTGCCCAGTTATTTTCTGCATTATGGGTGTCTTCTTCAGCCCTGTCTGTAATATGGGATTCACTCAATCTTGTGCTGTTTCGCTACTCAGTACCCAGGGCCCAGTTCTCTTAGGATCCACTGCCTAGCTCACATTTACTGTAAGAAGTTGTAGACCTGTTGTTATTTCATTTACATGCAGTTAAGATGTCTAGGCAAGTGTTGGCGGCCTAAGAGTAACTAAAGAGAAAATTACCATCATGAAAAAATATAAAACCCTGAGGAAAAAGAAAAATCAGAAGGCAGAAACTCAACACATGGGAGGATCAGCCAGGATATTTCCCATGCTGTAATTTTATTAATCTGAGCTGTGGATCAGAATCCGTTATGCTTACTTGCTGTGGCAATTTATATGGAACAAAAAGATCACCTTCACTCCGTATTTTACAACTCAGTTACCTGTTATGTAGGGGAAAAGAATTCCCAACCACTACTATACTTTGGGAAGTTTGTAAATACTAATCTATTCCTTTATGACACCTAGGTATCCCCTGGAACTGAAGCAAAATTGACACACAGGGACCTGGCGGAAAATATTATAACTGATTGCAAATTCTTGCAATTCCTAGAGAACTGCAGATCACTGGCATTTGGCTTCAGGTTATTCTGTGATTTTCACAAAATATTATTGCACACCTTTTTATCAAATTCATGTGTTCATGATACCATAAATTCAAGCAAATATAAATATAGCGTGACCTTTTACTTCCAAGGCATAAATGACATTGATTGAGTTTTGCCATAGTCTGCCTTTAAGTTACAGATAATTATACAATATATTTGTAGGAAACTAGTCCATAAATATTTAAATATAACACTAACCAAGTTTCAGGAATGAACAACTGCATAGAATTATAATGACATATAATGCGGGAGCATAAAAATTAAAGCCTTCCACTTACCTAGTAAAATTTTTCAGCTTTATTCTTATGTTCTCATATATAACTTTTATTATACATATGATTCACTTTGGCACTAAGTTTTTTCTTTTAAAGTATACCTATATACAGAGGATATTGATATCTGCAAGTATGGTAAGTCTCCACTTGTAGATACAAAAGACACTGATTTTCTTACACACTTTACAAAAAAGCATCGGGAGAAGTTTAGGGCATAGAATCTCAAGCTCTGGCACCTCACACAGGTTATGATCATGCAGGCCCAATGGTCTTCATTCAGTAGTAGACTTAGAGGCTCAGTTAGGCTGGAGAATTTGTCCACCAGCTGTAGTCACTTGAGCATGACTGAATTATATTTCACAGAAGGCATTTGGGCAAGATTCATCTCACTCAAATTTTGACACTTAGAGAGGTACATCTGGGGCATGATTTGTCCCATTCAAGGATAATCTGTCTGGTGAATGAATCACTGTCTGGAAGTGCCCATTTCTGCCCATGGACCACAAAGGCAATTAACTAGAGGGAGGGTGTTTGTTATTTAGACACATAAAGATATTTGAGACCTACTGCACCTCGAGCCTTCACCTAAAAACCAAGGACAGAGAATGCCTTGTTTATGCAGTCAGTATCTTACCCTTTTAGTAGACTGTGGCACTCTCACTGCAAGAGATGGGTACTACCTCTCAATCAGACTGGCTCACCTGCAATTCCCAGCTTATTATGAATTTTCTCTGGCAAATGGAACACCAATAGTTTCCCCATTGAAAACACTTTTATATCTGTCAATCATATCATCAGTCTATCTTCTGTTCAATCTTTCACTCAATTTAAATTTTGATCTCATATTTACCTATGCAGATGAAGTTTCATTAGAAAACAGACCTCGGCTGTGGACTGATGTGCTCTGAAATGTTGTTATCCCACTGAAAAGCTGGCAGCTGGGTTTCTTTCTCCTGCTGAAAGATATTGCTAATGCTAATTAATTACAGGAGGGCCTGCAGCAGCAGAAGTGTATGAGTACGATGCAGTAGGGAGAAAACTACATTACAAGCAAATCAATCTGTTTTGAAATAGAAACAAAAATTCATTTTAGATGTCAAATAGTATTTATAAGTTTAACTGTAAAACATTACAGTAAATATTTTTCCCAGTTAATTAATCTAAGAGAGAAAAAGAGATTGATTTTAAAGAGCTAGGTTTTTCAGGGAGATGTCCTATTACCCTCCATAATTACATTAGTGTGAAACATGTGAAACAGCTACTCATGTTTTCTACTCTGAGCTTAATGACATTGTTTTGGACATAACATAAACTGAGGAAAGGAAAGTGAAAAGAGATATCTTCTTCCCATTCTAATTTAAAAAATATAAAATTCACTATGGCAAGTGTCTTCCCTGCAGAAGTTCATCAGCTAGGGATAAGACTGTAAGTGTAGAGCACAGCATCAGAAAGTAATACAAAGCTCCTTCGAACAAACTAGTGGTTCTAGCTGATAAAACTTTCAGTGCAAAATTTTTAAAAGTCCTTTGAAAAAAGGATTTATGATTTCATCATTCATGAGAATCTCAGAACAAAACTCATTATTCTGAAGGGCAGGAACCCATAAATTTCAGTAGACTTTGGATTAGGTAATAAAATAAGAAAGACCAAAGCAGTGGAGAAGGAAGTCTGCTAATCATCTGTTCAACTATAAAATATAGTTGCCAAAAATATTCTAAAAAGTCTATTATCTGAGAACATTTGACATTATTAAAAGATTGAGCTTATTTAAGAAAAGCTTATAAAATGTGGTTAGGCTTTGAAACCTGAACTAAAAGTGAGTTCCCTACGTTTTCAGAGGTCACTCAACCGCACAAATGGTACCATATAAAAATTTATGTTGAAAGTACTACTGATTATGATGCCTTTGTCTTACCTCAAAGCACTGTTACAACATAAATAATTTGCTATCCAGGTTTAGATGTTCACAAAAAATATCTGTCTCAATATTGTACCAAACCATTTCCCCAGCTGGTATGACCAACCTCTTCAAATCAGTTCAGACTTGGATCCAAGCTTACCAGTTAATTTCTCTTTCTGCCTTATAACAAAGCAAACATTGCCCATGAGAGCTTATGAGTATGACAAATTTTGAATGTTATCTCGGATTTTGCAAAACAGATCAGCACAACATTGGTTAATGCAAACACTATATTTTTTTCTGAAGTCCTAATAGAAATTTACTTTGGAAAAGGAAATATTTTTTATAGATAATAAGGATGTGAATTTGGCTTCAAATCTGAGATATGATAACATTACTGAGCTCATTTTTCATTCTATTCCTGTGTAAAAGAAGTAATTCTGCAATTCTAGAAGTTGTGAAGATTTTCAGAAAAAAACGTAAGCAGCAAACTACCTTCATGCAGTTGTGTTCCGGTTTTAGCTGGTATAATTTTATTCCTAGAAGCTGGTACACTGTTGTGGTTTAGGTTTAGTATGAGCATAATGATGATAATAGAAATATTTTAGCTGTTGCTTTAGTAGTGTTTACTTTAAATCAAGGATTTTTCAGCTTCTCTTGCTCTGGCACTGAGGAGGTGCACAGGGAGCTGGGAGACAGCACGGCCAGGACAGCAGATCCAAAGTGTCCAAAAGGATACTCCATATTACAGGAGATCATGCTCAATATATCAGCTATGGGGAGCTGGCTGGGAGCTACTGATCGCTGCTCAGGGACAGGCTGGGAATCATTCAAAGTGTGGTGAGCAATTGCATTGGGCATCACTTATTTTTCACGTGTTTTATTCATCTCTCTTTTACATTATTAGTACTTAATTTTTATTTATTTCAACCTATGGGTTTTACCTTTTTCTAATTCTCCTCCCCTATCACACCAGAGGCAGGAGGGAGGTTGGGGGGTAGTGAGTGAGGGGTGTCTGGTACTTTGCTGCCAGGGGTTAAACCACAAGTTGTTTAGATGCAGGCTATGCACATGTACCTGTATTTTTTTTCTTGAGAAATGACAATTTTATGAAAGGGGATTAATATTCCTTCCTAATTGGACAGACACATCTTTGACTACAGGCAGGTACCATCTCATCCACAGATTTCTTCGGTGTTTTTGCAATGCAGAGAAACTTTTAAATAACACTGATCCCTAATTCAGCAAAATTTGTTTTAGACATTCACTGGCAAGGAAGACTCTTAACCAAATGAGGCTGTTCTTCCTGGGAAAACAGGGATCTCATAATCTTGAATTCTTTGTAACTTTCCTATTTTTTCAGACCATCATGGAAAGCAAAGTACAAAACGTTGAGCTGAGAACATGATGCAACAATAGTAAAAATTAAGGTGCATAAAACGTTGCAAAAACATTCTTCCAATTTTTGTTCACCTACCTGTACATTGTTGTGTTGATGATACACGTTATCAAAGAGAATTGTTCTTTTATACTTTTCAGACTACTTCTTTCTAAGCTCTGGTATTCAAGAGGGCTGTCTGATGACAGCTCAGTTGAAGCCCTCAGTCACGTTAGGAATCCCTTCACGTAATCACTCCATCAGAAGATTTAGCATAGGTTCAGAAACTCAAAAGAAAAACATATTTTAAGACTTTCTGTTGGAACCCAGGAGGTTCCTGTGGCATCTCAGAATGATCCAAACCCTGTTCAGGAGGCTTTTCAGCCTTGCCAGAGGTGTCAGAGAACCTGGATTGATACTGAGAATGCCTGTGGCTTTGATTTTTTATCCATGAGACAAATTACTAACTTATAAGAAGAATTGCAAGTCACCAGAGTTTAAAGAGTAGAATAGTAATAATTATAGACGAAAAGGGAAAGATTTGGACCCATGTCCAGGGGGGTTTGAGATTCTGGACAGGGGGGTCTGGGAGTCAAGATGGAGAATTCTTACATGTGGCATGTTATCTCTTCTTCTTCTTCCTAACCTCCATCTTCTTGGTGATGTTGGCACTTTTGGATTGGTTTGTCAGAGAGCTGGACAATGTAATGTAAGGGTCACGGATTGGAAATTAATGGTAAACATTGGATATGTAGTTGATGGTATAAAAGAATAGAGCTGACCTGGGGTGGGGGCAGAGCGGACAGATCAGAGAGCAGACAGAGAGAGTAGACAGTGTGCAGGAGACAGTGTGCCTCGATCTCCCTTGCAGGACACAGTGTGCAGGACAGGGTGTGCAGACAGTGTGGCTCGATCTCCCTTACAGGGCAGACAGTGTGCAGGGCACAGTGTGTCTCAGAAAGTTTGGCTGTGTCAACCTCGGCAGGGCAGAGAAATCTACTTTTGATAAGGAACTAATAAACTGCCTTGAGAACACGAACTAGAGGACTCCAGAGTGCTTCTTCGGCTCAGACAGCTGATGAGAAAAGGACTTTTTGTACACTGCTGGAGAACCCAGGACAGGAAAGTCTCCGGCAACTTTCCAAGCTGTAAAATGCTTTTTGAAATTTTTTACTCCTTTCCAACTTTCCCAGTCCTATCATTCAGCTCTTATTTCCAAGAAGTGTTATTTCAAGTGATTGAGGTTTAAGCCCAATTAAGGTAGTGAGCATTTTGCTACAATTATTCTTGAAGAAAACCATAACTTTGGTAACATCTCTCCAGTTACATAAAAACTAGAAAAAAAAATCTGACAGATATCTATGTCTAGAATTAGTAATCCTTTCATTCTATTTATTTGAGGACCAAGAATACTGCCAGTTTTAATAAATTTCCTTTAGGCCAGAAAATACAATTCTTTGAATTTAAAATAATTTGGCATTTAGATCAGGGATGCTTGCTAGAAGCAGCTGTACTTCTTTTATGATTGTTTCTGTTTTCAATGGCTATTAATGAACAATGTCTGGGAAAAAGAAAGAGAATAAAAAGAAACAGATGTAAGAGTCTCTACTGGAATGACACCAATATAGACTTGCAGCAGGTAATTTAGTTTAGGCACACTTGCATGGTTTGCTTAGCTGAGCAGAACAAACAATCAGATAAGCTGGCTGGAGCATATTCACAGGCTTTCATTGGAACAGTAAAAAAAAATGCCAGTTCCACTGAGTGTGCTGAACACCGACCCCAAGACATGGAACAAACAGAAAGTATGATTTATTATAGCATTTATATTACAGAGAATAGTATATCAAGGAGCAGCAGTGGAAAAATGCTTTTTGATCATCTTGTAGTTCATCTTTTTTTCTCTTCCATCATTGGAAAAGAAATAAAACAGTGTCATTGACCTACAGGTTTCAGGTTTCCAGTAGCACAACATAAGCTGTAAAACATGCTTCTATCTGCTGTTTCTGTTTGTGTACATACTCAAGTTGAAAAATTTTTCACATTCACTAGGCTAAAGCAGTAAAAAAAGAAAACAGAGAAAGCAGGGCCTGGCAGGCAATTGGTCCAAATGGATCACATACACTTTTATTGGATGTGTTGGATATGCTGATATAATAGCCCAGAATGATAAACTATGTATGAATAAAATCCTGTGATGGGTTTTGTGATGTTTGTTTCTCAGAAAGTACATAAGCACTTTTTTGTACTGGCATGTGTACATCAGGTATTCAAAGGCAACTTAACATCATTTTATAAAGCAGAGCAGGTGTAACACAGGGCTACAACATGAGTTATTATAGCAAGTTGTGTGTCCACTCTGGTAGATGCTTGCATACAGGAAGCGTGGATTCTTTCAGTCATGGACTTTACAAAGGATTTAGGATTTAGGATTTCTACAGTTGCTATAGGAGAGCTCAGCAGTTCTGGAAGCAATATTTTTGCTTTAACAGATCATTTAGCTATTCCTTCTCAGTACTGATGACAAGATCAACCCATAGCCTTTGTTTCCAACATGGAACATTAGCCAGTGAGCATATTAGGCTAAAATACAACACCAAGACACTGTATCTGAAACAAAATTAAAATCATCCAGTTCTGGAATTTGTATGATAGATATCAAGCCCTTTTGAAATATATATAACGTGTGTTATAGTCAGTGTAACCACAGGCTTGCAGGTATCTCTAAAATCTGCACCTGTTCCAATTTTTCCAAGTGTACTCAGCAAGTGTACTTTCATCTTCACCTTTCAATGTTCCTTCTACTGTCAGAGTAGTTTTGTACAACAAAACTGATACTGTTTCTCATTATTAAAGTAATACAGAATCTAACTAATTCACATAATATGAATCATCTACTATGAATTTTCCTTTCATCTTCAAGTTTTACTGCAACCCAATATAAATCGCTCAGGAACACAAGGGGACAGAGCTATCTTTAGCTGAAGTCTGCCCTTGAAAAACAAAATTTTGTTCAGGCTCCAGCTATGCTCCAAAATCATCTACGACTGATATTTATTTTAAGTGGTTTGTCTAAGATGGAAGGCCAGACAATGATTGTCAAACACATTCTGGAAAGTATTATTAACCTTACAAAAATTATTCATGGATGAATAGTTTTAAAAATTGCTAAGAGCAAAAAAAAAAGCCTAAAGAAAATCCAAATGGACTCTCTTAAATATCTCTAAGTTTTCCTTTGGTCTACATGACATGGTGTAAAAAGTATAAAAGTTTTATTTTCTCCATCCTAGTCCTGCCTCCTGTTTACACATCTTGACTCAATTGTCGTCATTCCATGCCATTAAAAAAATGTTGATTGTAGAAGGGACCAGAAGGTTTCTAGAAGAACACTGACACATGGTGTCAGTGAAAGAGTCAGACACACTACATGCTCCCACATGCACATACATATACATATATATGCACATATATATATATATATATATATATATATATGTACACACACACATATACACACATATATATTACCAGTAGATGCTGCAAACATAAAATGACTGCTGAGCTTAGCAGGTCCAATTCAATCAATGCACACACTCTGCAAAACCATAGCTCAGGAAGCTTTTCAAGGAAAATGCCAAGCCAGGTCAGATGGGGCTCAGCTCAGTCTGTCCTGCCTGCATTATCTGCCAGACACAAGACTTTTGACAAATTCCACTGCCAAACTGTCTTCTTTTTCAGCCTATCTGACCTTAGCACTGATTACTACGAGCCGCTCTTTTTTGTCCAGTTTAGCAATTAATGTCTTCGCCATCACGGTCCCTGTCCCCTACTCCATTTCAACATGCATTTCCCAATTCATGCTTCAACACTCATCCCAATTCCCATTAAAGTACCAGCTTTCACATTCCTAACATTTTTGTCTTTTACCACTAAATGTTTGATGAGCAAAACAAAGACTTTCCAAAGTATTCATTCACCTGACTTTACAGTGAGAGACCGTACAGAATCAAGTTTATATGTGGAATTGATGCTGAGCACACTGAAATACCTACACTGGTACTCTGAACATTCATTTCCTTTGGCACCTCTGATTTTCTATACATGAAAAGTCATGTATGCCATCAGGGAAAATCACCTCTGCCATTAGGGAAAATCTAAAAACCAGTTTTGTTTCACCTCATAGAGTACTGGTTTGCTTCTCTTTCCCCTGTAACTTTAATTCTGGTCAATATCAGCCTATTGCGGAAAATTCTCTCATTGTCTCCCACTCAGGCATGGGAGTACCACCTTCTACTGTTCTATTTAGTGGTGACAGGCGCTGCTTATGTTATATCCAGCAATACCATCAAAGGGTTTGTGCTAGGTACCACACATGTGGATACATGTGGATACATGTGGATACAATTGTACATTTCTCACTATCTAAGCTGACTTGAAAATCTCTGCAAAGCACTGCCAGGTGAGCAGGAATTCTTATTTATCAAGGATAAGGACAGATGTGAAGAGCTTTACTATAGGGAAGGCTTTTAGGAACACACATGGCAGCTGGTGGCACTTCTAGCATGTGTCTAGGGCTGAGATCCCCTATCTAGGAAAAAATTCTTCACTGCAGTCACTATCATCATTTCCTGACAAAAAGCTACAATAAATTTTCTTTTCAAGTTCTTATTTGTTGTGACATTGTCGACTACCACTTAATTATATATGTAAATAAAGTAGTGGCCATCACCTTTCTATGATGATGTTGCTCTGGGTTAGTGATGAAAAGGGACATGGAGAGGCTGTGGGACATGTCAGTGTTAATGAAGATTTATTCAGTAGTGACATTTGATCAAATCTTCTTGGCAAAGTCTTAGGTTTCATTAGTTAAAGATGTAAAGCAGTCTGTCTGATTAAAGGGAGAAAAAGCAGTAGGGAGCTCACATAAATTACTACAGCTCAATTAGGTACAGACAGTTTAGTGAGTGTTTATTACCAGTAGAAAGGAAGATTTTCCAATTAGATTAAAAGGTTTTGAAAACAACTCTTATAGTGCACAGTGATTTAGACCCATAGCTGGAATAATACATTGTGAGAAGCTGCATTGATTAAAAGTAAGCTGGTAAGTTATCTGCATTGCTTCATTGTTTATCAATGGATCCCCTGCTGCCTAGGTACAATTTACCTCACAAGATCAATGTCTGGACTTGGCTAATTTTCTCCTGGCTGAAGATTTATATGGATATAAAGGGCATCTACATCATGTCTGAAAAAAACTGAGGCAATTTATTTGGGATGATCATCAAGGAAGTGAAGTTGTATCAATCACCAGAAGTGTACTCTGGCCATGCTGTGCCCTTCAGGCTGGCATCCCTGCTGCAAAGCTGGATTTAAAGACTGGGCATTTTAATCAGATAGGAAGGAACTTCATTCCAGTGAGCTTCCCCAAGCTCATTGTGAAAACTGAAAAGGCATTAAAACAAAAGTGGAAGTACATAGTGCTCAGACAGTGATCAGCCAATGTTTCTGACAAATGATTGAAGGTACTTGGTGTACAGTGCAAGCCTGCGATTCATGAATCCCAATGTCCAACAGTGCAGAATGTGACTTCCAGCAGTGCTGAGATAGCTGGAGTCCAGGTCTGCTTTGCCAAAGGATTTTTGGATATGAGCTGTGAAAGGTAGGGGGTCATTGTCCACAGCTCTGAATGACTGATGGATTCCCATGTGGAATGGCTTGGGGGAGGCAGGGAGAAAAGGAGCAAAGGAAAAGAAAATGAATGATATTTAAATTCTTTATACTCCTACTGTGCCCTTCAGATCACACGAAGGCCTGCAGCTGCTTCTAATCCCTGTCTCCCAGAATTATCTATTGTGAAGACTGGAGGAACTGAGACCCACAAATGAAGAAATTAACAAATTAATTCTACTTTTACAAGTTTAATTCAATAACAACAGTGTTCCACATGGAAAACTTTCTTCTACCTTTTATGTAAATAGGACTCAAAAGAATCCAAAATTTACAGCATCAAGATTTCATATCTGTCTTTCCTTCCTCTGTACACTCACACATGCAGCTTTTTTCCTCTGTTAATGCAGGCCTGCAAAGTTTAAATTTAGATCAATGCCATTAGAGATGCTGACACTGCCATGAAAGCAGAACTGAGCCCCTTCTTTTGGCTTTAACAATAAGCCATTTGGGATTCAGAAAAGTGCAAAGGAGTGGTGGTGAGGGGGAAGGAACTGTGGCATAGTGAGTTCTACAGAAAATAAAAATCTGATAAGCAGGGGCTATTGTCCTTCATTGCAGTAACACACTACATGTTCTCCAAACACATAGAAAAGTTCATTCTCCCCCTAAAAGCTTCCTTATATTTACAGGTTGGACAGACACACATTTTTTTGTATACAAAATCTAATTTAAATGCAGATGTGTGAGCAGACTGTCACACAAACAGCCCACAACAAAATAGTCCTGTTTATAATAATGGTTAAATGAAGCTGCAACAGTGTGGCATTTACCTGAATAATCCCAGAGTTTTAAACTCCTGTGCTCACTGCATACTTCTAAATTACTCATCTGAGCCCTAAGAGTCCTAGTTCTTAACTCCTAATGAGCAGAGTTCACATTGTCCATATTTAAACTGCTTTGACCTGTCCAGCTAAGCCACAAGGCTTTTTTGGGGGATTTTTCTCCACATTTCAGCAGATGTCATTGCCCTCACCGTAATTACACTTTGCCAAAATAACCAGCAAATCAGCAAACCAGCAATTTAAAAAAAAAAATACGCACATTCAAATCTTTCAAGACACCCCAGATATTATCACTTACTTTACCATGTTAAATAACTGCTCATGAATAAAACACTGATATTCTTGGTAAAGTAAACATTACTTTGCTGTTGGTGAGCAAAATTGAGTTTTTGGTTTATTTTCTTTATAATTGGAAGGGCTGGCCATATAAGGAAACAATTAACATTTTTTACAAGCAATAAGATTGTGAATGACACTTTCAATTACACTAAATACATTTAATTATGATTTATTGGCACATAGCAACCTCTTGCAACATTGCAGGCCAACATGCATTTTCGCTTAATTAAACTCATTATAACAACACTTTACTACATACAGGGGAAAAAACCCAAAACAAACAAAAAAAAAGCTCACGTTTCATAATTAACTGCTCAAAATTAAAGTCATAGGGTAATTACACAGCAGATTTCCTAGTATTAAGCTGCTACTGTTACTAATAGGAAAAATATCTGGCAAATATGTAGATATCAGAAGAAGACAGGCTTTTGGTCTTAGCTATGGAATTGAAACACTCTTGAAGCTTAGCCATGTCCTAGGACAAAGGCAACAGCATCTGCAGTGCTCTGATGGTTTATTGACTTTTCACTAGTACAATTTCCTGTATCATCTTAACTCTTCCCTTCCAAACAAAAAAAAAAAGAAAAAAAAAAGAAAAAAATAGATGGCTAAATACACATCAATTCTAGCAATTCCATTTGACCCACAATGGGTGACAGTGCATTTTAGTACATTTTTTTAAAATTCAGTGGTAAAGAAGGTTAAATATAGAAGAGAAGGATTTGAATTATTAATCCTCAATATACCTAGAGCCTTCTAAAATTATATATGAGCAATTTCAATATAAAATAAAATCTCTGAACTCAATTTTTTTCTGAAATGTGGTGTGACACATTATTTTGTTTTACATTTACCAGCTTTGTGCTTTGACATAATCCACATGAAGAATTTAATAGGGATATGGTCAAAATCACATATGAAACCCATGTGCTCAGATTCTCTTCTTTCTAATGGGATTTGCTTAGGCAACTCCTGGGTGGAGATTAAAACTTCACCCTGCACACAAACCTTTTCCTTTCTCCTGTTAATCACGAGGTCAGAGCTAAACTGCAGCCTGTCAGGACTCCTAATTAATATGGTTTACACATTGTAGCTGGTTGCTTGCTCAGCAGCAGCCTATGCTTTCTGGAGTCTGGAGGCCAAAGATAAGTGCTCAGGGATTACCTTTAAAACAATCCACCTGGGTCTTTTGTCACTAAGAGCAGAAAGTAGGGAAAAAATGAAACTGTAATCCTTGCTTTTGTGGACTGACTGATTTTTAGAAATTGAAGATTCAGGAAAAAGCCTTTGAAAATCAGTATCAAAGCTCACTCAGCCAAAGAGGTGGGGCTCTTACAAGGTCAGGATGTCTAGTTCAACTCCCTCAAATAGCCTTTTGGCTGTTTTAGTCCTGTTCAGACTATAAGAATTTGTTTGCTGAAATAACGAAAGAAATGCATTACAATCACCTTCAGTCCTGATTGTTGTCATCATGGGCAGGTAGAATCATGAAATCAAAGAATCGTTAAGGTTAGAAACAACCTCCAAGATCACTGATTCCAATTATTAACTCAGCACTGCCAAGTTCACCACTAAACCATCCATAAGCATCACATCTATTTATCTTTTAAATACATCCAGTGATGGCGACTCCACCACTCCCCTGGATATCCTGTTGCAATGCTTGGTCAGCCTTTCTGTGGAGGAAATTTTTCCTAATACCTGATCTAAACCACCCTGGCATTTTGTCCAATTGCTGTTTAACTAGGACCTCCTTGCTTTTGAACCAACCTCCACCTGGCTACCACCTTCTTTCAGGCAATTGTAGAGAACAAGGTCTTTCCTGAGCATCCTTTGCACTGCTGGCCCATAACTTCCATGAGGCAAAGGAGAACAGGCAGCTGAGAATGCGAACTGCTCTGCATGGCCCACCAGGACCCATGCAGCCCTCCAGACTCACTGGTTATTACTTCAGCCACCCCCACAGGGGTGCGTGGTGTGGAGCTTCAGGCACCTACGCCCATTACCCACAGCTCCTGTCACTGTCCCAAATTTAAATGATCATTTCTGAACAAAAACAGCTTTAAGGGCAGTATTTTAACTTCTCAAAGGTGAAGACTCACAGATACGGTCTGACTTGGTTTTGCCCCTTCAAAAAATGAAAGGTTCCAATTTGGTTTTGAACATTTGTCTTTTTAAAAGTAATTCCTAAGATATACAGTGGCTGCAATTATGACTGTAGGTTGTGTAGTATTATCACATCCCCTAGTCAGATCTAGTTTCCATAAAACCTGTTAATTTTTCACAATGTGCCAGTATCTCTCAAGGACCATAAAATACAGTGGAGTGCTTCATACTCTTCAGTGCTTTTAGTATACAGAAGCAGGAGAATATGGATCTCTCCACACTCAACAGACCATGAATTTATCAAGCAGATTAATTACTATATTAATATACTACCTGATCTTTTGCAATGTATGTCCTGAACTGCTCCATTCTCCATTTTCAAACCTAGTCACCACAGCAAGAACAAAGACTGTCACTGACAGGAACACCAAGAGCTTCTTTTGAGTATTGTCAGTCAAGAGGCTTTTCATAAAATAAAAAAAGAAAGAAATCTCTCAGATATTTAAATTTTACAAGGAGTTATTAATCCTGCATGGCAGATAATTATTCTAATATTTAATATAATTATACCAGCTCTTATTAAAATAAAAGAGATGATGACACCAGCCCCACAAGTCTTAGCACAGACCTTGATGCCTTTTTGGGCTACCTAAACACAGAGGCCAAACAAAATTAAGAGAACAAAAAGCAGTAATATTTATTGAACGGCCTTCAGATACCTTTAGGGCAGACAAAGCCCACCCAGGGGATACACATTTTTTCACTCTTTTATAGGTTTGGTCCATTTGCATATTGGGGGTTAATATTCCAATTATATCTTCAGGTAATAAAGTCATTTACTCCAAATTTGCTCCTCTCCAACTCACTTTTGTTTACATTCCTCAAGGCCTGAGACAGTGAGGTGTCCTTGATTCCCAGGCCAAGAGACAAATTGTGTTGTCTGACCAAAATGGTAAAACAGTAGCTAACACTTTATATGGAATTAGAGTTATACACTAAAGAATTGCACATTAAAAGTATATGAAAAATATAAAAGCTAAAATCCTAAGGCATCAATTTTATGACAAAATATCTTCTCTTCCAACCTCACAACACCAGAACCTATCATTAATATCTTTGGCAGCTGTTGTATTGAGAAATGTGTGTGCTGCCTTTTTTTTCATGGTGCTTAATATAACAGAAGTCTTTACAATCAAATCAGATATGGTCAGAACTTTAAAGAAACATGTTCCAGATTAGCGAAGCAGGACAAACCCAAAATTAGTTATTCCAAACCAATGCCTGATTAGAATACTTTCACCTAAGAGCAGTGCTGTGCTGGATGTTATTTAGTTACCTTATAAATACATTATAATTTACCTGTACTTTTTTCATACTAATCCTTTTTTTATTCCTTTTAGAAACAAAAGATCAATGGTTTTCATCAGTGTTTTGCTTTCAACAATGCTTCAAAACCCGTTTTCATGGCTGCAGAACTTTGTTCCTCATTTGAATGTGCTGATTAAGTGAAGTGACTTCACAAATAATTTTGTGCCATGATTGTTGAGAATGATTTTGTAGTAGGAAGACTCATAGTAGCTAAGCACTGACCATACTAGGTTGCAATAAAAGGAAGTTACCACTGGAAATAGTGAATTTAAGATGGTTTAATGCTGGAAAATGCAATGGTAGACTGCATAATTCTTTTTAATTGGTAGTTAGCTTTCAGTGTTTTGCTAGGGCCTGCAGCTTGCATCTATTCAGCACACACAGAAAATAAGTTTTACATCAGCTCTCAAAATCAGTAGTCAGAATCAACAAATATTTTATCCATTTTCCAAAGTTCTTATTTATTAAAGGTTTATTTTTTCTTAGCTCTATCTCACATCAAATATCAATATGAAAAGTTATGGAATAACATTTAAGAACTTATCATCTATCATGTGGGTGCCCCATTCCAGAAGATTCATGGTTAGGTAGTTAAGGTTGTTTTCATGGTTAGGTGTTTAAGCTGTTTTGTTCTTCTTTTCAGTTCATACAAATTTCTCAAGTGCTTCTAAGGAGTGGTACCTTCTAAGGAGTGGTGACAACAATGATGGAGAAAAACTACTCAAGCTACACTGCTTTAAGCTGCATTATGTAGGTCAACTCTTGAGCATATTCCATGAAAAATATTCTCCCTTACTTTTACAGGGTGTGGGATATTGTTTTCAGTGTAAATAATTAGTATGATAAGAGTCAGAGATATGTTTAACACAGCTTTGGCAGTCTAAAAAGTCTCTTGTTCTAGCAATCTCATTTTGAGATTTTTCTAATACTCAATTTGTGAGATAACAAATCCTGAAAATACAGTGCCTGGATTTCCAAATTATTGTGGTTTATTTTGTTTGTTTGAATATTTTTAGTTATTTAAATTCCAGTATTTGAATTACCAGTATTCTGAGGATTGCATAAATGAAACCCGTCTAAGTCCTGTGGCCTTTTTTTTTTTTTGGTCCACTATCACAATGCCATATTTTAAGTTTAGCATTTTGTAAAACACAATGGAAACTGTGATGAAAGTAAAGTGGAGAGCAATAACATGCCATTATTTGGCTTTGCACAATAGAACAGGCTGTTCCTGTCATTATCCACCAACGAAATCTTTTTTTTTTTTTTGACTTTTTCTACTTTCTACTCTCTTTAAGAAACACAGTATAAAAAATGAGTATTGGTAAGCAATGCTGCCACCATTCTCCTCTTTGCCCAGTTTTACCAAGTTTACCTGGTTTACGAGGATGATGCCTACAAGATCTCTTGGGAAATAACCTTCCCATCACCAGGGTTGTATTTGCCACCAGGGATGAATCTGTTTTTAATAGCAAGGAAGTCTTTGCCTATGGCCAAGTAATGGTACTTATAGGTCACACCTTCCAACCATGGTGCTTTAGACCCCTGCTTCCCACAACAGCAGGAGCTCCCTCAGTTGGTTGGGGCGCTTTCCCTAGAGCTCTATGTGGGAGTTGTTGGATTTACCAGGGTGATGGGAGATGTCATTATTTAGCAGAGTAAAATCTACTCATGAGTGTGGTTATCAACATCTTTCCAATGAAAGTTGAGCAGCTGAAAAAATTCCGAAAGTACGAACCAGATATGGAAAGCTCTGTACCTCATTCTGCTGCATTCATTATGGCCCACCCCTGGAGCTGTGCAAGGCCAGGTTAGAAGGAGCTCTGAGCAAACTGATCTACTGAATTTCATCCCTGCCCATGGCAGCTGGAACTAAATGGTGATTAAAGTCACTTCCAACCCATTCTACAGTTCTGTGATTCTGCTCTCCAAGATGTGAATCCCTCAAAAAGGCTCTAGGGATGCTGGGGACCACCCCCAAAAGAAAGGGACAAAGAAAGTATTTCCTCTGCTTAGAGGCTCTACAGGTTTCAACATCACAGGCTTTCCCTTCTTTTTTTCTATGTCTATGACAAACTTTCCAGCTCTGATGGGTCAGTCTGGCTGTAAATTTATGCCCCATACTGAAGAGAGAGAGTAAAGGCATTGTGCAGAATTATAAAGCTACACAATTTCTTGGTTATATAGAAAGGAATCAGAAGAAAAATCTAATGGTTGTACTTTCGTTTGTACTGTGAGAATAGAGGAGCATGACACCCAATAAGGAAGAACAGATGTCTGCTAGGAAGGAAAAAGTTTAGAACAGAGAAAAATTCTTGCAAGAGTCTTCCTTTGTCAGGAAACTATAAGAAAGGCTACATTGAGCAGCTGGGGAAGATCACCATGAAAGGAATTTTTCCTTTGGAAGGAGATTTCAGCTTGTCTCTGTCAGTAATATACTAATCCTGGATTAAATTCTGTGTGAAAAGAGAAAACTATTCACTAAATATAACTTAACCTGAATTAAAGAAATTATTTCAAATCCTCTCTAGCTCATTATAAAGAAAATTATTTTAATGTCAGGTTGCATCCAAGAGATTTATGCAGCTACCCTAGGTAATTAGTGAACCATATCAAGATCTTTATATATTATGCTTGGTTGTACATCTTTCTTTGCAATTACTAACCATCCCAAAATTAGCAGAATATATCTGGTGAGCCACAAAAAGCGATGTAAACTTGAACATGTGTGTAGTCAACAGTTTTGAGAAGAACTGCTACTGCTGAAGCAATTTTGAGAATTCAGAGAAAGTCAAAACAAAATCTTTACTGTGGTTTAAAAGGGTAAAGGTTAATTGGTTGTCCTGAATGAGTGTGCTTGAGATCGCTCAAAAAATCACCAGCAACGGTATGAGCAAAAGTCAGATTTGATATTAAACTACAGAGCACAACAGATTCATTGGCAATATTCGTCTAGTTACAAGGGGCAACTAAAGCACAGCAGGAAAAGCAAGCAATAACAAAACCAAACAAAATTAATTTAAACTGTCAGGGGGTGGTGGGTGTGTGTCTGTGTGTAAAGGCAGGATAAACAAGGATGAAAAGGAATGCAGCCTAAAGCTTAACAACACTTAAATTTAACAGTACTTTAACTTAACTTATATCTTAATATATATACTAACCTTAACAATATAACAGAGAAATAACACTTAACAGCACTTAGCCTAAATCATAACTATAACTTAACTTCCAGATTTGTTATAGCACATGAGCAAAGGGTACACATGCTAACAGGAATATTCTGTGCAAGATAAGGTACCTGTGGAAAAATTCCCCTCAGAGGTCAGTGAAAATACTCACTTTGGATGCTTTTGCATCTCCTGAGGTCAGTGAAATACTCACTTTGGATGCTTTTGCATCTCCCACCAGGTGAAGGATCAGGCCGAGGAGTGAGGGTATCAGCCCAGGACAAGAAGAGTTTCAGCAGTCCTCCAGGTATGGCAGACCTGAGGGTTTGCTGCTCTGAGAAGCATTCCCCTCAGAGGGGGCTCACTGCAGTTGCAGGAAGAGCTCAAAGGGCCTCATCTTGGACCACTGTGTATAGGGTTGCAAAAGAGTGGGCCTTAGCCATAGCAATGTTTCATCCTGGCCAGAGTTTGGGTCAGCATTTTCTTTAAAAATGTGAGAATAGGAATGTTATGCCATTCAGGCCAGAGAAATATTTACCAAGGCTGGTCACAAGAAAAACGCAAGGTCATTCGGAGTTTCTGAGAGCAGAAGTGTGTTTTGATAAGTTCAGAAAGAGCTGAGCCCAGGTGGTGTTTTCAAGAACGACGTCTAACAAGCATTTTCTCAAATCACACTGAAGCCCAGAAAGGAGTTAAGGGGGAATGCACCCCCACATTGGTCCATTTGCATGTTTTTGAAACCTTTATATTCAGAATCTTGAACTCTTAGTCATCCTTTCCAGTTCACACCCCATTTACATCCTTTATCAAATCTCAGGTGCTCACTGTCTTCCCTTCTGATTCTTCAACATGAAGAGTGGCACGTTTAGTGCCAGGAAAATAAGTGACATCAATCTCAGGTTCAGCTGACAGGCCAACAATGCCGAATGCATCTCATAGCCACTGAAATCTGCAAATATTAGATGAAAATTTACAGGAACCATTCAAATTTCTCTTCCTTAAAATGCTATGTGGATTTTTAACCAATAATAAAGACAGGATGGCATAATCATGCCACCTTAAAAAAAGAAAAAATGTGTGCAAATTGGTAAGGAAATATTTCTAATTAATATGAGTGGAAAGGAGACATAACCAGTATCAATATATCCAAACCTTTTACAGAAAGAAAAGTAGAAAACTTACCAACAGGATTTTAATAGACCAGAAGATAAAGCAGTTCAAGAAACTTAACAGTATGCCACGTAACAGGCAGTTCCTAGAGACAGATTTCTTGTTTGCGAAGCAAGTATTAAAGTCAACATGGAAAAGCCTGTCTTCCTAATTTTATTTATACATAATTTTTCAGTTCCACTAATATACATTCACAGAAAGAAAACATCTATCTGAAATTAAAAAGATGCTTTTTTCCCGTCTCTGCAACAACTATAGTTTTTTAGTTAAAAGCCAAGAATTCTAATTTGAAAACAATTCTGAAATGTATTTAAGCAAATATCATCCCTTCTCTGTGCAGATATCTCTATACAGAGGTGGGGAACTGTGGGTGCATTACTTGTTTCTGCACCATACAGAATAAAGGCATCCAATGCCTAGTCAGACAACTTAAACCAGAATGATTATATTTCTATTTTTGGACAGTATGCTAGCAAATACAATAATTTATTTTGAAATTCTACAATTTCTAGCAATATAATAGTACTTACAGTTGGCACAGAGAGGATCATGATAGACTGCCTCATATTTTTGCACAAGTACTCTTCCTCTGAGCAGCATCAGGACTCTGTAAATTAACATTAAACGTTCTCTTGAGGTTGATGTCATCATTGAGCAATGGGCTGTCAATATACAAATGTAAAAGTGCAATGTTTTAATACAGTAGATTGATCAGGATGTAGCACACACAATAGAAAATTCTGCAATAAACTTGATTTTATCACTCCTTGACAAACTGCTGTGCAGAAGGGAACGCTTATATCCATTGCTCACAAACATTACCAATGCTTCTGTAAGGAGGAACATTAAAAATTGCTCAAATTGACAATAACTGTCATTGTTATTATTATACAGTACTGCACTAGAATTTTAAATAGGCAAATTTTTAAATAGTCCTGGAAAATGCAAAATCTTTTTATTTCTGAAATTCAGATACCATTTCTTTATGTACCTAAATAAGTATTCAGGATCCTATCACACAGGTCCTCTTTGAAAACTCCGAACCCTAGAGGTG
This sequence comes from Bombycilla garrulus, assembly GCA_013400315.1. Classification (NCBI taxonomy): domain Eukaryota; kingdom Metazoa; phylum Chordata; class Aves; order Passeriformes; family Bombycillidae; genus Bombycilla; species Bombycilla garrulus. Next base: position 147,276 of record VXBU01009396.1, on the reverse strand, counting down.
GTGCTTCAGGCATCAGTTGGTGGACATATGTGCTAGAGTGAATTATAAGGAATCATGATGGTTTTCTCTCAGGAAAAGTAAAAAGAAAGAGAGACAAAATAGTAATTTACTACAAACATTGTAACCACTTTCCAGAAAGTGCTGGCCTCATGGTGACTTTCCCTCTGAGAAGCGGATGCAAAATATAATCTGCCAGCAAAATTCTGGGCAATAGTGAAAAACGCTGCGTGATACTTTCTTACCCAACAGAGGAAAATCTACTGCTTTTGCAGCCTCCTTAAACCCCCCCACAGTCTTCCAATATTCAGATATGCCTGTGAAATTACCTCAGACCTGAGTACACCAGTGTGCTGCCTTGCTGTCTCTATACAGTTTCGCAGCTTTTTCCCTGCCATGGCTGTGTCTCTCTATGTACGTTGCTGTAAGAGAAAGTGAGAACATGTAATTCAGCCAAAAATGGCTTCAATAAATCACCCTAAAATTTTACAATTGGGAAGGGAAAGGGAGAGAAGAAAAGGAGAGAGCTTCCCCTAAATAAGCTTTAGGAGGCTACTCAAAATGGTAAATGTTTCGGAAGGAAACATGAGAAAACACGAAGAAACTAAGCTATAGTATAAAGGACTTTATAGAAGAATCTCTCTTTAGTTTATAGATTCAGCAGAAACCTACAGCTGAATCCTGCCACAGTGACTGGCCTGCATAATTTCCATAACATACAGAGGATCAACCACTACAGACACACAATATGAAATAGCATTCAGTAGGCAATCACCATGTATTAGGGTCAGGTTTACTTAGCTCTTGATATTGATTATATTAAATACAATACTTCTCTGAAGAGATTGAACCCTCTTGCACACTAAAGCATTATTAGAATTTTTTATTTTCTGCTCTATAGCATTCTGTCTGCAGGCAAAATGCTTATGACAAAAAGAATTTATAATAAAGTACAATGTCTATATTAAATAAAAAGGGAGAAACAGCGGAAAAGTGAGAACAATCTTAATTATATCCTTGAATCTCCAAAGATAAGAGATGAAAAATATCTCAGGAATATGAGGAGAATATTTAGTCAATGTTTTGCTTCAGACTCCTGTTTAAAAAAACATAATTTTTTGGACAATTGAAAACAGAATTTTTTTCTTGCATTTCTCAGCCACAAATACATAAAGCAATATCTGAGAGATTTTAATTATATGAAAATATTTTCCTTAATAATACTTCCTTTAAAGATATTTCACTGCTTTAGCTGATACCATTTTACCATTTTCAAGACTAGCAATCAGTTTCACATATTTAACTTCTTCACACTGAAGTGTCTACCTGTAATCACACTTCCATTTTTTTGACTGGGCCTCTTAAAAAACGTAACAGAAAACAGAGCTTTTACTCTGTCTATTTCTGAGAGCAAAGTAGTACAGCTGGTAGTACCAACAACCACCCATGACACTTTATTCTCTTTCCCTCTAGACACTCTAACTGGTGATCGTCACAGGATGCTGATGATCCTCCAATGTTTTATACCGGTAGACTGATGGTCCTTTTGACTGATGGTCTTTTTTGGTGAAAACACCAAATCTCTTAATTAATTAGAGATAACACAGCTGTAAACACAGGAAAAAAGACAATATTCCAAAGAGTACATCCACTGAATTATCAGTTTTCTAATGCACACATGTAATACATGGACATGTACAAACTTAATACACACTCACATCTTTATGGATAAAAATACAGGCACATATAAACATAGCTACTAAATACACACAGCTCTCAGCCCTGTAAGCAGATACTGTCTCAATCATTCAAGATCGATTTGTACTATAAAATACTGTACCTATGGACTTTGAAAACATTGCTCAAAATATAATTTATTTTCATATTTCTGAGCCAAGTGTAAATTCTCCCATTTTTTAAGCACATGTTCTCTAATCAACTTAACTAGCATCTTCATCAGCTGCCGAGATTATTTCCTGAATGCGCCCAATAAAAGGATTGCATTGTATTAATATAGAATTGACAATGGCTTTATACACAAAACTACTTAAGGGCTCAGTTTTTCAGAATTTACTCCTAAGTGTACCTTTTATTTCCACAAATGCTTAAAGAAACAATGTATAATGAATACTTCTGCCAACACACATTTACATTAGGTGCTCTCATTTTTGTGAAGTGAAATTAAAATCTCTATAAATATTTCAAAGGTCTATCTCTGCTACTAAGGTGCTATTTATATTTTTCATCACAAAGGCATCACAGCTCATAATATAATGAAGTAATTATCAATGTACATAAGTATCTGAAGGGAGGGTGCCAAGAGGATGCAGCCAGGCTCTTCTTGGTGATACCAGGCAATAGGATGAGAGGCAACAGGCACAAACAGAAACACAAAATCCTACCTGAACATAAGGAAGAACTTTACTGTAAGGGTGACAGAGCACTCAAACAGGTTGCCCAGAGAAATTGTGGAATCTCCTTCTCTAGAGATATCCAAAAGTCATCTGGATGCAATACTGTGCCGTATGCTCTGGGATGAACTTGCTTGAGCAGGGAGGTTGGACTTAGTCAGCTTGCTGTGGTCCCTTCCAGCCTGATCCATTTGGTGACTGTGATTTCAAGGAAAGACTCCTAAAGGGGAAAAGCAATAGGTTCAATAGGAGTTCCGAATTTGACACTGGGAATTACTGTCATGTTCTTTAAAAAAAGATAAATTAGAGGATTTTGTGTGAAAATGGGGCTGGCTGTAGTGAGTTTGAGGGGGTACAGAGGGACATTCTGGAGACCATTAGGGCAAATTAGTGCTTAAACGGTCAGTTTAACAGCCAGGTAAGAGGTGCTCTAAAAAAGATAAATACATGACTACAGGTAAATAAAATGGCACTACTACATTTTATATGTAAGATACTCAGAGGATGCAGAAAAGACATCTTGAGTCTTTTTTTTACTTTTATATGCTTTAACTCTATATTTTATTTTTAAAAAACTTTACACTACTTTGGCAGAAGAAAGCTCTTTGAAAACTCTCCAGAACATAGACAAGAATTGAAAACTGTGGCAGACACATCCTTACAGATTGCTTACAATTTTTGAAGATTTGGAGAAAGATAAAATAGCTTTCAAACCTGGTCTGGAAACACCTGTGATTTCAAAGTATTCATTGGAACACCTTTAAGCTTTGAACTCCTGCAACCTGCCTATCAGCAGCATTTTACACCACGTTTCATTCACAGCCACATTGCTGAATATGGGCTGAGCTGTGTAACTGCATGTTGATCACTTCTCAACTACAATTGCAAAAAATATGATTTTTTTTTTATGTTTATTTGCATCGGAATCGTGCACAAAGTGCTCAGTTTGTGAATACAAAAGCAAAAGAAATGGCAGTGCTTCTGCAGACAGCCATGATTTAGCAAATATTGCATTTTACTTAAAACTCCAGAGGAAAAGCATAGCCCAATGAAAATTCATGGAGGTATTCTCATTTTGAGTATTTTCTAGAAATTTCAGTGAAAATAGAGGCTAACTGCTTTTATGTGCAAAAGAAATTCCACTTTACTGAAATGGCATTTATTATGCATTAAGTATATCTTGAAAAATATCTAGCTTGTTTCTTTATACTACTCTTTTTCTATTATTTTCAATTGTATTCAACTGGTATATAATTACTATGTACAAACACTCATATACTTTTTATCTCCTGAGATTCAAATGCGTCACTTCAGACTCTGAAAGCTATTCTTTACTAACTCTCCTTTGCAGCTGCCTGCATAAAATCAGTTTGGAGTATAATTAAATCCAAAGACAACAAATTTTGTTAATTCAGAGCCTGGCTGAGAAATATGGAATAAACTCTTCAGAAAGTAGGAAAAGTTTACATGGAACAGTAATTATAATTTCTCTCTCTGATCAAAGCCTAATTTTGATATTTGGTCATAAATATTAATCCATTGTGGGAAAGAGGAAATAGAAACTTGCCACAGAAAATTACTGATACAAGTTAATTGAAGTGTTTTAATATTAATCAGAGACAGCAGTTTAATGCAATTTTTTAATATCTGAAGAGTTTATATACAGGAAAGTGCTTCATCTAACCTGAGCTACCATAAGTTCAAGAAGTTAATTTTCCAGACTGACTGTCAGTGAACTGTAAATCTACAATAAGATCTTTCTTTGGTTCTCCAGTATTTATTTCTACATTCTTGTTAAAATGAGCTCAATGAAAAATCACAGCATGAAAATTTAGACATTTGTTACCAGTTACCTCTCTGAAATTGAGCCCTAAGGTTTTTAGTCTTTAAAGGACCAAAAAAAAGTCCAATGCTTTGATATTTGACATTTTAACCATGTACAACATTTTCCTCTGGAAAATTTTTAACAATGCAAGCAAAGGCTGCATTTAGTTAATATTTATTACCCCACTCTCTTTGCAGTTAAATCCAATCTGAATCTGACCTTCAGTAAAGGTGAGTGTATTTCTCATCAGTCTCCATTTATATAAACAGAAAGTTAAATCTGAGCCAGACTGTTTTTACCTCTACACAGTAGGTTTTTTCTAAATGCTTGGTCCTTCTGTTCAATAAATAAGCACCTATAAATAACCTCCAGATTACTTAGGTATTACATTTCATCTTGAAAATGGACCCATCTTTTCAAGAAAATGTTTACCTGAAGACAGAAATATCTAATCAATACTGACCACATATATTGCAGTTTTATTTCAAATATGTGGGATTTTTACTTACAAGAGGAAGTATTGCAACCTGGTTCTGCACTATCAGTTTCACTTTTTCCTCAATGACTACATTCTGTTGCACTGCTGGAAGCTATGGATCTTTTCCAGGGTACATAAATATGCTTCTCAGTTACAACTTTCTGAAAACTAAATGTAAAGGATTTTTTGTCTCTTAAATAGGAGATAGGAAGGATTGGAGGGATGCTCATAAAAATTCAAGGTAGGAAGAGCCAGAACTCTGCAGATGCAACACATTCACAAAACAAGAGCCAGAGGATAACCATATCTCTCCTGCATGGTACAAGCTTAGAAGATTCTCTTGAGAAGACTAGCAAGACTCCGAGCTTCAAAAGGAGAAGTTGACGAGCATTAATTAAAAGAAACAGAAACTCCAATCTCCTGAAATGAACATCTGGTATGGATTTAGCAGTGAGAGGATTATTGTCCTGGAAGAGTGTAAACTGAAATCCATTTAAGGCTATCAAACTTCACATGAAGGTACTTGAAAGCTGTTCCCCACCCTTATCCACAACTTGCCTTTCTTCATCATATAAAAAAGAATGAATGCTTCATAAGCACACCCATTTCTCAATCCATTTCAGGCAGCCATTTCTCTTCACAGTAAGTGTAGAAGTTGTCTTTTTTGATTCTTAGCATTATCATTTGGGAGAACACAGATACTAGCTTTGCTTTTCTGCAAATACGCTGGAAGCAAATGAGCTCACACCAGCCATTTTGCTCAAGAACTCTCTACAGATAAGGCATAAGCAGATGCATTTCCCAATTCACAATAATTCCAAGCGCAAAGCAGGTATCCAGAAACACAACGAAAATCCAAAACCTCAGAAGGAAAGTTAGAACAGCAGAAAGACTTCTTTGGAAACAGTCACATAGAACTAGTACATCCCATAGACCAAAGCCCTGCTGTTTACTTTCAAAAAATACTGCACTTCTGAGATACCAAATGTCCTTCCAGGACACACACTACAATTTGGGGGAGCCATGAAATTCCAGCTCCTAACCAAGGGCACAGGTAGAAACATATTTGCCCTCTTCAGAACAAAAATCACATCCCAGCACCAGTTCTGGAAAGATTGGGCCTTCAACTTTAAAAAACAGAGCTCTACAAGTAATGTGACATCTCTACAGATGAGGAAAATGCTTTTTTAGGACCCTTCAAAGACCACAGCTTGTAATATATACTTGGCTTTTAACCCAGAACAGTCAGAGCCTGGGTTTTGCATATCAGAAATGCCACCTGAAATGACACAACTCTTAAGCCTCAGCAGGTCATTTTCTCCAAGGGAAAAGTTCTCTGGGGAAAAAAAATAAAAAGGTCCTCCTCTGCTCCAAAAATATGAAAAAAGCTATGCATGTGAATGAAAAAGCATTGTAAAGCTCACTACTTCCTGAATGAAGAGCTGCCTGGATATGCTGCTTGAAATTGTTTTCTCTTACATATGCAGAAAAGAAAAATCATATAAAGTATTTAATTCTCTAGAGAAATAATAACTGACATATGCAATATTAGACATGCTACCCCACAAAACCACTCTGTTTCAACGGCAGTGCAGGATATTTCTGAACTTGTTTCATCTGGCAATTCACAAAACTTATTGAGAACCTTTACTTCATATATCCCCCTTCTAGAATGTTTTGTAATATCCATGTTGCACATCTATAAAACTGCCAATTGATATTTTTTAAATATCCACAGTTTCAAAACAATAATCATACCAGATCTGGACACTAATTTAGTTTCTTTTAGGGCTTCAAAGTGACTACTGGACTAGAAATATTATTTTCACAACAGACTTTACTCTGTTGGCAAGATAAGACAGTAGAGAAGGTACAGCCTAAATTGTATCCTGGCAATAAGGGTGCAGCCAAATTTTCATTTCATTAGAGGGTTCAGCTGTCTTATAAACTGGAACTGGAAATGCCTTTTGAGTAGCAAGGAAGCGAAAACCTTCAGTATTTATCACAACAGGAAGACAATTTCTTTCCACCAGTAACAGTTTAGCCCTAAGCACAGCAGGGTCTCAGGAAAAGTTGAGCAAAGTTAGTAAGAAGAGGACTGACAGCATAACCCCTGAGGAACTACAAGTAATCGATACAAGAACAAGGACCCCCACTGCATGATAAATTACCCAGCAGTGTTCTCAAATAAATTAATGATGTTACAGTGCAATTAAACTACACTGTCCACATCATGTGTTTCCTCCCAGATACAAACAAGCTATTATTAAGTAGGGAAAGCTATTAAAGTTACAATGCGTTTAAATGTTACGGTTACTTACTAAGTACCGTAAGGAAAATATTTTCAAAATTTCTTAATTAGTGAGAATTTGATGCTCTAAGGCAGTAATCCATCCCAGGAGATTGCCTCAACAAAAAAAAGGAATGGAATTGTACCAAATGTTCCACTTTGAAAAATAAATATATCTAATTTCTAGAAATTTCAGCTCAAACTGCATCTCCTCATATTTAAATTCAAAATACTTACATTCATGAAAAAAATATGCTAGCATTAGAAACATCTTGGACTGGACATACAGCATTTTAATGCAAATAGGACAGGAAGAGTTTAAATGGAAGTATTCTTTGGTACACAATTTGGCTTGCCATACAATTTGCAAATCATCAAACATTTTCATACAGTAATTGCTGACCATAAGTGATGAGTAACACTACAATAAAAAGTTAGGAAGGGAATCCTTATTAGAATTTTCTTGTAAGTCCATAAAATTTTAAAATTTATTATGCCCTCTAGAACAAGGAGTTTTAGTAGGTAATTTCTGTACTTGTACTATCTTTTAGAAACTTGCCTAGATTTTCCATCTGATACTAATGTAATAATTTGGTAATAAAACCATTCTCTTAACGTCTACACCTATTATTTCCAAAGAAAGGGGGAAAAAAGCCAAACATGAAACTCATCACTCTACCTGCCATAAACACTATTTCACTGTAAACATTCCCTGCAAATAACATCACTTTTAAAAGCATTTTTCACTTTCCTTGGAAAAACAAGATCTCTGTTACCAATAGCACTCTATGTTTAACCCAGCTGCAGAACATTACTCCAATACATAAAAACTCTTAAGACATGCAAAATCTACAAGGCTACACTCTCAAAGTTATGGTATCACAAAATATTTATTCCCACAGGAATCATGGCAGTGATGGATGCCCTCCTATTCTGCTGTGAAATATTTCAAAAGATCCTTGCTCTGAGCAAGGATCTTTTGAAATTAATTAAGGTGCATTAATGTTAAATATATGTATATATTTAGCATTAATACACCAGTAATATATGAACCAAGGATTAGTTTTCCCATAGTTCAGGAAGGTAAAATTGCTCATGTATAATCAAGTCCAGTTGCAACTTTATCTTCTAAGACAGCAGTGAGCAGAAGCAAGCTACTGTTATTATCAGGCAGGCAAACTCTTATTGTCAGTCAGACACACAAATATGATCAAAAATAAATTACTTGAAAACAACGAATTTAATTTATATGTAAACTGGATCAAGGCCAAATGCATAGCAGAATGAAACCATGAAATATGTTTTGAGGCTGTTTTCTCTTGCTGCATTTTAAATAAGAGATACTTCCATGGAAGAGCAGCTATGTGCACACAGCTCTGTAACTCACAATATTGGAACAGTCCCAGTAAAGCAGAGTAATTGCCTCTTGTACACAAGAGCTTCTCTGTATGCTTGTATGGTCTTTCAGTGTTCTGGGGCAAAGTAGCTGAAGTGCTATAAAAAAAACCCCTCCATGATATTATAAATGTTGAATAAGCAAAATGAATAGATGCAGAGTGCAGAGAATAGTACAACACACAAGGGTTATCATATCATCCCTTTACAATTTCTACTGAATAGATAGAAGATAATGAATAGAGTACAACAGACATTTAAGGACTTGGTGAGCTGCAGCGATATGGAACTGTAACCCATCAAAATGTGTTTTAAATATAGTAATAGCATTTCTCTTTCACTCATTATTATCTCAATTTTCTGTTTGCATATCATGGTTTTTAAAAGTCAGTAAAAACACTGAAGTAACATCACCTTTTTGATGATAACGATACAAACTTTTAAATCAGTATTGTCTACTAGGAGAGCAATTAAAAAATTACTAGCTTTTTAAATTTTATTTGAATAGTTAAGTTCTGCGCATTTTTTTAAGAATGAAGTTTAACAGTTGAAAAAATTGCCCGCTGTAACTCCAGGCAGCAGAAAATAAGCTGCCTCTGGGAAGAAATTTATTAAACCTGTCTGTCCCCTCAGAGACCCACAGTGATCTCAGAATTACACAGCATGAATCCCATCTCCAGAAGATCATGATTTGCCTTTCAGTCAGATGCTTCCTGCTGCTGGTGAAACTTAAGCTGCATTCCCTGAAAAGGTTCAGCTAGAGAATTATTGCACTGCCATGGCTACAAGGTGAAATACATGGTAGGCTCAGGGGGCTACCAAAGGCAATTGGTGGAACGAGAAGAAAAATGTCCTCTCCATTTGGAATTATACACATATACATATAAAAATATATCTGAGACCTTTTATACTTTTGCATACTACATATCCCTAAATTTTAACTGAGTATCTCATAAACACCATTATAGAGACTTAATTCACCTGCAGAGCACTGAATGTGGTCCAGCAGTTTGCAACACATTAGTGTTAGCTACAAAAGACATTTCACTATTTTTTCCAGGCATCAATTCATTAATAAAGCAACTATATTTTTTTCTTTAAAAAAATTAGGAAATTTTGGTTTTCTCAGGAGGTATTTGAATGTCTAAGAGAAGACTTTCACTCATTATAACTCCTGCAATTACATGCCATTAACAGCCTCCTGAGGCATTGTCAATGCCTACAATATAACAGAAGAGCTGACACCTATTTTAAAGCCCAGAACTGAATCAAGTCCTCACCTGGATTTTCTTGAAATCCTTGGTAGGCATCCAAGGATAAAGGGGTAACTTTTGAATAGAAACCAAGGTGTTCTTTCTAATGAGAGAACAGAAATCTCTCCTATACTGTATAATAATGTACATACTCTACATGTCAGGACCGGGTCCATTGTGGCACTTTTAGGAATATGGTAAGGTTACTGAGGAAGGGACAAACAGGGTACAAAGTTATTAATGCAGACATCACCCATCCCACCTTTGAATGAGTAAGTACAATACTGGGATTAGTACCAAGCAGCAGCTTAGAGCCAGTTCCCCTAACTCTAAAAGGAAATACTCAGAATATCAAGCAATATCCTCAGCAGTAAGAATTTATGTGATTGGATATCCAAAAGAGCAAACACAGTCTTTATCCAGTGCCTAAAAACGTAACAGTTGGAAAACTGCTATTAAAATGAAAACTAAGACAGAAAGCTATTCCTGGAAGAGATAATCCATGGCTCACAGTCACTCTTGTCTGGGAGGTTTCAGTTACACATAAGGGGATCTAAAATTTCTAATAGAAATTAACAAGATTTTTTTTCAAGCTATCCAAATCCAAAATTTATTTTTATATGGTACTGAATGTCCAACAACTTTTTCTTATCCATGTGTACACACTGTCATAGAAAATTACTATCATGTATTTAATATATAGCTTTCATTCAGTCTCAAAGTGTTGTGCTGTAGAGCAAAATCTAGTCTAGTACCCTTTCTGAAAGATCCTCCCAGACACTTCTCTGCTGACATTCTGCAATTACACTTATACTTCTCCTCCACCAGATCTCAAATTTTTATGCCCAGAACTGTTATGAACATCAGTCATTTACTGTTTTAACCGAATCTTTTCCTGCTTGACTACATTTTTTTATTCACTCTCTTTATATCCTCTTTCTTTTTTATTTAAAGTACAGATTGAGTAGTTCAAAAGATTGAGGCAAAATATCAGCCAAGGCAAAATATAGTGGAGTGGTTTTAACCTACTGATAACTCTTCTTATAAGATCCCTGTTTTTCCTATTGTACCCTGCCAGAATTGGTAGGGAGAAAATATCAAAAGTAACACAGACTGAAGAGTTTATAGGTTCAGATTTTTTCATTTTCTATTATACTTCCCTATATTTGGAGAAGAAAAGTTGTAACAAAAATAGAACAGATTTTAATATACAATTTAACTTTCTTATTAATTTAGACAACAGACTAATGAAGTCATACTGTATTATGCATGCTAAGAATTTTTAAAATGTTAAGAAATACAATCAAGTTTGAAACCTCTCTTTCAAAGAGTGCTTCTCTTCAATGGAAAATTGAAAATCTAAGGCTATAATCAGAAAAACAATCATATTCTCCCTTCCTTTAAAAAAAATTTTGATGGTTTCAACAGTTGCAGAGCAAAATTCTATAAACTGATTAGACAATAGACATTTTATCATTTCCATTCTTTCTAAGACTGAAGAATAAAATAGAAAGTTCTTTACAGCTATATACATTTTTTTACACATTTATATACTGATTAATACAGCAGATGAAGGTTTTATGCAGAGCATAAGTACTTGTACTCTTGACAATACAAATCATTTAGGAATATATGATCACATGGCTTCAAAGCAGGTTAGTACGCAACCTGGAATTCAGTGTACAGTATCACTTTAAGATGTCTTTAATTAGCATGCACATGGGAAGTGAAAAACTAGTTTCATATGCAGAAATCTGAATCCATTGTAAGTACAGTGTAACTTTTGTCCTCTTTATATATATATTCAATATAAGATCCAGTGAGGGAAAATAGCACTCCTGGAAGTTGGTAATCTGCCAGTCTAGAAGCCTGAGCAGTAAAAGACACTTTCTTTAAAAAGCAGTTTAATACAATTTTAGTCTGAATGATGTGAGGAACGTTTCACTGGAGTGCTGCATTTCCCCCAAAAGTAATCGCAACTGGTGTGCTCAGAGATTGGGCAAAACTTCTGCAGAGGTAAAAATGATGCCTGGGAAGGCTGACCTGGAAACAGAGACTAGGTAGAATAAAAGGATAAAAGATATTTATTGAAAGGATACAGCTTGGGCAGTGCAGGAACCCCGCGCCAGAGCTACACCCAAGTCAATATGCAAATGTTCACAACAATGGATGCCTGGTCACATGGTCCCACACTTTATAGGTTTTGGTCTATTAGCATATTGGAGTCAATTGTCCAATTACAGCTTCAGGTTATGAAGCTCCATCCTCCTTGCTCCCTCTCTTCACTGTTGTTTACACTCTTGGGCCTGAAATTTGTCCTTGATCCCAAGCTAGGAAGGAATTGTTTTGTCTATCTACTCTGTGAAGAGAACTTTCTAGCTCTTAATATGAAGCCCAGAACTACACACTAAAACAGCATAGAATCCAAAAAATATAAAAGCTAAGTCATCCATAAGACACTGGATGATTTCCAAGAATGAGCAGTTCACCATATTCCATATGCCAGCAGAAGAGCCTGCACACTCTGCAGCAGAAACCATCTCTCAAATAATGTCTGTTGTGTGAAGCCAAATAGCCTGATCTGAGATTCAGCTGAGGGACAAAGAGAACATCCAGCTACCAGCATCTTCATGGCATGAGCATCACTCGCACACACAGGACTACCCTGGGTCCACGTAGGCCAGCCCAGTGCACAGCTCCTTGGACTTCGCAAATCATGGCACCACTGTGCTTGTAGAGAAGCTAAAGGACCAGGGGAGTTACAGAACAGGATCATGCAATTCTTAGCCCTGCCAGAAGGGAGGGTGCCAAGAGGATGGAGCCAGGCTTTGTCTCAGTGGTGCCAAGCAATAGGACAAGAGGCAACAGGCAAAAATTCATGCACAGAAAGTTCCACCTAAACATGAGGAAGAGCTGCACAGAAATGTCTGGAATAGATTATCCAGAGATAATCCAGAGAGGATTTGGAGTCTCCCTCACTGTAGATAGCCAAGAACCATGTGGACACAATCTTATGCCAAGTACTCTAGAACAACCCTCCTAGACCAGCAAGGTAGGAGCAGATGACTCACTGGATCCAACCTTACCCATTCCATGACTTTGTAAATAGAAGGGAAGCAAAAGATGAAGCAAACAAAAATGTTAGTCACTAAATTAGGCCCATCAGCTTACGTGTACAGCAGTTCTTCCAAAAAATTTCAGAAAATTCAGAAATTACTTACAGAAAACCTAATTTTAAGAAGATATAGTGGCATGTTATTATTCTAGATGTTCAAAGAATTTTTACAATTATGAACGTGTTTCAAGTGATGACTTACAGCATTTTACCATATCGCAGTTAAACTATTTTTTATTATCTCAGATGGTACTTTAAAAATACTGAAGTACTTTAAAGCACTTGTTCCCAATGTACTACATTTATGGCACTGCAGTATTTCTATAATATTACGCTGCTTCTTTGAGTGACACACATTTTACACAAGGATGGAATTTAAGCAAATGGAAGGATTTGTACACATGTGGTGTGTAGTTGGTTCCTTGCCTGCCTTTCTAAAAAGGAAGTATTAAAGCAGTAAACTACAACTCATATCATTCATAATAAAAGCTGCATAGAAGAAAACACTATGTCCCAACTGATTACAATAGCCTACTTAATGAAATGCATATTTCTGAATTGTAATATTTGCCCTATTATTTAAGAACCATTAAGTACGATTGTGACAGTAAGACTATTAAACATTTTATAGTCTGCTCAGTGCAGGTTTATTTTCCACATCAACTTTCCCTCTTTTACAATATTGTTCTAATAATTCAACATCCAAGCAAGGCCTCACTTCAACAGATTAAGGTTAGCAGGATATTTTTCTGGAAAGGGATAAAAAACAGTTTTCTGGCAAAAAGCCTACCTCTTCTACATGAATGGTCGTTTAAAATAATTTGCTGTCTCTAGGTCTCTCCAACCTTGCAAGGAAAATTTTAAGTGTTTCAGAGGCAAATTTACATAAACGCAATAAAGTTTCAAACCTTGGATTTGTACTTCCCAAAGTACCTTTTTGCCATTAACATTTGGATTTAATGGCAACAAGAGATGAAGGCTTTGTTTTAGCTATTTGTTGTAACAGCATCTTACAGTTGTTCAGATGAAAATATTCATTAGCTGATGAAGTCAGAATATAAAAGTGACTTAAAGGCAAGAAGAAGAAAAAGACTAAACTGGATCAGCATGTGGAAAACATCCCCCAGCATGGCCCTGTTCAGGAGCTGGTGCAGGATTCGTAGCTAACTGTACCATGACGGTATGGTGCTACTCCTTGGAGCTGATGTGGATGCACTTTTGACCCCAGGCAAATGTACGACTGTCATAGGTTCAGAACATCACCTGACAGCTAGAAGCACACTTGAGAATTTTTGATAAACAAACTGCCTTGGTAAACTCTGTAAATCATATCACATTTCCTAATCTATAGCTGGTCATAAAGTTTAGATCTAGATTTCTGACCTTTCATGCCTGTCTTTCTCAAACCTTTCTGATAGAAATGGCCTACAATCAGGATCTAAACCTTCCCCAATTTTATGTTCAGTTATGCCAGTCAATCAAAGTACTTTCTGTTTAAAACCAAAAGCTTTTTTAGACTATATATAGTGTCATGACTTTTGGTCAGAAAAAGGAAAAATAAGCTTAAGCACCTATACATTGGTGCCTACACTAGCTCTGATGGTAGGAAATATTGAACAAAATATATTTCCCATTGTGAAGGAATGCATTTCTGTGCAAAGCTAAATGTTTTTCATTTGATCGACATGCCTGTTACAATGGCAAAGAATATTGAGTATACAAAGGACAGAATGGAAAGAATAGTATAACTTTTAGTGAGAAACAAATATGAACAAAAATCTCAATTATCAAGCAAGTAAACAGTGATTTAAGGCAAGTGCAATGCATTAGTAAGAGCAATTAGCACCTTTGGGATAGCTACCCAGAATTTCTCTATGTTAAGACTCTAGATGACAAAATCTAGATTCATATTACAAGCTTGATTTGTATTACATGTTAAGCTCCTATACACTGATAATTCTGGCACCCATCTAAAACACAAGATAATCCATATTAATTGACTGAAAATCATTAAAACTCTACACATAATAAAAAAGAGAGTTTTTTTCTGTTAAGATACTTAGCATTACTCAATAATCCTCCCAAGAGTTCATTTCAGTCACTTTATCCTTGCAAATCCAAAAGATTATTTAAGGTTTCTTTCTGCTATTTTCAAACATGTCCATTGCGTGTTCCTACTCTAGCATGGCATTCAGTGCATTTTTAAAAATTAATCCTATAAAATAGCATTACCCTATGTAAGAAAGTTTTAAGACATGCAAAATACTTTAAGAAAAAAATATGTGAATCTTCAAAAGCTGACAATGAATTTTTTAGATCTTAGATGGAAGGTTTTTCTGTGATGCTTATAAGAGCAAAACAAATAATATTTTTGGTTTTTTCCCCTCTCTCAAAAAATATAAGACTTTAACTAAAGCTAGCCTGAATTCAAAGACAAAATTTCTGATTTTTTAGAGAGATGTAACACTTCAGACTATTATATTGTACACTTAATAGAAAATATCCATAAAAATCCCAGATCTACAGTATGAGTGTAACATGTAGGCGGTCTTGAACTTCTGAATTATAAAAAATTTTGGCTTTGATGTTCAGCAGTTACCAGTGAAATAATTATGACAGCAAGTTTCTAAACATAGCATGGATAACTACTAAATTAAATTATGCTTTAAAAGACAACTTTTTATCAAGTTTACTTATATTTTACTTTCTACAAACTTTTACTTTAAAAGTCTAGGTATTAACAAAACATATGACAAACCTGGCTTAAGAATAATAACAAATAAACTTCCTTGGCTTTAAAACACAGTGTGTGTATCTTGCTGGTCATTATTGGGCTTTTCTGGGATGCAGATTAATTCTGGCACCAAAAAAATACAGTGAATAATTGCCCAGGTATGAAATTTCTGGGCTTTTTTTTTTTTTAATAATTTCCCCCCCCAAATTGCCATGAGAAGCAGGCAGGAGAAACAAGACATCAAGATTCTAAACATAGAATGGACATTTCTAAAACATAAAAAAATTAGACACATTTTTTCATGCATAAGGACTTTTTTTTCCCCTATGCTGCCTCAAATGTTGTCTCTTTTCTTCCAAGCTCTATCACTCTAATGGTGCCTATAAAGCCTCCTACACACTCCGGGCACTGCAACTACAATAAAAATATTTGAAGAGGAAAGAAATTAACACAAAGACTGAAAATTTTCTTTTCCAACTTTCAGCAACTAGTCCTTTTCACTAATTAAAAAAATCTTATTACAAGTTTTTCACTTGGCAGCTGGTACTTCAGTGAAGTACCAGAAAATATTCCTGGCTCCCCAGTGTGATTTCACAGCTGTTGACTGAAGAGAAAAAATATTTGACCACATTGTCAAAAATCCTAAGCTTTTTAACTACTAGGAATATTAGGGAACCCTTTCATAGCTTTATTTTTTCAATCCTTCTCCTCTCAGCCTTTCTCTGCCTAATCTTGTTTCCATCTTTTTCTTATTTCTTTAGGTCCGCATTTTTAATAACCTGCTCTCTCATCATCTGCCATTTTCTGCTTTTTGTTTATTTTTTGTTTCTAGTAATTCATCATCCTTCCTTCCAGTCCTCAGTTCTGCAAGGAGATAAGATATATATAAATATATAGAAAAAAATTTTGGTTTCATTGACATTGATAACACAGCTCTCACAGACCTCAGCAGAAATAGGATTTTAGTTGTGTACTGATATTTATCATGACACTTCCAAATAGATTTTGCCCTTGTTTGTTTTTCACGTGGATTTTTGATAAATAAATTACTTCAGAAAAGTTAAACTGCATCCCCTATTCACAATGGTAAAAATTATTTGATATCCACACATAATATGACTCACTTCTGAATGCACTATCCTTTAGAAATTGCATTCTTCAAAGTTTTGGAGCTGTAACTTCTTTTGTCCTTCTCTGAAAGCAATCTCCTCTCTCATATGCTCTCTTCCTTCCCCTGCACCCAGTTAGGAAACAGCAAACTCTACCCCTAATTCCAGGCTGCTGAAGAGAAGAGCCATTAGAAAACTGTTTTCTCTAGACCTGTACCACCATCCCACAGCACCAGGTATTTTTGTTGGGTTTTCTTTGCCTTTTTTATAGTTACCTACCAGATATTTATCATTTCAGTTACTAAATGCTTTTCTTTACGAGTGCATAAATACATTTCACATTAGAATCCAATCTCATTAAAATTTAAGTCAGGACATACTTCCCTCATCATTTGAGCTACTCTAGGTTCCTGCAAGTGGAACAGTGCAGTCTTTGGAGTTTTCTTTTGCAATGTCAGGAACTGAATCCTTTTAACTATTCTGTCATTTTGCTACCTTTCTTCTGGCAGTAATACCCCAGCATGGATGGCACGAAACATTCATCCTTACAGATTGCTGCTTTATTCAAACAGCTGTTCCTCCTGCACTAAATATGAGGTGGATGAGGAAAAAAAAAAAAGAAGACTTTGCAAAGCCATATTTCAGGATGAACGTTTTTATGGCTTTAGTGTTGCTTACAAATCAATTCCTCTGAGTTGGGCTACCATTAGTAGCTTTTAAGACTGCCTGGAGCTGTGTCATTCACTGCTGCTTTGACACGTTAATGCATTAATGGTAAGTGCAGGCTGACATAACTTCTCTGAAGTACTATTACAGTAATTACCAAGAGTCTTGGATATGACATGCAAAGTTAAGAAAGGTGACAAAACAGTATGTAGATACTCATACACTCTTAAAGCATTTATTCAACACTGACAGTTCATAATTAAGGAAGTACAAAAACATTGAGGCAAGGACTGTCTGCTATGTACAGTGTCAGAGAAAACAAGTGTGAATGAAAAAGGCAATTATGTGAAAATGATGGCTGGTGCTATCAAACAATTCCTTTTCAGTAAAAAGAGGTTAAGATAATCAGGGTAAAAAGTACTCAGTTGGCTCACTTCAGTTCTTTCACAGAGAAAAATGTTAAAACCTCATTAGTGCTTTGTAAAATGATGCAAATTTGCAAAGCCATTTAGGAGGCAGCAGATGGTAGTAATGAAACCTGAGTTTATGTGTAGAACCTTTGAAACTTGGAACAAAATGCATTTCTGGATTTCTTCAATTACCACAGATGTGTCCTAAAGTAAATTAGTGAGATCATGGAACATTGTCTGGACAAGGGATCTTTACCATTACAAATTATTTTACTGTATTCTTTCTCAATCAGGTTTATTTTTCCTGAGATATGCATTACTCTGAAATACAAATTAAGAAGGCTGAACATTACCTCCCCTCCTTCCAGCTCAAAAACACTCATTCATCTCCCACATGTAATGTTTCATAAACTGGTTCAGTAGATCACGCACTTTAATATCAAAAGTTCTCAGTTGTCCTTCTTTCACTTGCAACTAGGGACCATCATGATTTGACAATTCATTGCCTCATGGTCTGTTGACTGAAGTGCTCTACAGGAGTAATTCCTTGGAAACTTCATTCTTTGTGATGTGGTGCGACAGATGGGATTACTTTGAGCAAACAGGAGCTTCTGGCTCAAGGCTGCACAGGTATCCTTGGGATTCTGAAGGCTTTACTGAACATTTAAACATCACACCTAAGATGATGAAATCACTATTCTTAGAGAGACATAGCCTCATAAAATTTCTGTAGGTCTTTTGGTAGACATGTGAAAAGAAATGTACAACAATGTGATATAAACGCAAAAAAAATTAAACCTTCTAAAGGCTGTTTCATACAGTTGAAGCTGCTCAAGGGGACTGGGATTTTTTTGCTTGCACATAAAGAGGAGAAGAGTGGAATTAACTTTTTCTCAAGGTTTATTTTATGTTGTTGAAATTGTTCCTTTCCTGCTAAAAACCCAGCTCAAACAGATTATTTCCTTCATATCCCAATCTGCAAATGTCAGGTCAAGAAATAACCTTCCTTAATCTCATATTTGATACTTGTATTATAACGACTTGCAGCATGTAAAGAGTTAACTCTTTCAGGAAAACATGTTTTCAAATCACCATCAAATCACCTAAAGTTAAATCAGTGTTTTGCAAGAACAAGAGCTGATTAGGGACATCAACATTTGGATGTTAATTGTCTACAACCATAAACTATTTCTATATTTAGCCAAAGACACACTTTAAATCCTTGCAGTTTATTTTGTAATCTGAAATGAACAGCAAGAATATTGGTGATATTTTAACTGATTCATAAATATTTAAAAGTCTGCTGATTTTCAATCCTTCTGCAATCTGTTTTTCATAAATACTCAATTTAGTGACAAGCTATTTTCAGCAAAATAGAACAATTCTCATTCTTCTAGGAAAAAAAATTAAAATAACAGAAAATCTTTAAGACTAGGAAGTTCTTTAGTATGATTTATTACCTAAAAACTACTAATGTATTTCACAAGCATGCCAAACCTGTATTTCTGTTGTTCCTATTCAGAAATTCTTATTTCCAGCTTGCCAGTTTGATATATGGTTCTTCATACTTCTCAAGGTTTTCACTGTTGTCATAAATACAAAGCTGATTTGACATCAATAATTATTTTTATTCTTCCCAAGCAAGAACATTTGAACTTAAATAATAAATATTCAATAACTTATATACTTCTTGAAAAAAAAATCCCATGGGGTCCTTCAGTGGGAAAAAAAGTTTTCTCTGCTGTTTCTATAGCAGACAGAAATTTTAGGTTTAAATGTAAACTAACTTCATAGACAAGATTTTACTTGTTAAGAAACTTCAGCCAGGTTAGGCAAACCAATGTTAGACATGAACTATGCTATGCTGGAACATTCCAACACTACATATGAATACGGAAGTACATGCATTTATAAAGACAGATGTTTTGTTAGATATTTCCTTCCCCCAGCATACCTGGATGTTTTTGAATAGCCAGATATTTGAAGTGTGAGATGACAACCAGTGGTGTTTCTCTAGTAAGAAAATGCTTTGTATCCAAACTCGGTGCACTCAGTCCCTGGGTGACTGGAAGCTGACTGATGCAATGCACTACAACAGTACAGTATTGACTCTTGCTCTTCACTCCCTGAGCATGCTATCTTAACCTCTGTGCAATAACCAGCTTGTAATCCCTCCACTAAAAAATCTGTTTTCAAGAAATTTAATGGTTGAATATCATAAACATACTCTTTTCACAGGCCTTACTGCTCCCCTGAACTAAACCTGCAGAAGTAAAAGCCTGCAAAGTGCTCTTTCCAATATCATTTAAAGTATTTAAAATAAAATTCCTCAGATGACATCATACTATGATGACAAAGACTCATATAATACAGATTTAGTAATTATATTTATGTACATCAGTAGCAACTCAATAGTTTCTCCTCAAAACAAATCAAAGTTCCTTCATGAAGTGTATTTTCAGGATAAGTGAAAAATAAGTACCCAAAACAAGACAACACTTGGTTACCCCAATTTAGGTGGCTTTCTTAAGAGTCACAATCAATGGAGATCTTAAGTTACTTAATTACACCAGGCTATTAAGAAACTACAACAACTTCCTTCTGTAAAAGAAATAAAGGACATAAAAGGAAAATTATGTATAGCTCTGTACAACACAGAGAAGAATTAACTACTTTCTTAACATGAATGCTTTTAATATGAAGATTTAGGTTAAAACGTATCCAGTTCATGGGGGAAAGGCAGCTATGAATTGTCACGCTAATATGTTTTGATTTTTTTTTTAGGTGGGGAAGAGGACAAGGAATTGTATCCAAGTTCGGTTGAATGACTTCAAGTTAGAAAATCCAAAATTAAACAAAAACAGCACTGCAATACATCAAAATGAGCAGAAGCATCGCTAGGAACTACGCACCTTGTGTTCGGTTAAAAACAGAAAGTAATTCCAGCATATCAGATGAGAATAAACAGATATAGAAACAGCTATTAAAGATTTACATACGCATTTTATGCTCTACATTATGATCAAAGAGTGCAGTGTTAGGGAAGAGATGACCACAAATACTTCAATTCTGTAGTGAGCATTTTCAAGTATGTTTAAATGTAACAAACAACATTGCATAGAGGTCTATAATGTTGAAAACAACTTTAGAAAATCTAATGTAAAAAGTGTGACTAGATGATAAAACTGAAATAAAAAAACAGGTTCAACTCTACATATTCAAGAAAGATTCAGATGCATCACTTGGAGTTAGTAAAAATTCTTTTGTAGAGTTTTCTCTCTTTCAACAATAGCAATTTCTTTTTAATGCAATTTTAGGAACAGTATTGTAATGTGCTGTTTTCTATAGCACACTATAAATCTTCATAGCAGCCAGAATGGGTGTTTGGCTCCAGACTATTCATTCAGTGAAGGCTAAGATTTATGAACAGAAAACAGATAAACATGTTTTTTAATTTTCAAATTATGAATTCTGACATCACAGAACATAAACCTTTGACATAAAAATCTATCTATCAGGACCTAATCTAAAATTGGACACAAGACAGTAGAAGGAATGGTTCACTCCATTTCTAGCAATCCTTTATTTCACAAGAATAAATCTCAAATGAGTACAAACTACTGGGAAAACCTAAAGCCAGTAGTAAATAATCCCGAGTAAAAAATAAAGAAAGGACATACTTGACAGTTTCTTTGAATAAAGTAAACACAAGAACCTTGAGCAATACGTTGTCCGTCTGGAAATCTTCTTTGCAGGAGCAAGACATTTATACAATGCCTAACATACTGCATTCCTCTTTCATAAAGATTTCATAAGTCTGGAGCAAAATAAATAGAATGACTGAAGCAACGGCCTTGGGGAAACAAGTAAATAGAGCTCATTTCATATGCAAAAACAATAATGAGGAAAGATCAGTTACTGCAGTTCTAATAACAAACAGATGGTTCATAACAGAAACTTAAATAACACTGTGGGTTTCAGGTGAGAAATCCACACCAGGGACTGGAATGTTTTCTGCCACTCCCCTAGATTTTCATTTTCCTCTGGAAGTGCAAGGCAAGTGCCACAGCGTCCTGGTCTTCTCCACAGTATTTTTTTGCTGCACGCTGGCGTTGCTGTGGAATGGTCCCTAAGGCTCCCCCCTTTCTTAGACAACACATATACAAAAAGGGTTTCTGGCATCAAAACCTAATAAAATAACAAAAATAACTTTGAAAATGGCTGTGCTGGATCCAGTCTCAAGTTACAGTTAACAAAATTCATATATCTGCTCCTTTCCATATGATCATTGTACTGAAATTTTCCTCAGCAGGATCTGAGAATAGGGGACTATTTGCTTCAAGTTTCTGGCAAGGCCAAAACATTTTATCACTGTGGAAATCTAAGTCATACACACAGATTTTCTGCCACACCCCTCCCCTGCCTAAATTTTACCCCATACCTATAAGGAAGACAATGGTATCTCAGTCCTCATATTTGATTCATTGTTGATCTCATGCAAATGTAATGCTCAGAAGAGCAGCTACAGCAACAGAGAGTTTTTCATACTAGAAAATGGGGAAGAAGAGGTTACAAACTTGAGGTGGATAATAGTTTTGCCTTGTTATGTCTAAAAGCAGTTGAACAAATTAATTAGCTATATCATTAGAAAAAGCAACTCTATGTAAAAATTTTTTAAAAATACATATCTCAGGTTTCACATTCCAAAGCCTTAATTTAACTTGAAACAAATCTGAAAGTGGCCAGAGAAACAAAGGACGTCATTTGGATTAACAGACAAGTGTAATACACTATTTCTTTCAAATAGAGTGGGGTTTTTATCCTATTTAAAATAATAAATCATAGTATTATCTTTTTTTTTTATGGC
Source organism: Bombycilla garrulus (assembly GCA_013400315.1). Taxonomy (NCBI): domain Eukaryota; kingdom Metazoa; phylum Chordata; class Aves; order Passeriformes; family Bombycillidae; genus Bombycilla; species Bombycilla garrulus. The sequence goes on along the minus strand of VXBU01009396.1, from coordinate 124,726 downwards.
TATATGACGGAATTGTGAGATTCATAATCTTAACACTTACCTCCTCTAGCTGAAGTGACACAACAGGAACCAAGTATTTTTATCTGACTGCAGTATAACTGCAGCTGAGGTAACCACAGAAAGAGCTCAGACTTGGCAATCTGCCTATGGGTTGTGACCATCCACTTTTACCTTTACCCATTCCTAAACGCAGGGTGGCCACAGCAACCTACCCAACCTCTGAGAATTCTGAGTCTTAAGTAGAATTAGTGGCAGTTTTCCTGTGGTACAAAATATCCCAAGGCATCAGTAGTTTAGCTTCTGCATTAGCTCCAGTAGCTTATTTTTTAAAGTAAATAAAATGGTAGATTTAGACACTCAAAATTCATCTGATTTTGCAAAGCAGCTTGCATACCTACATTGGACTTTACTGATCTGTGATAACAACCTTTATCATTACAGCCCAATAGATAGAATAAATTGAAACAAAGATTCCTAAACAAAGGCTCCAGAATACTCAGAGTATATTTCTACATTTAACTTCATATATTTAAAAAAGTTTTCTTACTTTTATCTTTGCATATTCTTGATTACAAAGGCACCTTTTCCAGCTCTATGTGAAGCCTCAGTTTATATAAAAGCTATAGTTGCTTAAGAGTAGAAAATAAATTCAGAATGAAGAAAAATTCAAAGATGCATAAACAGGCATGTTGAGAACTGCAAAACAGCTTCCTAGTTGTAGGTTGTAGTTCACCTGTATGCTTAAGAAGCAATAAAGAAAAAGTGTTCCTATCAACCTGTTTATGATTTCAAATAGGAAATACCAGCACGTGACTCTAAGTTACAGATATGTAATTACTACACAAAACACAAAACAAGTATCTGTATACACAAATTAAACACCAAATATTAAAGTCACTTGCAAAAACCTGAGAACATACACATACACTTTTTTTCTTTTCTCATGCACCTGAATACATCTACAGTGACAGGCATTGTGTCTACTGTTAATGGAAACCATGACACGAACTAAAAATCAACACAGATGCAAATTACATCTTTGGGACCAAAACATCACACTGTCCTGTCTGTTCAGAAAAAAACCCATGAACATTACTTCTCTAGGTCAGAAAAAGTAGTGTTATGTGACTGAGTGTGGACAACATAACTTGAGAATGCATTTGAGATATAGGAAATTTTAAACATTTCATGTAATTGCATTCCAAGAAATTCTGAAAACCACATGAAAACAATAAATTGTTCTTCAAAATTTTTTTTTATTAACTATTTGTCAATGAGAGAAATGTTTTATTTCTTTTGGAGGAAAGCAACCTCTAAGAGTTGTAAATAAAATGAAAGTTACCGGTCACTTTACATGCCAAATATATATGTTAACTGGCACATAGCAAACTTCTCCAGAAGATCCTAAATATTTAATGTTTTCTAGGCCTCCTTGTTATGCTGAAGATGCATTTGATCACAGGTTTCACATGACTGTGCACAAGGATATGACTCCTGCATGGCAGAGACATTCCTAAGCCTTGCATGCCTGTAACTGGGCCTCAATCTAGAGATCAGGACGGACAAGTGACAAGTGTGTGACAGCTGACAGGCTGTGCTAAGTGCTGGGCTCCACAGCATGAGCAGCTCAGGGCACATGGAGAAGGCACAGTACTTATGAAATTGCCACCCACAAACACAAGAAGCTCACAGTGAATTTAGGAATATTCCTACTTAGGCAGTGACTCTGAGCAAAGATTTTGCAGGACTGCAATTATGATATTTGTTCATTTCTTTTCAGACAGGCCGTCTTTAGATACCTCATCCTTCAGCAGCTCTTAGAGATGTATGTGAAGTCTGCTATGATTACACTGCCTTTGATTAAAAGAAAGAGGCTAAGTTACTCAAGTCTTAATCATTTTAAGGGTTTTTTTGGGGGGGGAATCTTTTCAAAGAGCATTAACACATTTTCTCAGGACATGCCAATTAAAGAGACTATTCCAATAGTTAATCAAGCAGTGTAAAATAGTAATGAATAAAATTCACATATAATTCCACATAGGCTTTTGTAACAGAGTCTAATTAAGCTTTAAGTGACTTGAAACACTCCAGTTGGTTCCTTTCATAAAAGTAAAGTTCATTCATTTTGAATTCTTACATAAGTGTGCTTCTTTCAAATGTCACTTTAAAAAATTATTTCTACTAGCAATTGTTTACAACTTTATTTGAAATTAGAACAGGTTTTATTCTGTAGCATTTCAAGAGGTCTGTGTATTCTTCTTTCCTACAAAATATTAATGGATATGTAAGATGAAAGTTGTAACTTAATCCCCTGAATAGATGCAAAACATAATGTCACTTCTGGTATGGAAGTGTTGCCAAACCTAGGAGAAAGGTTTTCCTTTATGTTCATAAAACACTTTTGTTTCAACTTTTTTTTCTTTAAAAAGGAAAAAAAAAAAAGATACCTTATTAGAAGAAATCCAGAAGACTCATATAAAAACATTAAAGCTTTGACATTTCTTACTTCTATTTGGATAAAAATCTCTTCAGCATAATGGGAATTTCTGAGTAAACACCGCAAGAAGTGTTTTTTAATTTAAAAAGTACATTATATGATTAATGAGATTTCTAAATGTGGAATTAAGAAATACTAGGCATAAGAAAATGTCTCTGGAATTATTGAAACTCAAGCTTCTTCAATTTTATATTCTACCAATTGTGTGAAAATTCCACATATTCATGTTACAGTAGCACTCTTATTAAAAGTGTGCTTTTAGTCAGTTCTGGGGAGCAAAAACACCCCCATCTTTTGATTCAAGAAGAGAAGTATACACAGCAAAATATTTAAACAGCTTTAGACTACATATAAGCAGTACTATATTCAGGATAGAAAATCCTCCCATTTGCCTATGTATGTTTTTTTAAACTAAGTAACTTAGCTAACTAATTTCCTCCCTGAAATAAATTCCTTTTCCCTATAATAGCCAAAATCTAGCTGAGAATTAACAATACCCATAGCTGTGGACCAGAGTATAGTAACACAAAACATCTTCAGAAATGTATAGGCCCTTTCCACAAGCACTTACAAATGTATGGGCCATCAGGCAAAGAATGTAATTGGCACATTCACTGCATTTCCCAGCTGCTGAAAATGTTGTCTAACCAGTTTTAGGAGTCTCTATAAAATATTGAAATAGTCTGAAAAAGAATGTCTGTTACCAACTAAGAGGCATTAAAAGAAAAAGCTCCTGTTACACTGTCTAGACTGTTTTGTACTGCATTTAAGTCAGCTGGTAGCCAAGAACAGATGAACACACATCTCTGCATGTGGATGTGTAAGCCAGCAGTGTGCCCTGGTGGCCAAGAAGACCAATGGCCCCTGGCCTGTGTCAGGAACAGTGTGGCCAGCAGGAGCAGGGAGCTCATTCTGCCCCTGTACTCGGCACTGGTGAGGCCACACCTCGAGTGCTGTGTCCAGTTCTGGCCCCTCAGTTTGGGAAGGACGTTGAGAGCCTTGAGAGAGTCCAGAGGAGGCAGCGAGGCTGGAGAGGGGCTGGGAACACAAATCCTGTGAGGAACGGCTGAGGGAGCTGGGGGGGTTTAGCCTGGAGAAAAGGAGACTCAGGGGAGACCTCATCACTCTCTACAACTTCCTGAAGGGTGGATGCAATCAGGTGGGGGTTGGTCCCTTTCTCCAGGCAGCAGCTGAGAAGGAGAGGACACATTCTTAATCTGTGATAAGGGAAATATAGGTTGGATATTAGGAAGAAGTTCTTCATGGAAAGGGTGATAAAGTTCTGGAACAGCTTGCCCAGGGAGGTGGTGGAGTCACCATCCCTGGATGTGCTTAAAAAAAGATTGGATGTGGCACTGGATGCCATGGTTTAGTTGAGGAGGAAGGGCATGGGTTGGATTCAGTTATCTTGAAGGTCTCTTCCAACCTAGTGATTCTGTGATTCTGTGTACGATGGCACAGGGACACTCAGAACCTCAACACTAATGCTCTGGGAACCTCACATTTCACTCCCTATTTGTATTCACATGAGGCTAATTACCAATTCTGATACTGAAGAAATCATATAGGCATATAGTAAATTGAAGGCATGACAGCATTATTTTACAGAAACTACAATTCTGCTAAAATCTATATGACTAGCTTTTAAGAAGCAAACTGTTATTTATAATCCTGAAAAAAACCCATTAATATTTATGACATTATAAATCTCCATAGAAGCCAGTGCCTACTTACAGAGGTAAAAGAATTATAGGTTGTTAAGAAGTCTAATTGTTTTGTCAAAATCCCATGGAACGCATATTGCAGTGCCTAAGTCATCAGCCTCACCTTCGTCAGTACATCATAAATGCCACTATATAATTTATGTATTCCAGTATGCCAAGTCACATTAAGTTTTCTATGTCAGAGAAATATTTTGGGAGGAACAGTGAAAGGACTGAAATATAGATTCATACTCACTTCAAAGGTTCTGATAATTTTTAAGAACTTTAAATGATGCCATTGCTCAAAGAAGTCTAGTAATTTGGTAAATATCCAGTGATTAGAAAAGTGCATTTTCTCTGCCAGATTAAATACCAGTCAAGCACAGCCAAGGGGAGGCTATTACAAAACACCATCTTCTTCACTGATTTGTACTCTTCAGGTAAAATTTTGACCAGTCTGTCAAGCTGCCCCAAAAAATATAATAATTCTTAAAAGAATTCCTCTAAGCAACAGGCAGAAGTATAATAACACCTAAAGACACTGCCTGATAAAGCCAAACAAATCATGTTAATTAGACACCAAATCTATCTGTGGAAGTTGAAGGACTTCAACTTTCAAAAAAAGAAAAAAACATGCAAAACTCAGACAGAGAGAAATTTGAATTGAATTACAGAGCTTCTTAAGTATTTGCTTGAAAAGCATACATTTAAAACACACATCATTCTCCTCAAACCGATGATACAAAATTTCTAAACACAAAATACAGCAAATGAAGTTCCCCCAAATCTATCCCTATTATCTACTCTCATGAACTTTGTTTTTCTATAATGAGCTGGCCACCATTACAAATGGTTCATATAACAACTGCACAAATGTCAAGCAAGTCAAAATATTAAAATGTGCAAGAGATTTAAAAATAAAAATATTAATATTTGTTCTATTACAATTAACTAGAGAAAAGAATAAAAACAATTAGAGGAAATAAATTAGAAATATTTTTAAAACTTATTCAACCCCATAAAATTAAGAACTACTAGGAATTAGGAGCTAATAATTGCAAAAGTAACCATGATTTCAGAGTGATATCCCAGAAAACAACATCAGATTTCATCAGACTTGTTACCAATCTGGCCAAATTTCATATGGAAAATCATCTATAGATAATAAGCACAAAATGTGAAGACCTGTAAGAGGTTTTCTTTTCAAAGTTTAATCCTACTCTCCAGGAAAAATTTGCTGTAAGAAAGAGTACAAGTTAGTAAAACAGTAAAGTAAAAGAACTAAACTTAATAGCTTGTATCAAATGGATAGGTATTTTTGGTATAAATGGAAAATGTGTCAAAAAAGCTATATATAGGAAGGAAAATGGAGACTGTAATTGCCTTAATACAGCACATCAGTGGTCCGTCTAGTTCAGCATTTTGTCTTCAGAAACATGCATTAAAAAAAGCTTAATGAAGCAAACTGGACTTACATAAATCATCAGCTGCCTTCAGCAACTGCTTCACGAACTCAGAGATGGCTTTACATCTCTGTATTTAGTATTTAAAAAGGGCATTAAACATTAGTATTTTAAAAGGGCAACCACTGACCATCTCATATTATTCTTAGAGAAAAAAAAGTGTGTTTAAATCTGCAATTATCTTTTCTGTAAATTTTACTTTGTGTTTTTGGTGGGGGTGGGCAGGGACAGAAGTGCATTCCCTGTTGCTTCTTGGTATTCAGGTTGTACCTATTGATGTAGAATAATATAATTAGTCAGCCTATTTTTTAAGAGCTTGTGATAATTTAAAAACATAATGAATTAGAGATGGAGGGCTACTGCAGGTTTGCATTAATTGTTTGTTCTTGAAGTTTACTGTGAATTCTTATTTTACATCAGTAATTTAACTACTTCGTTTTCGTTCCTATCCCTTATGGACACATATACCCCTACTTCATAAAACAGAGGGAATAATTTATGAATTACCATGTAGTCAAGGAATCACAATAAATCACATTGTAGAAAATCACTAAATTCTAGGATAGCTAAAAGACACAAGATCCAATTAAATTACTGTTTCCAGTAGCATAAGAGCCAGAGGAAAGAGAAACTGCAGGACAACAGTGATCCAAAGTTCACTCTGAGTCTAAAACCAGTCTATCAGGTCAGAGGGGAAAAGAGCAGGAACAGAACAAGATGATGAATCATTACAATCTCATGTCAAAATGGTGACAACTTAAAAAATATCTGCATGGGATGGTATGATAAAGGGCACATGCCCTGTCCTTCTTCATCTTCACATCCCCAGGGGCCTGGCACTGAAAGCTGCACTGAACCTTTCACAGTGGCCTCCTTCTAATCGTGGTTCTATTTGCATTCACAGACTCATTGCTGATTTAGGGGGACGTTCTTCACTTGGTGAATAATTGTTCAATTAGTTTACACAATCATTTTGAATACAAGTGTCTACTTTGGCTTCAGTGAGCAAAGAATAAGCATAAGAAATTATTTGAATGACAGAACTCCAAACGTTATGCCATGCACTTAATGGTGGTCATCCTTTTGCAGATATACTCCCTGAGCACTTAACATTATTTTCTGTATTACCACTGTCACTTGATTTATCCAGCATTATGGAATTTTGGCCATTCACTTGCACAATTAGCTCATAAAAGGAGGCCATGGGCTTCTTCAGGTCTATTGTGAACTGTGTCTGGTGAATGATTTGCCCCAGCTGGGGGTAGTGCCCTGCTGCATGGGAAGGCAGCATCCTTAACTCATGGACAGCTGAATTTTGATATGGCATTATTGGATAGAGTGAATGAGTTCTTTGTGGATATACCAGAGAGTCAGAAAGGAAGATTGGTTGTTTTTTTTAAACAGATCCTTCCATCACTAGAAATTGCCTTTACAATACCTTCTGTAAAAAAAGCGGGATTCATTCTCAAAAGAAAAATTAAGGTTCTACAACAAGTAGTATCCAGTTGGACTCATATGCCTACTGGGTAGAAATATAAGAAAAAAATACAAGACCCACAGTAAAAAAATGATGCTTTTTCCTTTTATTCAGACCTAGCTTTAACTGCATACTTCTGTGACAAAAGTCTGTGTTTGAAGTCAGAATGAAATACCACTGTTCATATGCTCCTAAAGAATTCTCCTAGAAAAGACTTTTTGTGTTAGTGTTGCAGTCTAGCTCTAAAAAAACTCCTTTAATTTATATCACTTTTGCCTTGTGTTTTCTTTTTATTTTTTCCCTCTCCTCTCTGAAGCTTTTACTTACAGAAAGATTTTTAAAAAAATCAGAAACTTACTGTTTGCTACTCTGGTCGCAGTTACCAATTAGCAAGCAGGGCTGGACAAATACTTCTCAAGTGCAGAAAATTATGTGATCCGCCTTGTTTTAATTTATTCTCATTAAATTACAGCAATCCTTTGTTGCAGGGATCACTCAAAGAGAACAAGAGAACTTTTTGTAAATGAATTACTTCTTTTGTAACAGTAGGAATACCAAATTTCAAGTTCATTTTTAAAGGAAACTCATTACTACTAGGACTTTCTATGTATGTTCTTGGTGTGCTTAAGATCTACTGAATCCACTCAGTTAAGGAACGAGAGAGGATTTGAAATGAAACATTTTAAAAGCCCATTTCTTCCCCTTCTTTCTGTGCCTTCAGATGCTGTAAGCATTAGAACTGGTAATGCTTGCACCCAGTTTAAGCTACCGATGAGTTGTGGTCCCACTATCATTTACTGTTCAGGACTGCCAAACAGAAAAACAGAAAAGTTGGTTGGTTTTTTTTGGTTTTTTTTTTGTGCTCAAAGTGTGCATGATCTGGTTTTCAGACCGCATGATAAGTTTCGTACCCAGGGCTAGTGATCATTAATGCAGACCACAAAAAGCCTGTGTATGTTTTCCTTTTTGGTCCTGCTTTTTGGTCTCTCTTATTTTTCAGAGCTACAGAAAATGCAAGACCATGATTATGCTCAGGGGAAAACCATCACTGGCTAATGATAACAATTTGATGAGATTCAAGGAATAAACATATTAGGTGGTGTTTATATGACTGAGGAAATTTCCTTCAATGGATAGATAAGCAAAGCCAGTCTTAATAAGGAATGGTGAAGTTACATGGCTTAGTGCCACCAGGACAAAAAAATTAACCATATTAAAGGGGATCTTGTTCATCATAATGAGCTTCATCTAATTCCATTCTTCAGAAATCTTCATTTATCTAACTTACAAAGAATATGTTAAACAAAAGCGCTTCACAATATTAGTGCAATTTACATCAAATGCACTAGAGAAAATTACCTTATACAATTTTCTAAACCATTTACTATTATGAACTAGGAACTAAATGAGAAAATTGCATTTTATGATTTGCAGGCTATTGAAAAAACTACACCTGAATTCACACAATCTGAATTACTTTGATTCTGTCTCAGTGGTAAAGGGCCTTAGTAAAGCAGAGAACAAGAAACAATACTGTATGAATTAAACTGAAAAAATGTGTTAAGCCCCCCTAAATCTGCATGAGCGAGACAATGCTTTTGGTTTCTCCTCGTACTTTGGCACCTGATGAGAGGAACTCACCTCCCACCTCAGTTTGGTTTATTTCCAAAGCAAACAGCAAATAGGCATGATGAAACAAGATCTATTTTTTTCAAAAGCAGAACATATGTGTGGATAAACATTTGGAGATATCCTTAGCAATTTTGTCATTTGTCTTATGCTTGCATGCAGTCACACAAACGTGATTGAGTTAACTTCCCTCCACTCCGAAATACTAATATTTATATCAATATAAACTTTTCAGAAATTCAAACAGATGCAGTTAAAAAAAAAGGTAAAACCTTAAAAAAACCTTTTTTTTTTTCCCAGAAGGCAGTAGATCTCTCTTTGGAGACGTACTAAAAAAGCTCCTACTAAAAGATCTTTTTATTTTGCAGAAATCTAATTGTTTGATTTTAAAAGAATATTTATTAATATAGAACTCACTATGACCATTTTTACACAATCCAAGCAGTCTTTAAAATATTTAAGCTACTAAAAAGTAAACCTTGTTTTAAGGTCAAGAAATAAGGAATTCAGAGGGCTTATGATCTACATTTTGATATAAATCTGTGAAATGCAGGAATAGATAAATAAAATAAATTTACAGTTTTTCTATTTTGAGATCATATTCTTTATCTTAAGGCCAGGGAAGAGTTTCTGTTCAATAATCATGGAGGGCTAAAGATATTTCCTGGAATGTATCGATTTCAGAAATAGCAAAATGGACAGTTTTCTGCTGTTAATTGCTTTAGAAAAAAGTACATTTTTATTAACTGCATTAGCAATAATAAATGTTTTTATTATTTTATCATCTTTTTCTCTTCCCTTGTCTGTTTTGCTGCTTTTGTAGCATAAAATTTGTGGGGTTTAATTTGTTAAATGAGGCAATGGACAAGTTTAGTTATAGAAACTTCAAATAAACGCTTAATTCAGAATCCACTCTATACAGCAACAGGAACTAAGGTCTCATCAACATAAGCTACCATGCTAATAACAATCTGATATAGTCATCACACTCTTTTAATTGCAGAAGTTCCAGAAAGCTAATTTATTAAATTACGTGGGTTTAGTTTGTATCTGACAATTTTTGACCAAACAGAGTGGAGCCAAATTGCTTATTAATGTCTTAGACTATGAACCTGAAACGTGTTACAGATAACTCTTATCACATTTACTTACACAGCAATGGCTATTTACTCTCTTTCCATGCCCCTAATGGTCTTTGAAATGTCAGAAAAATTGAAAAACACTAAAGTAGCTGTATCTCAGCTAAAGAATAGAGATATGCCAGTTTAGGGTTTTACAGAACTCTCTAGAAAGGCTGGTACCAGACAGAACAAGGCAAAATTGCATAACGTAATTTTATATATCAGGTCAAGAGAAAATAGAGGCCACTGAACTTCTTTTTCTTCCTAAAATAAGCCCTATTTAGAAAAAATAACAGTTACTAAATCACACTGTGTTGGGCAACAAAGGTGACAAAGGAATACTGCAGACTTCATATTTTCCTGGATACCAAGATTAGCAGTTCCGCAGTTAGATTTCCTCTCTGTTTTATAGGATCTGGATCCCATATAACTCCAGGGATTTGGAAAACTCATACATAAATTGTGGAATGAAAATAAAGTGCCCTAAGTGTAAAGCTACTACAAATACATCCCTAATCACACACAGCAAGCATTGTAGAAGCATGATACAGCAGAAAATGCACACATCAAAGTCACGTGAGATTTTTTGTGGGATTCAAGTCAAAAAACATTGGAACTGCTGAAAGCATCTTAGTCATTCTAAGATTCCTTAAGTAGCATCTTTGTAGAAATACAGGAAAATAATAGGTAAAATGTGACTAATACAACTTTCCGCTGCTATAGCAATTAGTAATATCAATAGCAATCCATGAAACATTTGCTATAAAATCTTTACACAATAGAAGTCAAATTACTTCATTGTTCCTCCCTATCTGATACTTTTAAGTACTGAAGGTGAAAATATAAAGTAGCCATTACAAGATGTTCCGTCCAAAAAGTGTGATACAACCAATATTAAATTTGAGATCAAATTAAAACTTGAAAACTCAAGAGCTTAAAAAGACAGTCAAAGGTTAAAATAAATTATAATACTTGATGTGTTTTACTGTGTAGGAATAAGAGAACAAATTTTATGACAGTGCATTTAGTAAGGTAGTAACAGCACGGGAAGTGTGAAAAATTTTGAGGTACAATTACATTTAACAAAAAAATAACAAGGAAAGCAACTTTGTGAAAATGAGTTTTACATTGCAACTTATTTATACAAACTCTAGATAAAACTGGCGTGCAATTGTTCTATTTATTTGCATGCATTTTTTCCTGAACAATTTAACTTTTACTTTGGCCATTAATTTTTATACTGATTTTTTTAAAAAAACTCTTATAAAATATGTATTTAAACACTTTCATTTACATTTTAAATATCTAGAAATTCCCACATTAATCACTCTGTGTTTTAAAAGGGAATTAACAAAAGAGCTAAAGCACTGACTATGGCTATTTCCCTCTAATAAAAAATATTTCCCACATGTGCAATATATTCCTTCCAAGAGTCTCGAAACTTTAAGATGCCTGCAGATCAAACTTTGCAGAGGTATTAAAGTTGGGTTACATTAAATCATATAAAATATATATTAAAAAAATCTGGCATCTACTGCATGCCCAAGTGTACAACAGTGTGAACTACAGTAAAGAGCCACAAATACAACTCTAAAAGATGATGGATGCCCCAAGTCTACTGTATCATAAATTCCTTTCCTATAGTGTTCTGAGAAGGTTGCCAGATTCAAAACTCCTAAAGTCTATCTACAGAATACTCAGACCACATACTGGAAAACCTCAGGCACAGATATTTGCATTGAATTGGGGAATGCCTTGAACAGCTTGTGACCTGCAAGGACAGAATAACTTTTTCTGGAGAATGATGGAGAGCAGAAAGAGAATGTCAAAATTTGCAACCTTCAATCCCTGCAACTGAAAGAATTTTTATCAAAATACAGTGCAAAATCACATCACACAGAACCAGGACAAGAAATTTATAAACAGTATTCAAACCTCACTGATTCAAAAATTAATTGGCATGCATTGGAGAGAAATGTTTAGTCAAAAGTAACCAGGGAAGAGCTACGTCTTATTTTTCCAAATACACTATCAGCTGTTTTAATCACAGTCAGAGGATTGGGGCTTCAAAATCCTAAAGAAAATTACTTGGTTTTTTACCTCTCCTGAGGAGCATATTGTTGCAAAACCTCTCTTAGACAAGTGCTGTCAAATATGAGACCAAATGTCATAGTCTGACTATGAGAAAGTATTGGAGACAGCTGCACTTTATCTTTTCTGTGATACCAGTGGTATAGAAATACCAATGCCAAATACCAAATACCATTTGTATACCAACTGTATAATGTCAACTTCTTAACTAGTGTATCTCTCATAATGTGAATGAAGCCGTTTTGCCTTATAAAAATTTTTGAGGTGTAGACTACTTGATATCCAAACTTCAAAACTGTATCAACTTTAGCTGTTTCCCTTCCTAGCAATTACGTATAAGCACCAAATTTATCCAATCTTCTTCTTTTTATATGTAGTATAGCTTATTTGAATACATGGCCCTGTGACCTAGAAGTCATTAGAGAAAGTCTATTATCTATTTTCCTGATAGTAAAAGCTAAAGTTTTCCCTGTGTATCAGGCAAATTGTGCTAAGAAAGCATCAGGTCATCTTGAAGCTCAAGCCACATTGTTATAATTTCATATTCAGCCTGTTCATTGTCTTGCTCCATCTCTTTAAAAATACTATTTCACTACCCATATTAACTATATCAATTTTAAACTTGTTTCATCTGCAGCATTAATATCAATGCAAGCAGCTTAAACATACATATGTTAAATGCTTTCAATGCATTTCTGGCAGGAATTTTTTTAAATGATTTGAACATCTCTAAAAGGAAAAACGCATTTAGAAATATCCAGTTAATGACCAAAATAAAAGTTTCTATTCTTCTATACCTTTTCTCTTGAAATTTCTAGAAACTAAACAGCAGATCAAAAAGTACCTCAATCTGGAATCTAGTGGAGTCTGAAGGCCAGAGTGTTGAGCCAAGATGTATATGAGAACACAAATACCATCATTCTAAAACACAAAATCAATCCCACAGTGATCTCCCTGCAAAAGGGAGTATCTAGTGCACAACTAAGTTTCAGTTCCAAGCAAAAACTCATCAAGTTTATCTAAATTGAATCTGACTAAAAAATGAAAATCACACAAAACCAGCCCCATTTTTAACTGAAGAAATTCCTCTGGCACATAAGAAGTGTGTCCACACATTTTTCAATATATAAAACACTCATCTATTAAGAGGTTTTAATTCATAACACATTCTCCAAGTGTATAATTTGTCGTGGAAGTGCCATATAAGGCAGACCACCTCTGCTGTCAGTGTAGAAGGGGAGTTCTACAGCTGCCTGACCTATGACTGCACCTCAGTAGGATAGATACATTCATAATTCATATAAATCCTTTAATTTCCTGCTATTTCTGTGTTCTTCCTAGTTAATTGATTTATTATCCCTTAAAGACTAGTATAAAATAGTACACATACAATATAAAACCCTATTACATTGCACATGAGAGTTTATATACCCAGTCATTGCCCTTTTGAATGAATTATGTGAATAATTTGCCATTTTATGTTATGCTGAAGTAAATATCACAGCTAAAATTCCCATTCAAAAACCTAGGTATCCAGAAGTTTAGTTTCCCTGAATGGCTCTCACTGCTGATCCAAATATCTGCATTTCCAAAGAAGTGCCTGATGCAAATACACTCCATGCTAATGGAACAACATTCACCTGGGTCCACAGTCCTAGCTCTTTAAAAAATTTCTTTCAGTAGTCAACTCAAAATAATTCCTAACAAACAAATTAATGAAGTATTTAATGAATTAGTGTTCTAAAACACTAATTTCTTTGCATTTGGTTTTTCATTGAAATACACATGAATATACTCAGATTTCAGCAAAAATAAACAACCCCTCCTGCAGAAAAGTAACACTTTTTTAACAAGGTGGCACAAATTCATTCATGAAACAGTATTTTCTGGTTCAGCAGAGCTTGGTACTCACCCAGTTCCCCCATATTGATTCCTATTCTAATTTTAATACTGAGCATTCATTTACTTCTACATCAGAATGAGGAACTAATTCTGTGGGACGTTAACCCAGGCTAAATGCCCAGACTTCCATTACATATGCAGAAAACATAAACCTGATTTCCAGTTTTGTGGTACTTCAGAAGAGCCCTGAATACTTCTCTACACTTTTCACTGAAGACCTAACATCAAAATGAAATGTTATTATGGGATAATATTATGACTTCATTGCTTTTACAGAACATAAATACAACAACATTTATATACTGAGAAGACATTGTGATAAATTCTAAGTGTATAAATGTATATTGGGTACATATATCAAGTGCCATATAATTTATATAAAACTACTTTAATTAAAACTTGTCAAATGCATGACTAAAACATATTTTGTAATTAAGACTAGAGTACTTTCAAGAATTTAGCTTCTTTGTTTCTCAAAATCCCAATACAAAAAAGTGCTACAAGGCATAAATGGAGCTTTGCAGTGAAACTAGTATTGATTTTCTCAAAACTACTCACATGTTTAAAGATAAGCATGCGCTTAAGTATTTTGCTGGGTCACAGCCTGACTGGCAAAACGTGCCACCATTAATCATGCTATGAAAGCAATTACTACAAGTTTAGCTTCATTAACTTGGAATTTGAGAAAAGTCAAGATTCTACAGGAGACATTCAGTAGCCATCCCAAGGACATCCCACACTATGCGCTTCCTTTTCATTGTATACATCCCCCTAGTCTAGCGAAAAACACAGTTATGTTTTTAATGTACATACAGCAAGGAAATTATCAGCAAGGAAACAAAACTGCAGGTCAGACTTGAAATGACAATACATTACCTCAGCAGTTACCTTGTTTTATGAACAATACTGAAAGAGCCGCATAATAAAAAACAACAAGCTTCTGGATCACCCAGTGGCTAGTTTTATTTTCAATCTAATAAAATCATCAAAATTTGTGAAGACTATTCCTTAGACTTCATAGCCTACATATGTAAAAATCATTATTTGTATATATGACAATTGATTAAAAAAAAAACAAGCTGTCTTAGTTAGATGACTCCATAATTTATTTCAGATCCTAAAAAATATTTTTAGATAGTCTATATTTCCTAGAGACAATTTTTAGGTTGCAAAAAGACATCAATTTATTCAAGTCTGAATGGAATTTTAATTTCTTCTAAAAATAACCCCAACATTTTTGAATGCACTTTTAAAAAATGCAAACACACACAACCATCAAAAAGGAGTAACTAATCCCTATAGAGAAAAATTAGAGTTTTTCACAGTTATGCAAAGGATTCATATAGAACAGAAATTTGTTCAACCAGTAACTGCAAAAATAACTGCAAAATTTCATCTGTTTATGTCCATACTTCATTGCCTTGACAAATCATCACTTTTGACATTGAGTCCACTCATTGAAATTATGTTTTAGCACTGTTATAGAGAGGTAAAAGAAATTATTAGGCAATCCTGGAACTGTTTTCCTAAGGGAATAACTATGAACATTTTTTTTTACTTCATATATATTCATCAGCTGGAAAATACAGTAATTTTTCAGCATTGACAATGGGACATTTGATCGTAATCAATAACAATAATGGCCTCTCAAGCAACATTAGAGAGACACGAACTTTGCTGATGTTAACTCTCCTATCACATTCAATTAACATTAAGTGCCACCACACCTAGATTCCCAGTGCTAGGAGAAGGTCCAGAATGAGATGTACAAAAAGAGACTTGATAATTGTGCAGCCAGTACAGAAATGAGGAAAGGTGCACATTTTATTATGGGATTCGGTACAGGCCACTAGCAGAGAAGAAGGCATTAAAAGTCAGCTTGTAGAAGGTTAACAGCCACAAATTTAGCACACACCAGAGGGCAACAGTATTTCCAGCAATTTAGTACCTGAAGCATGCCTTTGCAGTGAAAGAGCTTTGATGATGAAAGAAGGTGCAAGAGATGCTGATGAGAAGTAGTAAGCTTGCTCACAAATATATAAAAAAACTTTAATAAAGAAACTGACCTGAAAATGATAACTCTGGATTCCTGTCCCGTGTGTTTATGTATTAGCAACTGGGTAAAAAAACAAAAAAAATCCTACAAATCATTTTGAAGCAGGGATTACAAAAGCAGGATTTCCTTTCACCAGACAGAGTTATGTCCTGATCCCTTTCTAATCTAATCTAAAATCAGATTAAAATAAAATATTTAATTTCAAAATCCAAAATAGACTGAAGAGTTTAAAATATTTTATAAAAGAGGAAAGTGCATAAATTAATGAAAATTTAGGGTTCAGGTATTTACAATGAGATCAGAATTAGAATGCTGGTTAGAAATATCTGCCTGTATTCAACTGTTTAGATTTTTTTCTCTTCCCTGCATCCGCTAAAAATCCTCTATCCTGCAGGTGCTACATCTCTGTGCTGATACCCCAGAGGAAACACTGATCTAATGAACAAGATTTTATAGTTACAATATCTGGGAGGATTCTCCAGAAATCCAAGTAGGTCTCTGCACAAACCTACTTACCTCAAACACATTCAGGAAAAGTTTCTGACCTCCCTACGCTCTCCTGCCCTTCTTTGGAGCTACAACAGTTCCATTATGGCCAGCAGTCACCTTCGCTGGGCCAGCCCCTCACCAACTGGCCAACACTTCGACCTGAACGCTTCCATCCACCCACGCTTCACATGAATTCACACCTGCACACATCAATAAATTGTTTTATATAAATATCTACAAGAGATTTCTGTTACTGTGTCATGATGGATGACTGGCTCAGCCGATTAAGATCAGACCCAGTAGCAACATCAATCACTTCAGAAGGCAACAGGCCTGGGTGGATTGACCTGCAAAACGTATTTTCAAGAGGTGCTTTGAACGGCACATTATCAAATGTGTACTTCTCCTGGCTTTCCCAGAGCAGTACAATCCCTCTGCTTCTCAGAGTAAGATGAAATGTAGAATAGCATAATACTGAGCTTTTACCGGGGAGCCCAAATACTAGAAAAAAATGGTTATTTGTGCCATGATGACACAAAAAATGCTCAACTCCACAAAACAAGATAAAAACACATGGGAAATTTCTGTGAAGATTTATATTCTGAAATCATAAATTTAAGTTCAGCAAGAAACTGAGAAACATAAGGGAGAGAGTTCTGTAATCGAATAACTTACCATACAAACAACCAAACTCACCCATTCTACGAGAAAAACCATTAAAAATACCCTTGAGAATTTCATCTTATGAAGCCAAGAAAGGTTAATATAAACTAAAATTCACTTCAGAAACATTCCTTTTGCTCAGTTAGTACCAAACTGATTGTTCATATGTTGGGATTACAATGCTAAAAAGAAATAAAAAACTTAAAGTACTTTGAAAGAGAAGTACAAATTATTTCTCTGAGTAGTCAGATATATGGGTTCTTTCCAGGAGTAGATGTTTATTCTGTTTTCTTGGCTAAATTCCAGCTTTCAGTAGTGACAGTGTTCTTCTCCACAGTTTTAAAATTCTTCTGTAATGCCTAAGGTAGTCTGTCCTACCACTGAGTGAGAAATGTCTTCATTTTAATGCCTGAAATCTCCTTCCTCTACCATATATATTATGTAGAGAAATTAATCAGGTTCTGCAAAACTTTCACACAGAGCAATTATTCAATGCAGCATTTCTGAAAGGACCATAGATCTACCTCACACCTACTGCCCTTCACTCCTTTTCCAAGTTACTCTGTCCTACAAAATATGTTCCTGTTGCAGAATAAATCCACAAAGACTGGAGCTGAGGGGAGAAACTCTGGCAACCTCAAGATGTACAAGAGAAAAAAAAAGCCAACAAAACCCACTAAGAAAATAAATTCCAAAATCAGAGAAGGAATATATAATTCTGGAGAAAGCTTCTGTTGTCAAGGAAAATACCAGGATATTTGATGCACATATCTTAACGGCACTTTTTTTGAAGAAAGCAGATGGAACTATAAAAGGACCTTGGTTTTATTTATGCTGTGTCACTGGCCTGCCAGATAACTGGCCATAGTCTCAGTCATACTGAAGTAAACTTAGAATAGCTCAGTATTTTAGGTGCATTTGTGTGAGGCTAAAACCAGACCCCGCTAATTTGATATTCAGTGTATTAAACAGCCCATTTTGCATGCATAAGAAATCACAGGATGATTGAGGCTTGAAGGGACTTCTGGAGGTCAGCTGGTCCAACCCACCTGCTCAAGCAGGGCCACCTAGAGCCAGCTGCCCTGGACCATGTCCAGAAGGTTTTTGGATATCTCCAAAAACACTGACTGTGTTACCTGCCTGGGCAACTTGCACCCGTGCTCAGTTACACCCACAAAGTGTTGTTTCTCAATGTTCAGATGGACTCTGTGCACTTCAGAGTGTGCTCGTTGCCTCTGTCCTGACACCAGGCACCACAGAAAAGAGCTTGTCTGTCCTCTTTGCATCCTTCCTTCCAGTGTTCGTACTCATGGATGAGATCCCCCCACGAGCTTTCTCTCATCCAGGATAAACAGCCCCAGCTCTCCCAGCCTTTCCTTATGTGAGAGGTGCTGCTGTCATGACCATCTCTGTGGCCCTTAGATGGACTCTATTATGTTCATGTCTCTTGCAGTAGGGGGACCAAGAAGTGAACACTAAAACAACAAAGAGTTTCTCTCATGTTAAAGAAACCAGCAAATTGTTGCAGTGATTATTCAAAACTATCAGACCTCTGCCTCTCAGAGTTCAAAGAACGTGTGGCTGATGCTGTCAGTCACATGCTTTACTTTTAGATAGTGCTTTGAGGAGCAATTGGATTCAAAAATCCCTATGGGTTCCTTCCAACTTGAGATACTCTGTGATTCTGTAAAATCCAACAAATACATTTATACATTCATAGTTTTAATCATTTCCTGATAGCCTTTAAATTAATTTGCTTCCAATGTTATTTTCATCATTATTATATATTGGTTCATGTCAGAAACTGTTTAATCAACATCTGATTGAAAACTCATCACTAAAATAATAATATTTAAACTGTTTACATGCTAGTGAAATTAGGATACCAATGTAGTTGAGCTCCTTCTGATTCTAAATTATAAGAGTCTACCTGGCGATTCTTGATGCTGACAGAGCATAAATACACACTCTGGAAGGAATATACCATTCAGCTTGACAGTTTATTGCAGGTGATGCCATTCAAAAAATTAAAAGAAAAAAATAATGTTCATGATATGATGTTGGTAGATGGTTATGTGATGAGGATAGAAAAGGAAAAAAAAGTATGTGGGAAGGAAAAAAAAGCCATAAATGCTACTGAAAAAAATACATTTATTGTTCCATAGACTCATTAATTTAAACACTAATTTTATCTGGTCATTTTATAAAAATGTACTCCATTAATATTTCTGCTGAATGCGAATTTTACTCTAATGATTCTTATATTAACTATAGTTGGCAGGACCCCATAATCTAGAAAATAATATCAAATATTTTCAGTGTATACAAAATGTCTTCACAATAACTTCCAGTAAAAGACATAGATGATACAGCCCCACTATTTGTACTACTTTTATGTAAAATGCAAAACTCCAAGTGCCTATTTAATTTATTAACCTCTTAGAACTACCACTAATGCTGAAATAAAATAATTTTGGTTATTATTGCCATATGTTGATCTACAGTATTGTACATGAAGGAGCTCAAGTCATTGTCATAAAACTTCCATTATGTTAGAAATTTATTAGCAATGACTGACTGAAAAAGAAGTAGCTCAATTTTTAGCAAACAACATAATTTACTTTAAAGTACATTGAAAATATGACATCATCTTAAAGACTGGTGTTATTTCCCTTCATCTGTCATAGTTGATTATAGGAAATAAACTCCAGCCAAGCAAAGCTAGTGGTTTTATATATACTCACACTTACATGACTACTGTGTATTTTTTAACTCTTCTCATCGGAAGATGGATTGGCAGACTGGGGAAAGCAAGAAGCTAACTTCCCCTGACTTCTGACATACAACCTGCATTTCTTCCCCACCAACCCCCCCATTTTCAGATTATTCTTAGTTCCATTCAGTTCAGCAGAAAAATAATTTCTTTTAAGGTAACTGGTCTGATTTTCAAGTAAACAAGTAATGGTATCTGATGGTCTTTTGCAAAATTTCATTTGATGTATGCTAGCGAAAAAAAGAAAAAAAACAGTTAAATTTGGGCAAATTGTACCATGGATACTTTGTGGCTTTTATCTGAAACACTGAGAAAGATACAGCAGTCTGCCACTGGGTAAACACGGATAAAAGGCTATTATCCAGGTCTCATACAATATCAGGACTGCTTATGACAATTTTGGTCACTACACCTTTATTTTCTATCTGACAGTGGACTCTCAGACTGTTCTTCCTTAAGAGTCACAAAGGCTGTTTTTCACAAGTTTCTGAATTATGTCATTAGGCGCTGGATCCACCCCAGTACGCTCTCATTCTTCTTGAAATAGGTCACCAAACTCATACCCAGTATTGAGATTATTAAGGTATGATCTCAAACCTATTAAACGCTGAGTACATAGAGAGGATCAAAATTCCACATCAAATTTTAGATATAACATCTTAGTATTAAAAAACTGAAACAAAACCAAAAAGGCCACCACTCACTTGCATTAGCCTTTTTAACCACAGTATTTCTGTGAAAGTTACAAATGAACCTCAAGGAAGAGGTGTTTTTTGACTGCTTGGTTGGGTTCTGTGGAGAGATGGATGAGGTTCTCCATAGTGATGGGCGATGGTTATGTTTTCCTCTGCAGTGAACTGTCTTTCTGAAAACAGCATCCTTTATGTTCATACTTGGATCCTGTATGCTCAAATTAGCTGTGCTGAAATATGTATTCGACCTTAGAGAATGCAAATAATTCCATTACATTTTAAAATTACAAAGAAATGTCAGTAATTTTATCTTTTCTATTAAATAATACTGAAGTATTGGGAAATAATGTGGAAACAATTATTGTAAACTAATGCTGGGTATTTTTGAATAAAACTTCAGAGGACTTCATACAGAACTTGATTCAGGTAGTGTAAATATGAGGTGGAGAATAATCTTACAGTTGTCAGATTTGTCAGAAAATAGTTTTGGAATGATTATGTGGTCTGATTTTTAAAAAAATATGAGAAGGAAAAGAAAATATATAACAAGATATGCCATTTTTCAGAAAATTTCAGATATTCCACAAAGGAAATATCTGTTATTTCAAATCTATAAATTTTTAATATGGGAATGGACTTGCTTAAAACACTGAGGCATCCAGAACTCCTGCCCAAGCATCCTCAAAAGACTACAGTCTTTCAGTTGGAGTAGATGAACACTGTAAGTCTCTTCCTATTGAAATATTCCATACTCTTCTATTCTTCAAAGAATTAAATAAAGCTGTACTGTGCTCAGACCATAAAAGATAACTATCCCCCTTTGTACCAAAAACTCAATTTCTCCAAACTAAGAGCATTTGAAACCTAATTTTAATTTTTGCTTCTTCTAAGTCAAGGGTAAAAATACCACCCATTTCTGCCATTCAAGTTAAGATGACATCTAAGTCTGTAAAATTTAATTTAACCATGCATCTCCAAAAATGTGACAACTTCTTTGGGGGCTTTCAGTATGTTTTCATACAGATATTGCCTATGAAGACACAACAATCAATTTTAAAATGTTTAATGAAACAACACAGTTTTTTAGAATAGGGAATCTTCCAATTTCAGTTAGCTCTGGCTTTATAAAACTCACTTCAGCCAAAAAAAAATTGATACATTTTGTAAGTCATCAATAAGTAACCATTGGTGAGGATTCACTCTTTTTTTTTGAGGATAAAATTAAGTTGCCGTCTACCATATGCTGGCCTTTTTTAGCTTCCATAAATAATTTAAAAAGTGTAATAGAAATGTTGTCAAATTAAAAATACATACCATCATTTTTCACAAAATCCATTCCTATATTTTCAGATTTCTACGGTGAGACTTTAATTTTCAGCTGCATATTAATTATTTGATGGAACAAAATTAGTCTGAAATTTCACTGTAATTCCATATAATAAAAAGCAACATGCTACAAATACAGTGTAGAATTACTGTAAATCCTTTTAATAGGCCCGTATGAAAAGAACAAAGGCTAAAAATGTCACTTACTTTAGGAGAGATGCCATTGCTAGATGTACGACATTGGACAAGCTGTCAGAATAAGATAAATGAAGCTCAGTTGTACCATTAACCTGTGACATTTTTGACAGTGCAAGGCTGTGCACTGTGAGAAAAGCAGAATATGTATCTTTTGACTCTTTTTCCTCTCATTTAGTAATAGAGCTAAGAAAAAAGATGTAATGGTCTAAGAAAGAAAAAAAAAAGACAACCCAGATTTTTCCCAGCTCTCAAAAATATCAGAGCTCAAATAAAGAGACACATGTCTTCAGGATATATATAAATTTATTCCAAATAGAAAAGGAAATTATACTAAGTACATTAAGTAGTATTAAAATTTAGAACACCACAACTAATCTTCCATAATTTTTGACATTTTAATAACAAATTATAAATTCCATGATTCCAATTTGATTTATACCTCTCTCCAACTAACTTTAAGTGACCAGAAAGAGAAAAAGGAATGCAGTGTTAAGTGACAATCGGTATACATAAGGCAACATTCAATCATTATGTTAAGCTCTAGTATTGGCACTATAAATTCCAGCAGTTTTTCCTTAAGAATACATGGTCTTACTGAAAACACAAAAACCACTTCTACAAATTTTTTATTTTACAGTTAATACATACAAAGAAACAGGGAGATACACTGTGGAAAAAAATCAGATAGTTCATAGCACATAGACAGTAATACTGCATTTTATTCTCTCAAACTCCTTGAAGAGTTTGAAGAGAATAAAATATTATTCCATAGAGTAATATCATTGAAATAAAATAGAAATAAGACAGCAAACAATATGTACTTTCATAAATGGTACCTTAGGAAAGGGAAATATAAGGATTGTGTGGCTTATTTACTGTGATCTGAGTTATTGTGATAACAGGTAATGAGCCAAGCCATCTCAATTCAGTGAGCAGTCTTAAAAAGGAGAGCAGTAGTCACTTCGAATACTGAAGATCTTTGATAGAGTAACTACACTGCACAGCAATAAGAGTGTGTGCAAACTCATTATATGAGCTACCAACCCTTTGAGAAAACATGGATCCTCTTGTTGCATTCCAACAGATTGATTGGGTGGTGGTCAGGAGAAGTACATGGAAGAAAAGAAGGGTCAAATACGCCTGTGTGTCCAGCACAACTTCAGAATTCAAGATTAGTATTTCGCATTTGGAGTTTCTGCAGTAAAGCTACATTTTCATCAATCAGATGGATAGCGTAGCTTTGATGAGGGCCACAACACCTCATCCAGCTTCTGAGCTTCAGGAGCTCAGAAGGCCTGCAGGAAGCTTTATGGAACAGAGAGCAGAGAAGGGGGAAGGGTCTCATGTCAGCCAAGTCAGTCCTTACAGTCAACATGACCCACAAGGAGAGGTGTTTTGGGAACAGGCCCTGCTCTCCACCTTTCCAAAGCAGGCTGGGTAGCTGCATCCAGACTACGAGCGACTGCTCTGCTGCTGCTCTCTGAGGAACTCATGTGCTTTGAGGTTTGGAAGCCTGCACATGGACCTTTGACCTCAGCCTACCCACAGAGATACATCCTGGAGATAAATCTGAGACTGGGCTTCCTCTCACAGACATAGCAAACCCAGGGACATGGGCTTTCTTTAGGCTCTTGTCATGAGGCTTTGACTGCAGGAGACAAGTACTCTGACAGGTATACGTAGTTGTGAAAATCAGGAGATATACAGATCAAAGCAGTAACTAGTGATAATTTACTAAAATGGCAAAGAAATACAGATCTCATAAATATAGGCAATAAAAATTACATTTTGAGACAGGGAACAGTTGAGAAAAAGTTAACTACAGCTGCTGGACTTCACTCTACAAAGCACCAGCAACCTCCAGACACAAGTTTGTTGCACAGAAACTCTGGGCTCCAGCAGTGAGCTGCACACTTGCACCAGCAGTGGAACCTTCAATCATTTGAATGAAACCACACAGTTCACTGAAGATGGTGGAAAGCACAGATGTGTGAAAATAAATTTACTTAAGACAGAACACCATTCTAGGAAGCAATGAGGATTTTCACAGCAAACCTGCTTTCCCTAAGTGGATGAGCCTGCAACTACATTCTGTGCCTTAAAAACACTACTGTATAAAAACATGAAGGGCTCTAGGTGCTTTACAGAAATCACTAATTCCATCTTGCACATTCAAATCTGCCGTATCTCTTGTGGAATAAATCTGGAGGCCGTTTGGCACTGAAACCCATGTAATCACACTGCTTTCATTTAATTTTAGAACCTCAGACAGTTGTGAAACTGAAATATATTTCACACCAGAAGATTTAAAAATACATCTCATTTTCAGTTTATCCTTAAAAACAGGAATCCAGTCTAGTTCCAAAAAGATATGGAGAATTTTTACAATTTTTTCTGTATCTCAACCGGAACATCTTCTGAAACACTATCAAATTTACTCTGGGACTCACTTACTGGCATTTTAAGGCTAATGAAGGCCTGAATAATTGTCTACATCACCATAATACTCTTGGAGGGGTAAGCAAACAATAGTACTTAAGAAATAACAGGGGGAAAATTAGAAGAAAAAATTAGAAAAAACATTCTGAACCTTAATCCAGTCTTTGAACAGGAATATCTCCCCTATCTCTGTATGGCATAGTGGAAAAACATATTGCCCAGGAAAAGGTACCACAAGAATGCCTAGGCATTCTTTCTTGTAGATAAAACAGTGAACATTGGACCCCTTTTGAGTAATGCAAAAGTCCACAGTATTGTATTTTAGGTATCACATACTGTCTATATATTAATATAACTTAGTCTTATTAATCCTGAAAAAAATAAGGCTCCTTTTTCCAGATGAACATCTGACAATACAAAAGATGACCCTGATTTTTCCAAGAGTAACCCTGACAAAGAGAAAAACTCTAATATAGTCTTATCTGATGCCATTTAGGTTTTGCCTTTTTTTCTTTTATAAGTTCTCTGTATTCTTCACACATATATTTGCAGCTTTTTAGTCTATTGTATAAGTGACTAGATATCCCAG
Organism: Bombycilla garrulus; assembly: GCA_013400315.1. Taxonomy (NCBI): domain Eukaryota; kingdom Metazoa; phylum Chordata; class Aves; order Passeriformes; family Bombycillidae; genus Bombycilla; species Bombycilla garrulus. Next base: position 99,618 of record VXBU01009396.1, on the reverse strand, counting down.
TACTTTTTCATGGCCTTTCCTTGAGCAGAAATACAAAAATTCCAGAGCTCCAAGCCCCATGGCCCCTGTGCTATCTTGGATCTTCCTGGGAACCAAGGCCGAGAACAGCTCTTCCTTCCTAGAATTCTCTTAGGTTTTATTTCCAGGTTGGCAAAAAGGCAACATATCCATATGGCTTTCTACCTGAGCCTGTCTAGAAAATGTAATTGCCTCAAGAATTGGATGTGAGTCTGTACTACAATGCCATCCATTTTACACCCTAGAATTAAAAATAGTACTTATATTTAAATTAATCCATGATTATTGCAAAGAGAATTTAACAGACGTGATCAAAAATGTCCCTGACATCTTTTTGAAAAATACAATACAGTTGAGTTTTCCACAAGCAACTATTATATACTAACACAAAAGAGATTTTTTGCATTGAGGAATTCAGCAGGTAGCATCTTTTTCTGTCCTTGATGTGTCCTAAAGACTGTGTTTAATGTGCTTGTTTATTGCATTATACAACACTTATTTTTCCCTCTGTTTCTATGAAAATGGGACCTTATTTTTTTCAAGAAATGTTCCTGGATTTACTAGCCACAAAAGATTTTTACATCCCTTTAATCTGCAGAAAAGTCACTAACTGAAACAAAATCCACATTAGTCTTCTTACTTCAGAAACACAATTTAGAGCACTACTATATTATCACACTCAAACTAATAAATTCTGGCAAAGACTTCATGGGCAATCACTTGCAGAATCATAGCTCTTAGGAGAAAAAAACCACATGGATTATGTAGAAAGAGCAGGACAAACCTATGACTTAAAATGATCTACAGATATTCTGAAAATAGAAAGCAAAGCAACATAAATAAAAAACTTTACTCTGGAAGCTTGAGATCTAGAAGAGTCTTTTTTGACTCAAATTTTGATTTTAAATTATTTCAGCTTCAAATCAATGGCTTTCTGGTGGAAAATGGAGCAGATTTGAAAGGCATTTTTGGGAAATCAAGGAAGTGTGGAGGAGAATTTTAACAGCACCTTCTTATGAACACATCTGTCCTGAGTATCCCTCAAATTAATCCAATACCCTTTCTTTCAGTGTTACAAATTATTGTTATGGAAATTTAAATAGTATCATTTTAGAATGATAAAATGGTGTCACACAGCCAAAGATCTTCTGACAGGACTGAGCTGCAGAAGCTCCAAAACATTTCCATGCAAATATGCTTCACAAAAAAAAAAAAAAATATTAATTTCACCAACACAGACTAAAGTGAAAGAAGAGCATCTACATCATATGGATATTTTGAAAACACACTTGCTTCCACGAGGTGGAACTAGAGCTAGCTAGAAACCCATTGTATTTTAAATCACTCCATATGGTGCCATTTTGCTACAAATTGACGGAGTTATCCATGTTGTATCTGAATTTTATTATTTCATATTCACCCATACAAACAGCAAATACAAAGGGAAAATACTACATCAATGCTATCACACTGTTTTCCTCCTTACAGACATGGGTTTCAGCCAAGTACCTTACATCTCCCTTCTAAGGAAAGAGTTTAAAGCATTCTTATCTTTTTCCACTTCATTATCCCTTTGACTATATAACCTTTTGTGTTTTGGGGTGTAACTGATCATGGGAAAAGTCAGCAGATTAATATTACAAACAAATTAAAGTCAGCTTTCAAAAGATTAAATATCCTTCAACAAGGCATCCTAAAACGAGGCACAAAAGCAAAGTGTATTTTCCTGAGTGCTTTGTACATAATGCTATGTTGTGTCAAAGAGGTAAAAATCTCTGAAGTCTTTCAATCTGAAAGCAATTGCCTTTTTTTCTCCTACATTCCCCTCTACACTTTAATAGGGGTGGAAAAATATTTTTCAAGGAACAAGTTACAAATATTGAATGCAGCTCCTCTTTATCCTTTTGTTTCATGGTTCATTTTCATCAAAATGTGAAAGCTGGCATGGTACTGAGAAGCTGCAGACTCCTTTTCTTTAAAAGAAATTATTAAGTTCACCAGATGATACACCACTCCTTCCCTCATTGATTTTCTCCTCACTTCATTCAGGACTAAACAATGAAATACATTCACTTATTCCATCCTCAAAAAATAAAAATAATAAATTATGAATGTAACTTGGCTTTATATTCCATTACAAAGCAGCAGGAACTCATACTGAAAGAAAAAAATTTGTTTTCCACTTTAAGACTTGCTTTTTTAATTTAAAAATTAATAAATTAAGTTTTTTAATTATTGTAGGGAGAAAAAAATATTTTCTTACCCTTCTTTCAGACTCTAGAATTTTCAGCTATTTTCTAATGACAAGTTAAGGAGACTATGTTTTACCTAGATGTAAAAATATGGTATCCTCCTTTGCCTTTTAGTCTAGGAAAAACACATTTGTTAAAAAGAAGAGTTCAGCAGTACAGCAAACCATCCAGAATACCTGAAAGTGTTTCATGAAAAATTCTAATTGAGAAAAATCAGGAACAGGTTTTTAAAATTATTCTCATCTGACCCTCACGCACATTCAACTCACACTCAATTTCTGCTGGAGTTAATAAAGAATGAGAGTCTTTGATGTAACAAGGTCTAATTCACTGTGAGGGTGCACCCCAAGGGGTACAGCACTGAGCCCCCAGTAGTATCCACTGTCTGCACAGAATACAGCAGTGCTGCAGAAAGTGATGCAGCAATATTAGCATGACACTCCACCCTAACTAAGGTTATCTCCCTACAGCGGTTGCACCACTGTTGGTATCCTGGGAGGGAAAACTGCTACCAGCTCCAGCAATTCTTTACATTTCATTGGTGAGTACAGACAGGGCTTTAATACGTTTTTGGTATGTCTCATTAGTAAAATACAACTCTATCAATGTCACATCACAGCTAATTCAAATGAGCCCCATCATGTACTGCTGACAGCACAGCTTAGCAGTTGTTCTTTACATTAAGCTGTCATAGGGCAATACTCATTAACCATCCTGAGCCCAGAAAATTAATTGCAGGATTCCTTTTTCCTAGCTAAATGCTGTGATCACCACTTCTTGTTCCTGTTTTCACAGTCCCTTTTTTCACAGAGTTCTTGAACTTTTTCTTCTCATCCTTAGCAGAATACATCAGGATTCTTGAAGTCACGACTAATTTGGAGATTGCTCAGAGAGAATCTGACCAAATCTTTCACTTCATCAGCAAAAACTACAGTTATTCAGCCATTAGAGAAAAGACAGGCAACACGTTTAGCCCCTTTTACAAAATTCTCTAGAATCTATTACTGGATTTAGACGGAACGATGTTGTTTAAAGGTTAAGCCTCAGTAAAGAGCTTTATGTTCAGATTGGCCAGCCTGAGGAAAGACAAGTTTTCTATCCCTACCATGCCAACAACTTGATTTTATAAGCATGAATGTAGAAAGAACCAAGTCTGTGTCACACAGCTGCCTTAGCAGGCATTAGCATGAATTCAACAATGACCAAAAAAAACAAATTATTATTTACACTTTTATCAGGTTTGATCTGCTATTTTTTTTTAAATTATGCCTATTATGTGGAAAAAAATAATTGATGCAGATAGTCTGAAGCACTATGTTACGCTTTTCTTTACTTAGCAAAGTACTCTGAAAACACAAGGACACGCTGTCTGCTGTAAACCTGGTACTTTTATATACAAAGTGTTTAAATTCTGCTTGCCTGAGGACATGGGGTTGATGCAATACATTTTCTCTCTGTGCACAGCAACACAAGGCTAAGGGCACATAAATCCAAACACTTGAGTCAGTCCTGGGGTATTTATTCCACCCTCTAAAGACACTAGCTGAACCTGAACCCTTCCCAGAGGTCCTGAGTGATACAGTTCTGCATCACCCCCACCTCTAGAGCATCACAAATGTTTAGTAGATCGACACTTTAGTGCTACAGAAAGTGTCTAGTTTTGCTCAACAGAAATCTTGATTTTTTAACCTTTCTGGACCTTTGGTAGAAGCTCTTCATCCACTTCAAATTCTCTGTAATCCACACCCTACATACCAGAAAAGTATTTGTTTTCTCTAGGGCAAACTGTTGTCACTAAAAACTTTTAACACAAACATACACATTAAGAGAAAATTATTGTGCATTGTTCGAAGTGACTTGTACAGTGATTTATTTCAATTCCTAATAATTCCATGCAAGAAGATCTCACAGTTAACAGCAATCACAGAAGCCCCCACCAACTCTAAACAAGAAGCAAAGGTAAAAAAATAAGTAATTTTCTTTACCAAATTGATTTAGTAAGTGTCTGCAGATGGAAAGTCTGAATATTACCTAAGCTGTAACTTAACTAGTCAAGAATCTCTCATCCTAGTTAATGCAAACTTTCAAGTAAACACAGATGTAGAAATTCAGACCACTTATCTAGCATAAATTATCATCTCAGCTTACTTTGGATTTCGTTTTTGAAAACTTTTGCCGCAATCCTTCGTATTGGCATAGATCAAGACTGTCTAAATGACATTTAAGAGCATTTCCCTGTGAAACCAAGACTTTGAGAAGTGTGTTTTGGTAGTGTAAACTCAATGTTGACCCCTTCATAAAGTAACTGCATTGGCACTAGCTGTAATCTACTTGTTTGGATAAAAATACTTTCCATCTTTTGGGGGTACATCCTATCCAAAGTGAGATATGATGAGACACCTGCTGAAGCTCCAGGAACAATTTTTAACTACAGATAGAAGCTGACCCAAGGGCTTCACAATATTGCTTCAGGACAAACAAAGCTAAGTTAAAATGTTGCTTGTCAAGTCATCATGCCATTATCTAAATATCAGAACAGGACTACTCGTCTTCACTGAAAACACTGGGTGCTGATGAGAAAACAAACACACCCAGAATAGATGCTTGTAAAATTCGTATTTATGTATATGAATAGACTGGACAATTTAATCTCCAGTTCCCTTTAGGAAGACTTAATGAATGAATTCAAAAATAACATCAGTAGGTTAATGACTAAAGCCCAAGAAGAACAAACAATGAAATAGAGCTGATGAACTTTTCCTTCTTAAATTCTCATCTGAGTCATTTATTCACTCTGATCAAATCTCTTTGGCAAGCCAGATATACCGTTTTGTCTTTCCATACTTAGAAGATGGAGGTTTCTGGAATCAGTCAAGGTCTGAGACACAAATGGATGTTGACTACTGCAGAGCATAATGCCTAAAATCTTGTTTATGGGGAGAGGAAAAAAGCCAAGAATTTAACATTAGTATAATAACCTAATTTGTCATTATTATTGAAATCTTGAGCCTAATCCAAGATTAGTTATGAGTACATATGTAATTACTACCAGGAAAAGAGAAAAATTCCTTGATTCAAGAAAGTTTTAACAGCAATACAGTTAAAATTATTACAAACAGAATTCTTAGTTTCTTTTCCTGATGGCAAGAAAGGGAAGTGGTGTCATTCAGGTGTTGACAGTAGAGGATGCTACAGTAACTTATCATCATCTGTCAACGGCTTCTTCTGTCTAAAACTCATTTGAGGTTATTTCTATACATTTGGTACATTTGCTTTTACACCTTGCTTTCTCTTCAGTGGCCTACAGCAATGAAGCACACTGAACTTACACAGGTGGTGGGTTTTATGTAGTTGAGATACATTTTATTTGTTCTCTTTTGTTACAACTAAACTCAGTTTCATCCAGTTCAAGGTCTTCATTTCCTTAGCTGACTGTAAGTAGCTTATTTCTGAGGGGTCTGCAGTGCCCCATCTCTAAAAATCCCACAGCAGTGCTCCTGTACAGTGCACTCTGGACACTTCTATAGTTAATCCTTCCCCAGATATCGGCTACCATTCCAGGACTGTACTTCTCCACACTACATCATTATATTAGATAAGAAATATCTTTCACATAGAATGTTTCCTTGTTACAGATATCTATAAGAAACTATTGCCATACTGTACACCTCTTTTTTTTTTAATAAACAAATTAGCCACAGACACTTGGGCATTTAGAGAAATAGCTGCCATAGCCGAATGAAGTACGGAAAAGTACAAGAAGGTCAAGAAAAGGTCAAAGAAAGTCAGTCTGACATGCCTCAGTCTTGAAGCCTTCAATCTCAGTGCAAAATTTGTGGCCAGCTGCAGTAGAGAAATTGCAGTAGCGTGTGGTACGGCCGCACAGTGGCAAGAGAGATTTCTGGCATTTAAACTGGTAGAAATTCTGATGACAACCACATCAGCCAAGGTATAAGCTGAGCTAGAGAGCTCACTGAAGTCTATCTATGTTTGCGACAAAAAGGCATTGAAATGGCAGCTGCATGATGACAAATACAAGCTCATATTATTAAAAACAACTTTTTCTTAAACAAAGAACTTGATAAAAGTTATTTTCTTATACAGGTAATGAACTATGAGGCTTAAAGCAAACAAGCAGTTCTAGAATTCAGTGAAAAAAGGATCCCAGAAAATTAGTGAGAGGAGCATTTTTCATTAAAGACCCTTTAATGCAATATTTATGCTTTAAAAGATGAACTGGATAGAACACAAACAGCAGCCTTCAGTGAAAGAAAACAATTCTAGCAGTAATAGAACGTGTTATTTCAAGTGATAACAATTTTATAATGATTTCTGTCCTTTTAAAAGCTGAAATAATACTGCCTGTTGAACTACAGGCATGCTGAAAGAAACATTTCAGAGTGTAAGACAAATTGTTTATTTCATTTTCAAATGCCATAGCAGATAGAAAACAGCTATACTTTTATTTCCATTATGCTAAAAATCTAATCTTAAAAGGAGGGGTTATGAGGTTGGAACAGGCTGCTCTGTGCTTGGGTCACTTTCAAAAGATGTATAGAGGTGGTGCTTATGGACATGGTTAGAGGTGGACTTGGCAGTGTTAGATTAATGACTAGACTGAATGATCTTCAAGGTCTTTTCCAACTAAAACTATTGTATTCTTCTATTGATAAAAATAAGTTTTTCTTATTTTTAATAGGTGCTAGACCTACACAGCATCAAAATCAAGACTAGGCAAATTGTAGTTCATCTTATGCACCAACAAACATGCCTACTGCTGCTATCAGGAGTGAAAATCTTGCAAACCTTACTTGACATGTTTTAAAGAATAAACACATTGCTTATCAGTAGCAGTGTCAAGTTTCTCTGGATTCAGTTTACTCTGATATTTAATATGGTGACAACATTGGAACAGAAACCTTTTCTTATGTGAGTTTTCCTCAATGGAACAGTGACTGCCTCATTATTAGAGGAGAGGGATAAGGTCTTACAAGAAAATAGTCTGCTGTTTCCTCATAAAAATACCTAGGTATGATACAGCATACTGAGTTATTCAGCAGAATTATGAGCAGGCTGTTTCTCATCTTCTATTTTCTCCTTTTCATGGATCACCTATTTGCATTTTTTAACATATTAATGTTTTGAAGCTGAGACCTCTGAGGCTGAAATCACACTTCTTTGGTTCAGTAGCTTCTAGCATATATGGCTGATACATAAATGAAATGCATTACGTTAAAACATATGTATTAAGAAATAGCTTTTGTCTTTGTAAATGAAATTTTCCAGATATTATTTGCATGAATTGTGCTTTGAAGACAGATCAAAGAGATCATGAGAGGGAATAGCAGAGGCTTTTTTACTTATGGGATAAATAAAAGTGTTACACAGAAACATGTACAGAATATTACCTATTCCATTAAATACAAAACAGTAGGAAGAGAGTCCTGATATATAAATTCAAACCAAACCTGCACATGCACAGCTATTTCAGTAGGATATCTGTGGGCATGAAAACTGAAAAAAGATGTAACAGCTGTACAGCTGTGCATATTTTTAAATTTTGAATTATTTTAAGCATTAGAAGGTACCCGTAAAAATATCCCATTATTTTCTCAAGATCTAAGAGAAAATAATTTGCCTTTTTTCTTTACTAAAATGATATTTTTCCTTAGCAAGAAAAAATTGGTTTTGGTAAAATCAGGCAAATTTTATTTAGCCATATTTGACCTCTATGCTCTTAAACATTCCTGCTTCAGAGAGTGATTTCAAGTGAAATTTTTATTTACTGAATTTGTGCATAGAGACATCTTTTTTCCTGTGACACATAAAATTTTCAGGCTCAATATTGGAAACTACTGCAGCCACTGCCTGACCAGGGCTTTCATCCTAAGATATATGAAATGTTACAAGTCACTAAGAGGTGGATTTTCTCAATGTTTAAAATTATAAGAAACATTACTAATAAAAAAAAAAAAAGTATTGCTGGAACTATCATTTAATTGACTCTGAGGGCTCAGAAAAACAGCTGGTGTTGTAGGAAGAGTCACAAACACATTAATTTTGATTACTAAATTTCCTAGGAGCCCCTATCAGAAGAAATGCAATGTTATCTTCTGCCTACTGCCAATCACATCTTGCTTATTTGTGTCTCATCCAGGAGGACAGGCAAGCAGATCTTTGGTAAACATACTGTCGTTGAATAGTTTTGTAGGTTTCAGTTTCCACATTAAAAATTACTGGAGTGAAAGGAGATTAAAAAAATCAGAAAACAGATCTATTAAAGCAGATTATTCCAGTAAATCATTCCAGGGGATATTCTTTTTGTGTTGTTTGCTTTGCTTAAATTTGTAAGCTGAAAAGTGACTACAACACCAAGCTACTATCCTGTAGAGCTTTCTGGCCATCCTTACTTATTACCACGGAACTTAGCTCCATGCCCTTCCTCTCCTCTTGTCTTAAAGCACTGTGCAGCATTTATGAAATTATCATGTCCTAAGTTTCAAGAGAAAGATGCTAGCAACTTTTAAAAGAAATATTATAACAGACACCATATGATATTTGTTTTCTTCCTCCCCCACATGAGCTTCCAGAGAAAATATAATCAACAGTCAGGAAAACAAATTATACTCTAAATACGTAAAACGCTAAGATTTTTCGATTTTTCACACGCCAGACAAAAATACTGTAGTTATCCAAAGCAGCTCAGTTTAGTTCTATCAAACCCCACTACGAAAAAAATTAAAATGCACAGGTTATATTTATATATCTCTCAATGGCAAACAGCAATTTCCATTTCAATCATCCAAGGAGAGCCTTGGAGGTGATTTGGTCAGCCTGCGAAAGTACTTTTTTTAGTAGGGACAAGATTTCTGATACAAGTAAGTGAAGACATGATAAGGTCAAAAGGTCAGAAATAAACTAAACAAATTAAACTGAAAATGAATTAACAGTGATTATAATGAACAATGAGAACAGTTAATCTAAAGATGTACCTGAACTGTTCATCATCACAGACTTCAAATTGAGAGGCTTCTTTTCCTTAGCCAGAAGTAAGAGCAGGATGTGAGAATTATTGCAAAGCTCTGTGGCCTGGGTTGTAGAAGAGGTCAGTGAGCATGATTATATTGGTTTCTACTGAAAACAATCTCTCTACACTTTAATTAAAGCTAACAAATATGCCTTCCAGGAACATCCCTTGATGGCTTTTTACTACTGAAGCACATTAAGTGTCTTCATTCCTCAGAAAGCGTGAAAATTAAAACTCCCTTTAAAGATCAGTGTGTGGAGAAGAAAAGAGTTCAAAAGGGGCAAGCTCCACATCAACATGGGAATTTTTAACCAGCACAGCGTGTCCATACAACTACTTTCTTACAAAAAGAGTAGTCACTACTTCCTAATACACAAAAGCACAAGACCTCTGAAAGAAAAAAAAACACAATGTCAGAAGTGGCAGCCATTTTCCAAGATCTACTGGAAAAAACAGGAATGCATTGGATATACCAATAAATCTTAAAAGGTGTATCAACCAAGAAAGCTTCTGGCACTGTGGGACTCATCAATTTTTGGCAGTTTCAGAGCAGGATGAACACTGCTAAAAAATTTGGAGAAAAATCTCTTCTTGACAATGACAATAACTTTTAACTAACTTGTTCTCTTTCTGACTTAAGAAACATGTCTTAGATATTAAAATTTTTTAATGTTTTCAAAACTCATGTATCAACAAATTGTTTGTAAACTCTTTTGTTTCTGTGCATGACCTTTATTTTAAAATTATTTTTGCTGTGATTACACAATGGCAACGTGATGGCAATATTTTTTCCATCAGGTAAAAGGTCTTGATGGATAAGATTTCAAGAAGCTGTAGAGAGGCATGACTTTAATATTAGATTTTTGAGCTATTTATGTTATTGCAAATTTCAGCAGTGTATACAAAATAAATCTCACTTAATGCAGTGTGTATAGAAAAGTATTTACTAAAATCCTCTTTATGTAACTGTCTTTTCCATCAACTGAATAGCTTTGGTAATGGATCAGCAGCACTGCCTTGAAAAGTAGCTGGGGGAGTCTTAATGACCACTATTGATTTTATTTGTAATCTATCACTCTGTAAATGCACAAGAGTTCATTGTTCAAGAGTGTTCCTCACCGCCCAAGAAGAGGGTCCCACATTAGCACACTCAGTGTTTGAACTTTCCTTGGACACAGCAACAAGGCCACAGGCTTGCAGACGCAGTTTTGGCTGAAGTCAAAAGAAACCCATTCATGAGCATAAATACAACACATACTGTATTGGTGCTTAGTGAAACACCAAGAAATAAAATAGACTACTAATATTTCAATTGGAAGGGACCTGCAGTGGTCATCTAGTCCTATTGCCTGACCTCCAGGGATGACCAAAAGTGAAAGTAGATTATTATGAACTATTCAAATGCTGTTTAAACACAGACATAATTGTTGGTCATCGACCACCTCTCTAGGAAGCCTGTTGCCATGTTTAACCACCCTCTCCTTAAAGAAATGCTTCCTAATGTCCAGTCTAAACCTCTGCTGGTGATGTTTTGAGTCATTCCCATGCATCCTACCCCTTGGCACCAGGGAGAAGAGTCCAGCAGCTCCCTCTCCAGGTCCCCTCCTCAGGAAGCTGGGGAGAACAATGAGATCACCCCTCAGACTCCTTCTCTTTAAACTAAGACAAACCCAGAGTGCTCAGCTGCTCCTCACAGGACACCTTCCAGCTCATTCTCCAGCTCACTTGCCCTTCTCTAGCAGCATTCAAGAACCTTCATATCCTTCTTAAATTGCACACAGCACTCACCAGCACTGAATAGAGCAGATAATCATCCATTTTGATCAGATGCTGCCACTGTGATTCTTGCACCCAGGATGCCATTTGCCCTCTTGGCAGCCAGGGGCTGATGTCCCACACTGAACTGGCTGCAGCTTCCCCCTGCTGACGCTTCTGAAGGAAAAAGCCTTTTCAGCATCTCCCCTGTAATCTCATCGGACATGTTTGTGGTTACACTTATAAAAAGATTACAGCTTTTAAACAGGGGCATGGGAATTGTCTTTATCAATGCCATCATCATTAATGACAAATATGTTTGGTCTTAGCCTATTCTAGGCAGATTTGATATGGCTGTTTATACTCCAAGCATCACATAAATACTGTAAGCACGCCGCAGATTTTTATCAATAATACTGTCAGCCAAATTCTACACATTGGTAAGCCGCTTTGGTGGAAAGAGCAATAAAAATGTTTGTATTTTGAAGACATTTAAAATATTAATCTGCGGTTGTAATAAGCAAAAAACATTAAAAAATCACAGATATGCAGTATGATGAGGTCCCAGTATCCTATTTATTAACAGAAATGCCATCATTGGGAATTTCTTGTTTGCTAACTTTATCCTTATGTCAAATACAAATTCATTTTTCACTAATTCCTCCATAATACTATTAGTTTTGTGTTTATCATTTGAGTTTAGTTTCCACACCCAAAAATATCTAAGGTACATAGTAAAAAAATCCATATTCATTTATAATATTCTTCTACCACAGTGTCAAGAAAATAGTATCTATTTAAATTGGTTTCAGTAATGACAGATATCTGAATATTATTTTGAAATTTTAGATAAGTACAGTATTAGGGTTGTGATATTAAGATGTGATATTAAGTTTTCAAAAGCTTACTTCCAACTGAATATAAACAATGAAAAAATAAAGTCAAGTCACTTTAGCTAGCATGTTTGACTGCTGGGAACAAAGGAGTCAGTCAGGGTCTGAAATAAAATGTGATTAGTACTTCTGAACAGTGATTATAACATCCAAAATCAGAATTATAACTGCAAAACTCACAACTGTGCTTTTGAGGTGGAAAAGTAGGCGAGTGCCTAAGCACTTTTACGGCTCATAAGGAATAGTGTTCCACTGGGTTAAACACCATGGCACTCAGCTCAGACTCAACAAGTAATTACACGCATTTTTAGTTCTCACATGATGATACCAAACACATACTACATGTTTTCCTGAGAGAAATTCTTAGTAGCTAACATGTTTGGGGTTTCCCCATTTATTTGTTATTGACTAAATAGCTTAATTCTGTTCAATGCAAAAATACAAGGAAATAAAAAGGACAGTATAAAAGTCTTCTGTGTGGCTCTAGAGTTCAAAGGAAATTTTCCAGCTGAGTTATAAAGTCCTGGAATGAAATTCCAATGAAAATGCTAACAGGCCTTTAGCTACAGTTGAGCTAGCAGGTGTTGCTAAAACAAACAGAAAGCTCAGTGAGTGCCAGAAAAGCAGCCCATCATTAAGGCACTTTTCTAGAAGCTTTTTATTATATCTGGGTGATGATAGTCTTCCCACCAGTGGGCATGCTGAGTCTTGGCACATATCAAGCTTGTCAGAATCATTTTACACATTCCAAGCAGCAGGCAGAGTAGACAATAACAAAAGAGAAAAGAAACTTTCTCAACATGGTGTGTATCTCTGTTCTCAGGAGTTGCTATTGCCTTTTGATGGAGCAGACAAAGAACCATTTAACCAAACCACCACGCGTATTAGAGCCATTGACTCAAGTTCCAGAGGGAATACCAGGGTTTGTGCTTCACCCTCAGCTCTGACAGAAGAGGGCAGAAGCAGTTCTTTGTGTCAAAGTGGAAAACCACTTCAAGACACTTTTCTTCCCAACCACAGGTCCAGTAGGGTCTTGGTGCTTTCCAGACCCTAAACCAGTCAGCTACACAGCTATGTCCCCAGAAAGCTCTTAGCAAAAACCAGGTTCACCCCAACAATAGGATATAAATTTATATAAATTCAGTTTTGCAGAGGAAGACAGCACAGGAAACAGTTACTCTGTGTCACTATAGGACACAAAAGAACACAGGCACACACCGCAATTCAGGTGAAGAGGAAAAGAGAGAGTTTTATTTTTTCTGACTGCAGCTTTTATAGTTTTCCAAAAGTGACAGTCGATTGAGGGTGACAATGCCACAATGACACTGGACAAACCAACAGTCCATCAAATTTCTCCTCCTCCATGAAGGAATGCAAAAACAGTGAATTGCTTAGAGAAAGTGTGTGAGAAAGTTCTTTACAGAAATGTAAACATCAGAAGGCTTAGAGAATCTTAAAAAATCAGGGCGACAACTCTGAGTCACACACATAGATCATCCTTTTCAGCAAAATCAGCAGTTGCCACTCTCAGTGTCAAAATAAGAATTGTTACCCACTTTTCCCGGTTTTCCCCAGAGCAGCCAAAATATTGAATTTTAAAACACTTAAACACTCTATCACAGCTGAAAGAGACAAGGAAATAAAACAAGGCAATCATGGGAACTGTGACCTGATATAGCAAAAACCCAAAAAAGGCTGCTCACAGTAAAATGTATGAGCCTCCAAAGAGATATTGAAAGGGTTGGATCAAACTAGAAGCAAAATCAGGAGTGACACCGGGCTTTACTGACCATGTTTCCCACCAGAGGTGATGCACAGCTGCTTTTTGGATGATGTTAAGGACACAATGTCAGACTGCAAGCAATAATGAGATTGTTCACCCACAGATCAGGAGGAGAGAAAGTCAAGGTGAAACCTGACCTGCAGAACTTGGATCACCTGTTCTTAAATAAAGTTTAGCATATTCACTCTGGAAATCGCTGAGAAATGACCAATGCAGGCCCTCACAATGCTACTATCAATCATTTTCAAATTTTCGAGATGTAACTAACCAACAGATATTTGGAACAAAATAACAGACACAACAAAAGGCTGTGTGTTATGGGTGCCACATTCATGACGAGCATCTCACATCTAGAAACTATGCAGAGTTCTCCTTCATTTTACAAAATGATCCCAACATACTGACTTCCTCACACTGAAATGTACATTATTTATGATGGGTAATTGATGTAAAAGACACTACGAAGTGTGAATCTGATTTCAAAATTTGCACGTACGACTTCACACAACTGCACATATATGTGAAATACGTGAATTCATTCACTGTGTTTCCTGAATTAATATTCCCTGAGGTATGTAACATGTTTCTGTTCTAGAATTTAACTAAAAAATTCCAACAATTGACAGAATTGGATATTTACTCTTTTCTTTATCATACAAACCTCAATATGGATTATTTCTTTGACATGTGGCATCACGTTAGTTTTTGTGCTGTTCTTTATTCACACACCTTCCTTCCCACCCTTTTCATTAACAATGTCTGCCCACTGAACTTTTTAAACGCCAATACACCTTCAGGCCTTGGGATTCAATTTTTCAGATGGTAGTACATGGAGGAAGCTTAAATTCCACAGCCCTGAGCCTGCCATGATCCTTTCTGAACAACTGTCATGAAATGCACAACTTAAGGATTTACATTAAGATAATATTTTCTCCTTTCAAAGCGGAATTTTTTTTGCTCAACTCCATACACCCAAGCACACTTTTGTTGGCACTTTTCTTCCAGGCTTTCTCCTTACCTTTCAGAAATAATGGGAAAAAAAAAAAAGAAAGAAAAAGCATCTAGATTAAGTCTTTTAAAACTTCTCCCAACTGCATACATGGTTTCTGCTTTATATATGAAAATTTAGCTTGGAGCTAGTTTCTAATGCTAATTTATAAATCCTTGAAATATGGGGTGTAGAACAAAATGTTAGTATAACTAACTATAGATATGCTTGCAGGCACTGCTATAATGAAAGAAATAATTACATCAATAAAATTATATTAGTTTGACATTAACAATTTGCCCAAGCAAACAATTCCAAATTACTAACAAGCACTATAAATATGACTGCTGTCATAAATCAAAGCTATCCATGACCTGAGTTCATGCAGCTCCTTGGAAAATATATATATAAAAAACATCATTAGCAATATTAGGAATTTCATTAAGTGCACAATTATAAACTTTGTCTAGCTCAGAAAATTTAATCAACTATCATGTTTGTGAGAGTAAAAGCAAAAAGAAACCCAAAAAATACCAAAAAACAGCCCAGTATCTCTTGGATTGTAGTTATTTCTGAACATATGAAATCAAAATAGCATTATTAGCTTTATGGACAAAATTCATCTACACATTACAACACCCAGTTTCTCACATCAACTAATACAGTTTTTTTTTGTGATAGCAGTTTTCTGTGACTTAAAGATACTTTTTTCTCCATATTCTTTAAGGGATAGAAAAAAATAATTGAAAAATCTTGAGTAACTTTAGCACATGAACATTTTTTTGTAAAATCAGAATTAGAAATTCAAAAGTTGAGAGTCCACAGATTCTTCTATCCACACCCCTTAAAAAGCCTGCCTTCTATATTGATGTAGGATTTTCTTTTGTTTGTCTGATTTAAACTAGAAACAAAACTCTTAGAGCTAAATCCACACTATATCATCTGTAAATTTGCTAGAGCATGTCCCAGGAATAGGAATACAGAAAATTCTTTATCTATTTAGAAATTGATTTGCTGACTATAAGCTTGTGAACAAGGCTCAGCATGAGTTAAATGGTCACCTTTCCCCAAAAAGGACACAACTACGAATAAGCTAGCGAGCTAAGAGCATTTCTTTTCCAGCTTGACCTAAGAAAGCAAGCACCAGATCATTTTGAAAAATAGTAAATATAATAGATCTCATATCAAAAGCCAGATGCATTTTCATAAATACTTGTAGCTGCCAGTAACACCTATCCAGGTAGAAGAATATTTTGTTGAGTGAAAAGGACAGTTTCTGCTGGAAATATGGCAACATTCTGTGTACACTAACAAACAATTTACAATATTTTTCTTGGAGTATTCCCAAAAGTCCTGTATTGATGAGATGATGAGCTGCTATAAAGTAAAGCCTAAAAACATAATTAAATTCAAAAGTATTTCCCAATAGTTTCTGAAGGACTCAATATTTTTCAAGCAGTTATTAGAATGGAAGCACAATGAGTTTTTCATAATCTGGCCCTTCTGTTATGGATTGCTCTCAATTCCAGTGCACTTAATTTGTGTAATGCATGGAGATGATCTATGATATGTAGCATCATCTCAAGCAGAACTAGTGAACTCTTTTCATTTTGAGTAGTGCATCCAGAGGGAAATATATAAGCAAAATAAAGAGCTTTAGCATGCAAAGTATGTTGCTACAGTAAATTGATGTGTTAAATTACATTGACAATTCTCCTCACCCTGATAAATATCTTGCTGACCTGCAGCACTATTACGTAACAGACCATTGCCATGCGCAGCCATTAACACAGCCATCTAACCTAAATATTACCTTCTCCTCTTACAAGTACATCAAATATTCTGCCAATACAAGGATAGCAGAGCTTGAACCCGAAAGACCAATGTATTGAGGTGGTAGACAACTATATCCTGTAGAAAAGCTCAAAGGACAAGTTCAAGAAAAAGAAAAATTTCAAAACAGGTCTTATGTCAGGCAATCATTTACAGCACTGTCATACTAATGGCTACAGAAAAGCAGGGGAGCAGTGACAATAGGTGCATTCATCTTGCTACAATGCTGGAAAAGCTCCACCTGTATCCCCCTGCACTCTGTCTCCTGCTGTCTCCTGACGAGTGCATCCCATGACAGCCAGTCTGATAGTGGGGACATGACCAATCTGTCATCCTTTCTTCCTGAAAGGCACCTTGACTGCAAATAAGGACTAAAGGAGAGCAAGAAAGTACCTCTGGCCTCCAGCCACATACAGGTTTCTTTGTTATGAGGCTAAATTCACAGTCAACTACTGAATGGTGCTCGGGAAAATACAAAGCATCTTAAAACTCATTTTGCCAGCTAAGCGGATATACATATATATACATATATAATGTAAATGCATATAAAATACATTTGCACTTCCACAATAGTTTTGTAAATATTTGCAATCTTAAACTCTTGCAGTAAATTCATAGTAGGAGGACAACTCTTGTTGCTAAAGACCCTCATAATTAACATAGCCAAAAATTACTGTGGCAAAAAAGAGGTTCCCCACATCCTTTTTTAATTTCATGGTATTCGTGGGACTACTACAGTTAAAAGCTTTTAGTACCTGTTTTATGCCAAAGACTGTAAACAGATTTTCAGGATTGTGTCATTTCACTTTGTCCATATCCAAAATGAATCATGAAAGCTTTTCTTCCTCGTATGACATCACCGTCCAAAAATACTGAGGCAAAACAACCAGATTTACCTGGGAATGAAAACACTAAAAAGAGTCACAATCAGATGAAAAATCTGGGTATTGATCCATTTCTCTTTGATAAGAAAGGAGGCAATACCACCACCTGTATTTTTTTTTTGAAGACCATTGTTAAGTTTTCCTATAATTTCGAGATGTCTTTGCAGCAATTATTGCAACGTGAGTGATATGACAAATTTTGGCAAGATTTGGAAAATTTCCTCCTATCTGTGATTTTTTTTAAACTATATATCTTTTGTTGTGCTTTTGCAATCCCATAAAATTTTACAGACAAGTTATTTATTACAGCAAAGTTTAGCTTGGGGATTTCTACTGGTATGAGGTTTACAAATGGAGATGAGATGAGGGAGAATGTTCATTGTCATGATAGTGTATTTTCCCCATAATGATAATAATAATCTGTCCCATCTGTCTAAATCTAATCTAATAGTGTTTATGAGTGGTTGAAGGCATATTTTAATTAAGTCTTGTAGTTGCACTGGTATATGTTTTAGTCCCTTCAGGGATCATTTCAATTTCCAATTTTCAATGTAGCGTATGTAATCACTACATCACATAGGAAGCAGCCTGGGCTTGAAGCAGTTAATTTTGCATCAAGATGTAGATCTATAAGCCAACTAAAACAAACATTTATGGAAGAACAGAGGTTCATTGTTCATACCCCAGAAGATGTTTTAATCTGCCAGGAGTCAAATAGCCAAGGTAAAATTTTAACAAGTAGTACATTTTTATGCTGTTTCCATTTCATCAGGGAAAGTATTTCACAGAGCTGTATATGTAAAAATGGATTTTTAAACAGATCCTTTTCTTTCCTAAATCCATTGAAGCTCTTACCTAAAATATATTGTTATAATGTTTCTCAAGGTCCTTGCAAACTTCATCTGTAATCCTAACATAGGCTGTATTCCAACAATGCAGATCAAATGAACTAGATCAAACTACATGAAAGCAAGGCAGTTACCTTAAAAATAAAGGTTTTAGCTTTTGAAGGAAATTCCTGATAGTTAGGCAGCCAATGTATAGATAAAAAGCACATTCAGGGCGCCCTCAAAACTTAAATGACATTTCTCATGTCCAACCTGCTCACTCAAGCTTACAACGAATCTGTACATCAATTACAGCAATTTAAAAACTGCTGACTCTTTTGGTCACAAGCTACCTCCATAAGGACATATGTACTGGTTGTTCAACTTGCACATTTTAAAAAGTACAATGATTACAGATGTAAAGAACTGATGTTTAGATCTTAAACTTGTACACAGGGAAATTTCTATTGAAGTGACCTGAGCTTTATTCACGTGCAGGCACTCCACACATTCCATCCAAAACCATAAACCTACACTTCAGCCATTCAATTTTGTCAATCCCAACATTTAGCTGGGGGTGTGTGTATGTATGCATACACAAGTACAATAAATGTATATTTATTATTTAATTTTAATAATATTGCAAATCCCACAGTCTGTGGAGATAGGAGTACCTTACAACTTTCATATTAAAAATAATGTTCTATTGAAATCACTCATGAACACAGAGTGTGACTATCTAATCTAAACTTAATGTGCAATTATAAATTGGATGTGTGGTCCAGACCAGTCCCTACGCTGGGTCTGCTGTCAGTAGGGACAACTGTGCCATTGCGAAGGATGTTTCACACCAGCTGAAACAAATGCACATATGGAATAGATTGGCCTCTCAGATACTTCTACATCTCTGCTGACTTCATTGAAAGTCTGTGAAGTCAAAAAGGGAAGTCAAGTTGGATGGAACAGTCAAGGACTAGGTTTGACTGCCTTTGGAGGGAATGCTGGATGTATGGAAACAGTAATACATCACTCCTTTTGAAATCCATAGGGACTTTCTTGTGGATATGAGAAAGAGTCAGATATCTTCCTTCCACTCTTACTATATTCTCTAATGTCCTTTCTTATGCCTGTTTACCTATGCATGTTTTTATACCCTTTAAGAACATACAAAACATGGAAAATTTGTGCTGTACAGTCAGTCAAATAAAGTACTAAAGCACAGATTTACTGACAGCTAAATACTTGCTTTCAAGCTTTTTTCATTTGCTTATTTTGCCACCCTCACTTTAATGCATAGGAGACGTTGTGATAAAACAACACGTCTAATTAGTGTGCAAGTGCAAAAATTATTCATAAAAGGTTTTGCTTCTAGTCCCTAGTTCCATCAGAGAAATAGATGGATCTCTTTCTTTCATGTTTTCTTGTTTTGCTATGGATTTTTTAAGGCATTAGAAGTAACCTGAGTATTCGAGACTGTAAATGCTGCTACTTCAGCATTAAGAATCCTGGGTCAGCAAGGTTAAAACAGTTTAAAAATTCACAGAGAAAAAGGATAAAACAGGGACAAAGTAAAATAAATTATCTAATTATCTAATTGTATCCTGTGCTGTTTTTACTGCTAGAATATTTTGAGGATGTCAAATCATGGACTTAATAGAACCAGTGGACCCTTTTACCTAGATCTTTCAAAAGCTTTTAATGACATTATTAGAAAATATGAGATTTGAATCTTTTAATGAGATCATTAGGAAAACCAGTACACAACAGTAAGTGCTAGCATTGGTGGACTGGATATAGCTTCCAAACACTGCCAAAAATTCTCAGACTTATTAACAGTCTTAATTATTTTTTGAGGGTCCTCAAAGCTTTCGAACAAGGATTCTTATTAATGCCCATTTTTGATACTGTACAGTCACAAGTCCAGACAAAATAAAGCAATGGTTCATTCCAACAGTTCTGACAATATAAAACATCAGAAAGTCAAAGATTATATTATACAAAATAGCATTATAGTATCTGGTAATTTTGTATGCATCAGACTGATGACTTCCTTTAAAATTGTATATGCAAAGATTTACTACAACAGAAGAGAAAAAAACGACGTTTAATAATTAATGATAAAGAGGATATTCAGTGTTTTACTGTATAATCACCCCACTACAAATCCCAGGGGAGTCACCTATTTTCCAAAGTAATGCTTTTCATTTTTACTAGGGATATTGGCTGAATAACTAGTCACTAGAGGTTACTTTTTAAAATAATGGACATGAAGAATGGGATTTCCTACTAAGATAGTTTAAAACAGAAATAGTTCAATGTGTTAAATTATTGGACAAAGTGAGAAGGCTTTTATTGTTTTTTAATAACTCTACTGTTTTCTTAGGAGATGATGCAGAACCAGTTATAGTTATGAGACCAATTTAATTACAGAAAACAGCAAACAATTATTTGAGTATAATACTACTGTTGTTGATTTTGTTCCATTTATAAGTTACAGAATAATTTCAACAGTCATCCTCCAGTACTTGTTACAGGCAGTGCTTTTTCCACAAAAAGATAGTCGGAAAATGTGAAAATTAAGTGTCCCAAAAGCAAAAAACCCAAACAAAACCCCCACGTGTACTCTGTAAACCTTTCTCCAGAACTCTGATGACAGTTTCTCTCTTTTATTGTTATAGTCTGGATTAGAAACCAAGTAAATTTTTTATAAAGGTTTTCTTCTCACATCAGCAACAACTGCATGTCCCAATCCAACACACAGAAAGAGCACAGATTTGCAAAGCAGTTCTTCCCCTACGTTTGCAGTAGCACATCCATGAAAGTCTTGCTATGGTTCTCTCAACCCTGAAAATTACATGCAATTGTCTGAAGCTAGTGCTCAAAGGCCTTGGTGTGTAGAGACAAATGTCCAGAAAAATTCCCAAGCACAACTTGCCAACAGCAATACTACCTGGCCTAAAACACTGGATAAAATTTATGACCACACTCTCAGGAGAAGAAATTCAGGACTGTTTTGTTTCCCAATTTTTTTCAGAACTGCTGACTCACGATACTGGAAGAATTTCAGAGAAAGACAGCAAGGATTACCAAAGTGGTAAAATTTGTTACCAATTGTACCTAAATTGGTAACAGCCATCACTAAATGTTCTAGGACTCTTCTGAATAAAGAAGGATAAGGAAGGATAGAAAGGAAGAAGGGGGAAAAGAATAACTGACTGTGGACCACTGCTATAGTAATAAAGGGCCTGAGGAGCAGCAACTGAAGTTTGAATTTGAAAGTTATTAAAGAAGGGAATTGGTTCATATAACATCATCACACTGCAGAACTCCCTTCGGCCAGACTGTTGTAGCTCATACAGGTTCCAAGGCAAGGAACCTAATGCAGGAGAAAAAATACGTAGAAATACTTGTTGAATCTCCTCGGGATGCAAATTATTCGAGAGATTGGGAGATACATACAAGTACTACTCTTTACCCAGTTTTGCATACTTCCTTAGATTACCTGCTTTTAACTACTGCTGGAGAAGGGACTGTGGGCTACAACCCTTTGGCCTAACCCAGCACAACTATTTTTAGAGGGCATATGAAAGTGCAGATATTAGCAAAAGCGCATTGTAATTTCAGTTCCACGAATAGCACTGAGCAGCTCCACTTGCCACACACACATTACAACCCTCACAGCACATCCATATAACAATAACTTGCACAACACATGGACTTTCAGGTGATTTCTTTTGTCTGCCTGTTGTATGATTTTCCTCACTCTAAGCAACCATGCCACATACTCATGTATAAAGTTTGGATACAGAGCAATATCATCAGCTATAGTGTTATAATCCTTACTGAAACTAATTTGAAGCCAAAATCAATGGTCCACAGTAACCTGATTACATAATTTCCATTAAAAGGAAAGAAAGAAAATCACAGCCCTTCACTGAAGCAACCTAATTTTGCAGCAGTAAAAAAATCTAAAATGCCACCAGTTCAAGAGTGTATCTGTTTTGGAAACAAAAGTTTTCAAAATATGCTTTCTGATAGCTTCAGATAACTTTGTAAAGCTATTATGCAGGAATTCAAATTTGAACTGAAACCTTTCATCCAAGTGCTGCAGAAAAATATATTTCAGATCAGTTTTCTGTCCCCTTCTGATTCAATCTGAAGTAGAACTATAGCACAGTACTGGGGGATAAACCACATAGTTTATGGCTCCAATGAGATAAACAATTATGCACTAGAATCAGATTTACTATATCTCCCCATTTAATCAAATTGCATGCATTTAGAAAGAAAACTAATGTTCTCTAGAAGTATTCTCTTGAGCTGGTACTAAAGGCTACCCCCAATGTTAAGCATCACTAGAATAATTAAGTTCAGGCTTGTCAAGCAAATTAAATTATTTACAAATATTATGTAAAATAGTTAATAATGGGAAAACAGTGCATGCAATACAGTTTTGCTATTTTGTTTGGGGTATTTGTGGTTGCTTGCTTTAAATACAGCATGAAAAACCTAAATACCTATAAATACATTTCCTATCAAAAGTGATGCATGAACACAAACATTCATTAAGGCCTGTATAAAAACACATACATTTCTTAGAACAGGATAAAAATCTTGTGTGCACTATCAAATCAAGGGGAAATCCTAACTATGATACTTTCATTAAAGCAAACTCCCAACCTCCTGTAAACTTACTCAATATCATTCTTCCCTTAAAGGAGGGAAAACTCACACTGATTTTTTTTTTCTCCCACACTTAAATAAAAGCAAAGTACTCTTTGTTGTCAAAATACAAACAGATGCAAAGCGTTTGAATAACTTTTGCTGGTTAGCTCCCTAAATGTTATGAATGCTGCTGTAAAAGTTTAAGAGTCCTCTAATTTGTAGAAAGAGCATTAATGGTTTCTATGGAGCATAATTAGGCTAAATATATTCTTCCCTCAGGTCAACAAAAATAAACACCAAATTCTCAAGAAGAACTGCACCTTGTTCCTTCTTTTAAAAAAATACTTCTACTTTTTTTTGCTTACTTTATAAAATAGTATCATCTTGTGACAAGGCCACCTTTAAAATATTCAGAAAAGAAAATTGTCCTTTTCCAATAGTGCTTAATACGTTCCTCTGTCTCAGATTGACTTTTAAGTTTACAAGGGGAAGGATTAGGAAATTATTTAAATTATTGAAATTCAAGGAGGAACTTGAATTCTGCTTTATTCTTTATGTTCTTTTACATCTGTACTGCGATTACTACAGCTATCAATTCAATAATTGTCTATAGTATCTGAAACAGATGAACAGAAAATGAAAGATGACTGGTTTTGGTTTACACTACAACACACCATTACATTTGCTCCAAGTCAGTGATGCTGACCAATCAATGCAGAAGAATCAATCAGAACATCTTGATGAACTTCACTAGAACTGGTAAATAACATGAACACACTAAGGCAAATCATTCAGTAACTCAGGTGACAGAATTTCTTCATTTAAATTACCATAAAAAGTTATGAAAGTTATTTCAAATTAAAGATAAAATGTTTATAAATGCTGATTAAAAATTGTTGAAATGTGTGTGCATTCTGTAATAATTTGTTTTTAAATGGCAAGGGGAGGAGCAATCAAATTAAAAATTAAAATCAGAAGCAAATCAGTTTTTTTGCTATCTTCAAAGAAGTTTAAAACACAAATATCAGGCACCTAGTTAGAATAAAATATAGCTTTGCTGAAGTCAGCAGCACTACAGGATTTATTCAAGTTCAAAAGCCACTCATTACATTCTGTCCAGCTCTCTTCAAAGGAAACAAAAATTTGTGTTCTCCTGATTATGTTCTTTTCCATCAGCAGAAAACCTTTGAGTATCAGAAAAATAACATCGATCCATTGTATACTGTGAAAACCCTGAAACACACAAAATGCTTGTCCTGCCCAAAATCCACATTCAGCACTGAAACAGTCATTCACCCTACAATTTATCCCTTAGATGCTTATTGCTGCACCACATAAACAAACAAATTTATCTTCCTTAAGTAATCTGAAACATTCTACTTCTCCTAGCAGATTATACGAGTTTTCCCTCTTAAATGTTCTCAGATAAGGAGCTGTTACGCTGTCTGTCATGACAGTCTGTCTTAAATACCACTTGTGCAAAAACAGCAAGAAACTGAGTCTGTAGATACACAGGATGTTGGAAAACACTGCAGAAAGTATAAGCTGGGAAAGGAGAAAGGTACCAGGGTAAGCGTGACTTTCAAGACCAAGCACTGGTGAACACATACAAAAAAATAGATGTGAAATATATGTGGGAACTCACACTAAAAACCTAAAATGTCCACTGGAATCGCAAATCATCAGCTTATTATTTAACCCGCAGGCAAAGGAGTAGTTATAGTATGCCTGAACTGCAAAGTTGATCAGTGAGCTTAAAAGTACATCATCATTTCTTATCTGGTAGCTAAACGATAGCCCTTTTCCTCTTCAGATTTCCTTCATTTCAGGTAATCTGCTGCCTTTCAGCTCCTGAGAAGTATTAAATATGTTTATGACAACACCTGGATAAATTTTGAGTCATACCACCCTTTTCTAATTCAAACACTATATTGGTTAGCATAATTGCGAACCACTTCATGCTACGTTACCAAGCAACTGTCTCTATCTTTAATGTGGAATTGGTATTTTTTTTCTTACAGTGTGTAGTTAATGAAGGACAGAAGCTTCATGATTAAGTTAATTTTAACCATAAAAGTAGGAGATGACTACACAAGGATAACTAGATAGGAAATCGTCCTTTTATAATTGTCAATTTGTCAGTATCAGTCTGGAATTTCACTGTGAATTCATTTTCCATTTTATTCTCTGATCAACACCCAAGCCCAGGCATGTAGCCCTTATCTTCTCAGTGATCTTTACCTTGTGTCTTTGTATAGCAATTTGCACAACAGAGCCTTGATCAGGGCTCCCAGGCACTGCTGTGATAAAAATCAAGTGACTGTTTTTCCTAGACAATGTCAGGAAATGGCTGCATATACGGCTCCTTTAAACAATGAGGTCTATCAGAAAAGAACTGGAATCCCATTTCTTGGGAACTCTGTGTCAGGATCATGGTTAATCTAAACAGAAAGTAAAATATAGACCATCTTGTGATCCAAATCTGCTTAGGTTCATAGAATATGATCACATTTTCTAGCGAACTGGTTTTGAAAATTATTCATCCATGGTTTGATACCCAACAAGTATTTTACTCTTACAGTTTGTCATGACCTTACTTTAGAAACCTAAAATAAGAAAACAAACCCACAAAATCCAAGAACAAACCACCTTTTCTGAAGCCTGTGTATATGTTTTAATACTATAAAAATGCTTTGCCTATTTTCCTCATTTACTTCATTATTTTTAACACTCTCATTGTTTGAATAATTTTAAAAGACATAATTTGGTATTCTGCTTGACAATCTTTTTTCTATTCCTACATTATAACTGTTTTAAAACATTGAGCATTTCCTGTACTACACAGTTTTTATCATAAAATACATTCTAAATGATGTTGTGATTCACATGACACAGGTCAAAGACTTGCATTGCTTATCAAGCGTAACTTCTGAGCTGAATTATTTCAAAAGTATCTTCCATTTATTTATTAAAATGCCACACTTGAATCACAGGTCAATGAAGAATAAAAACCTCTCATTAGAAATTAAACACCTATGAAAAACATGTCTACATTAAGATTGGTATGTAATGGAAAAAAATCAGAAAACTGGGTGATCCTTGTAATTATGTAATTTCCAGCCCCATGGTAGCTGACTCTCTATGAAATGTCAACCAATGCTACGGGGCAAAAAAAAAGGCAGATAATATGAAGAATGAGTAATTTCAAATGAAAATTTGTGTTTCTTGTTTCACACACTGACAATTCTGATACATTAGAAGAGGTCTGGAGAATTATTACTTTTGCAAATAATAGATTTAAAATACAAACTAGCTCAGAAGCATGAATTTTTCTTTGCAACGAGAAAAGAATTTGTTATCCACATATTCACTCATTCACCTACATTACTGGTAGCTACTTTTACAACATTTTATACAAAAATCTGCTGTGAATGAATTCTGAGGCATAAAAAAGTGTATTAGAGGACATACAACAAAGTGCAATTTAATAGGGGAGTTTTGAAAAGTGGTGTTTCTGATATATTCTCATCTTCCTTTCCCCAAACTGATGCAGCAGCAAGAAATGGGAAAATGAATGTATAATGGAGATAATCTATTCACATCTAAGAGGCAGGAGGTTTATTTTTCTAATATTTCTGTCAGTGATGTATTGGATAAAAATAAGATTCAAAATAAGAATTATTACTAACTAATCTATATTTTAATAAAACATTAAGAGGTAAAATAGAATATTTACTAGGAACATACACAGAACAGACCATACCAGACCTTTAGTGAACTAGTATGATCTGATTTTGGTTTTTGGTTATGATAAGTAAACTACAAAATATTTTCAAGACTATAAAAAATGTATTATGGGAAAAACTGCTGAGTATTTTAACTAAAATAAATATCAAACCACTCCAAAGTATTTACCAAAAAAAAAAAAACAACCTGTATCTCGACAAGTTGTCTTACCAGGAAAACTAAGCACAAAAATAATTGTAAATATTTAAATTGGAAGCCTTTTTTTTAGGATGCAGTTGGGTCTACAATCATCCCTTCAACAAGGTAGATAAGTTTTTCAAAAAGTGTTACTGGACAATAATGCTATTAACTGCTTCAGATAAGTAAACATAAGGAATTTGGGCAGACGCTCTCTTCTCAGAGGCTGCCTTAGTCCCTACATCTGTACTCATCACCTCCATATTTTCCAGTGTGTAATTTGGTAAGTTCTTGCTGCACTCAGTGTTATCAATCCTTTCTTTAAAGATGTTTAGAGCACAGTTGTCTTGCACTCCAGCATTCTCTCCCTCTGGTTTCTATCAGTGACACTGCTCTGCGTGTTGCTACTCAAGTCCCCCCTTCTGAGAGGGCTCGATGCAGGCTCCAAGACACCAGCAGAGATGGTCCCTTCCTCTCCCACACCTGTGAGATTATGGGATTCTCAGGGAAAAGATGAAGGCTTGGGGAACTTTTATCTCAACTTTTAACCATGAATATGGGTAAGTACAGTATGCAGAAAATGAAGGCAAGTTTTCTTTTCCCATCTGAGAAAGAACTCAACATTAATTATTTACATGATTGTCCTGTCAAGATTTATTTTTAGATTTTTCTGCTGATGAGAAGCTGAAGGCTGTAAATGAGCTGTTCTGTTTTACAAAGGATAATTCTGTAATTTGTGATTATACCAGTAATCTTCCTCATTTCAAGGCTGAAGTTTTATACACTCATCTAAGGGATCCTTCTGTAGCTTATGAGATAATATCCTAGGTTAGGATGATCTGAGGCATGCAACAAGAACAAGATGCTGAAGAACCATTTTTTTTACTAGTCTTGACTTGTCAATCCTCCAAATATGCTACAAAGCACATCTTTTACAATTCTCTGCTCAGGATGTGAAAGCAAATAGATACATACATAGTTACTCCAATTATGCCATAATTATAAATGCACAGGAGAGGCGTGCCTAAATTCTAAATGAAGGTAGACAAAAATACTGGGGGAAAGGAAGAAATAAAAATATATTTTTCTTGTATAGGCTTCTAAACAGCAGTAGGAAAGGGATTTTATGTCCACTTTTCTAGAAACATAGTAGCAAGAACATTTTTCCTCACAGCAGCGTTTTGCAAGCAGTGGAAGAAAGATTCCAGCAGCCGAAAGGTGATATCCACTTAACCACAATAGTCTTTCTGTAAAACAGTTAAACTCATTGACTACTTAAGCACTGGAACAGTTAGGGGTGCCATTACAGTCCCTCTGTATCCAGAGAGTGAATGGGGAGAGAAATAAAAACCAGACTTATAAATTTAAGAGGCTCTTGAATCCCTGGTGAAAAACACTTGAAGAGAATAAAATTCTTCATTTTTTAATTTTAGTGTCTGGAGCATGTAGAAACATCATATAGCATTAGTTCTTTCAGTGTGTGGAAGCATATCTGAATACAATTAAACATATATAAAAATAAAAAAAAATTTATGAGCCTAGTCTGACTGAAGCTTTCATTATTTTGCATGTTTCATGTAAATTATTTCTATGTTCACCAACAACAGAAAGGATACAAGAAGGAAGGATAGAGAGTCAGATAAAAGAAAAGTAAGAAGTTGTTTCTATATTAAAAAACAGAAAAACTCGTACTATCATCTACTTGAAAATACAAAAGATGCAGCTTTACCAGCAACCACAGTATTATATTTCTGAATACAATTCTCAACCCACTGAACTTCTAACTTCCAAATATTTAATCTCTGTCTTTAAACTCTTCTCTGGAGTGTCTAAACTGTTGTTGATACATGCATATATTTGCATCTATTTAGTCTCAAATAGGAATTAAGTCCAGTATTTCCCATTGAACTACTTGAAAACTACTCCACTTCTGTTTCTTTGAACAGCAGATACATTCACCAGATACAGAGTAGTACAAAGATCTACTGTTTTGATTCTTAACATTTCATCCTTTCCAACTGGCTGTAACTTTTAAAGTTTTGAACAATTATAGCCAAGATATCCGAGTAAAAAAGGCAATAGGACAAAAAAAGGGGAAAACTAGTTCTCCCACCTGTAGCAAGTTCTTTCACAGGGTTCTTAGGGCTTTCCCTAAAGTTTAAACAAAACAGAAAGTAACCCTTAATGCCAGATACTTCTTTTAACAATCAGTTGTTTTTTAATTGGGTAAAGATACAAGTTAGAGAAAAACAAGACACATAGATAAAATCTTACTAGTTTTATTCTCTACCTCCTTAATTTTTCAACTCAACTGTGTATGAGCTTAAATATCTGTGGACTCCATTGAATGTCCCAAAGGAACCACATAGATTTTTAGCCTCCAAGCATTTGGATTTAAAGAAAAGAGAACACAAAAAAGAGCATTAATAACATTGAAATAATTTTTCTTATATTTCACCTGGAGACCATAGAGTACTCTCTGGTGTCAAATAGTTTAAGAAATCCCTTCAGAATGACTTAAACAATCACCTAACCTGTCATACTGTTATATTAAAAACCCTACACATTTTTTTTAAGATAGTTGATAACGGGGCTTGTGTTGATAGACTGAGAACTGGACATATTTTCTGGTGGGTATCCAGGAAAGACATGCCATATTTAAAACATTCATGACAACTGCAATATGTTACAACTCTGATTCTTCAATTTTATTTTTATTTTGATGATGTCTTTAAAGGAAATTCTATTTAGAAAAGTGAATGCAACAGCAACATTAGTTTCTACTTTTATCACCTTTCAACTACTTTCATTCAGTTCAGAAATATCTGAGACCCTGAGCTCTGACAGCATGACAGGCATTTTCTGCTTGCTCATCATTATCAAATAAAAAAAGATCCTGCCATGTCCCCTTTCGTCACAGCAGGCTACATTACATTCACAGTCTCACTGCACAATTCACTGTATTCATATTACATGGGGAATAGATCCTCCTTCTCGAAAAACTACCTTAAAACAAGTGACAAGAAGGAAACCTATTTTAAAACACATTTGTAACTTAAAGTGCTAGATATCATTAAATATGAACAACCAGGAAAATCTGGCAAGAGAACAGCATTTACAGAGTCATCAGGCAGAGGGGGGCAAAAAGCATCTAATACAATAAATTCTAGATAACCATTACTCCCTACTGGCCTTTAAGAAACTATTAACTAAGAGTGATTGATAAGACTTTGTTCAAAAAACTAGGATAACACACAGACAACTACCTCTTTGTGGTAAAGTATTATGTGAAATAAAGTCTGCATATTTATTGTGTTGGTTTATAAAGCTTAGTTTAAAAATCACTACCCTTATACAGCCCAAAATTTAACTGATAATATTCCCAGATGCATCACTGTAAGACTACAAGTTCTTGATGTGCTTCATCTTTGACTCTCAGTACATGAACCAACAGAGATTTGAAAGAAAGGAACAGCAAGTGTAGGTTGCCTGCGTGCTTTTCAATATGCATCTCACGGTTCATAATGAAGTTCCTGTCTTCCTTAAGAGATGAAGCAATTGTTCACTTTACCCTGAGTGACCTCTGCTGGCAAAATAACTTCCAGGCACGCAGGTTAAAACCACTAAAAGCATCGTCACGGTTACCTCATGAACATGCCCACACATAAAAAACACTTTCATTTTTCTTGGTAAGAGGTAGATGACACTGAAAATTAAAATGCTTGCACACTAAGGAAGTTATTGTCCAAGAAGCATTGCTGGGTTTTGTTAAGTCACTCAGTTTATATTTCTCTTAATATCTTTTAAAGAACTGTACAGCCAGAACTTCATTTAGAAATAGCAGCTACTGAACAAGTAGTGGCATATGAATTATAAACCTGGAGTTTACTCTTACATATAGGTTTGGGGTTATGGTATGGTAAAGAATTGTTTCTTCCACTTTTTTTTCTGGAATACACATCTGAATCTGGAATGCAGCCTTGTAAATTTTGAAAGGGGTGTTTAAACCTCATCAACTGATTTAATCAAGTATTACTTGACCATTATTTTTAGTAAATACAAGTCAATCTTAGGGTTATATCTGTTTTTATACATCCTTAATGGAGTGTAACTAAAATTTATTTATTTTGAGGTATATCAGAACTGTACCATGAAAGGTTCCTGTTCAGTGCAGCACTCTAATTTAATGAAAACTGGTTAAAACCATGAGATCACTACAATCCAGAAAAAAAAAAAGACAACTAAAATAAATTCATTTACAGTGATGTTTCCATTATAAAAATATCCACATACTACTAGATTAGAAATAGCAAGAAAACACATCAAGCTATTGATTAAGAACAGGCGCCCAGTTCTGGCATCTATCAATAAGTAAGTCTGAGAAAGCATGAAAAACACCTTTAGAGAAGCAACAGATGTATCATGGTTTTGGTAGTGTAAATGATACCTAAACTCTGAGGGCTTCACGAAAGTGAAGAACTCTAAGGAGTTTTGACCAAGAAAACTGTTACAATTCATGACTGCTGATCACCGCAATATTCCACCTTAGTTAACAATGGCCATATAAAAAAAAATAAAAGGGTAACTTACTAGGTCTCTGCCTCAGCAAATAGTGAACTCAATTTATATGCAAATAAGCTATCCATTATTAGTTTCAGGAAAGACATAGACATAAAAGAAAAAAAATAAATTATCACTAGAAATTCTTAATGAAATCTATTTCAAAACATAACATTTTACAAGAACCCTCATTCACGTAATATTTGTTCAAGCCTAGGAGGGAATTGGCGTGTTCTGAACTTAGATGAGAACTGATACCATGTCAGTTTATTATATAAATTGCATTTATAGCCTTGTGTAGAAACAACTTGATAATTGTAAATGTACTGCTTCCTTAAAAATAAGTATATTCTCATGCTAAAATATGTATATTCTCAGTCAAAAGTAATTTTATGCTCATTTGACTACTGACAACTTTAAAGTATTCCCTTTTATTTTTAAATTAGGAACACAAGAAGATGGGAAAATATCAAGACTGTACATTTATATTCTAAGATTATACATTTTCAGAGAATAAGGCCTCCTTTGAGAAAACTTGATTTCATGGCTGAAAATTCCAACTTTAATCCAGTGCCTGATTTTTATGTTATAAAACAATAACAAGAAAAAAGCAAACAAAACAACAAAAATCAAACCATTTCCTGCTATCAAGAAAATGGCAATAATCTAAAATGTGTTTCTCTGAAAGGAAAAGTGTTATGTAACTCAAGCGTTCACTGAATACAGCAAAGAAAAGCAGGAAATAGTTTAATGTTAACCCCTTACATTCAGAGCCTTGAATAGCTGAAGGTAAGACCAGATGTCGAAACTCTAAAACACCATCTCTTCTTACTCTTCTGACTAAATAGTTATTTTTCCTCCCAGAATTTGAACTCGTATGAACAGTACTTAAGTGAAGATAGGCATGGAAGCTTCAACACTGCACTGTGATATCACTGGAAAGACAAAATATCTTTTTCTTTATTCCATGTTGTCAGCCAACCAACCCCAAATGCATTCATTCTCTGAATATACCATTTCAAATAAATCCTGTTCCTGTAGAATTCTTTTGAGTACCTTGTGAACCTCATTCAGCAGAATCAGAAAACTTTCCCCTCTACTGCTTTCAGCCCCATCAGCAAACCACATCCACCAGCACTGAGGGCCCAGCATCCACTGGTGGGGCTGTACCTGCACAGCTCATGTGGGATGCTCATTAAGGACCATCTGCTGGAATATCACTTAGTGATAATGACTGATAATGAGCAAGAGTTAACCATTAGCACTAATTGTATCATTAATGAGCATCAGCAGAGGAAGCTAAGGGGTGCTCTGAAATTTGAAACTGGCCTGATTTATCCACCTTCCAAAGATGCCCACCACAGCAACTCTGCACTCCTCAGGTTATAGACAGATAGTCACTCGCCCAGCTGCAACAGTGCACTCAAATATGGGGAATGATATCTAAAAAAGTGAAATTATTGAAAATTACTACTCACATAGAAACTAGAAGATCTGAATGTCAATAGTATTTCTTGTGAAACCATAAAAAACTGAGGATTTTTAAAGCAAGCTACACAAAAACAGTTCAATTTTATTGTGTTATTTAAGCATATATTTTTCCCTATTTCAATCCTTCACTTCCTAAGTAAAATTTAATACTTTGTACACATTGTCACAGATTCTTCTAGATCTTACTGAATTAATAATTCCAGACACGGCCTTATCCCAAATTACAGTTTAGTTCCAGCAAAGGACAGGCAACTCACTAGCTACTGTATTTTAAGAAGCACTGTAAGAAACATGGTTTCACTTTTAAGTCTTAGAATTCATTAATTCATAGCAACACATTCAAAATGGGGCATTTGCCAACAATGCTTTCACTCAAATTTTGAACTATCTCAACCTCTGGTTCCCGTACCAGTGGTACAAAAAGAATATAAAGAAGGGAAGAACAAGAATATTTCCTTAATGGGCATAATAAATCAAAATTACACCAGTAAGAAGCAATTACAGCATATTTAACTTCACAGCACTCTTACCACTCAAGTCAATCTCTAAAATTATGTGTTAATTTTCGTTCAAATGATATTAAAAAAAGCCTAAAATTTTCCACCCAATGCACCTCTTCTTTGACCTTTTCATTGATCAAATTCTCATAGTCCCTTAAAACCTTTTGACTACAGTGACACTATTAGAAAGGCCATAGCTATTTAACTTGCTGCTGTCGAAATCTGCCAGCAATTGCATTCATAACATTACTAAAAGGATGCATTTTTCAAAGACCGTGGTCTCTTTATGCCTCAAACTAATGTCATACCTGTCAATTCCTTAGAACCTACAAGCTGCTCAATACCAATTACTTTTCCAGCACTAATTTTAAGCCTTAAATATAAGGTGAAGAGGGTAAAAACAAAGTCTTTTTTACTATTTCAGTACTTCTTGAAAGGGAAGACAACTCTTACTTAAAATTCACATTGATATATGTCAGGACTACTGCTTTATATCTTAGCATCTAATATATTTTAAAACAATGCATATCAATACGCAAATATCAATAAAAATCAGAAAATACTCAGAAACCTCCTTAACCTAACTAAATCTAGAAGATTTCAAGTAGAAGATGAAATATAAATTCCAACAAATTCACAGAGAGAAAGCAATCCCATGACTCGTGGAAACACTTCAATTTGGCCAATATCAGAATTATGCCATATCAATCATTCAGTGCCAGATATCAAGGGCAATGACAATAACAATCTCAACACCAAGATGGCTGAGTGAGGAGAAACATCACAAAAAAAAAACTATTACTATTCCACAAATGGTACCATTTAAGTTTTCTGTTATCAGCTTAACTAAATTTCCACTCTGCAGGTTTACAAGAACTCTGCCTCCACAAATGGGGCTCTAAGAAGCATCTTAAACAATACATTGATGAATTAGATTTTTTCATTGATTAGATTTTTTTAAAAAATCATTCCATCATCAATTAATCAGAACTGTCCACCATGACAATCCCCTCCACAAAAAAATAGTGGACATACAATAAACAAAGTAATCATATGTGACTCCTTTACAGTAGGAAAACAACAGTGAAGTGTTCAACAAAATACACAGCTACTCATCTTTTATTTGTCTCTCATCCAAAAGACATTCATGCAGGTTTTCACACCCAAAACACACATTAAACCTGCAGATAGAGTACAAGGTACAGCAACTGCACCATTAAGATTGCCTTAACAAGGCTGACATATTACTCTCTAACATTTTCTACTGTGAACTTACTTCAAAGAAGAAAAACCTATATAATTATTTAACTTAACAGAGTTAAATTTCTTCTCCATAAAGTCCAGGGGGAAAAAAAATAAATTCAAAAAATAAATAAATAAAGGAATCCTTGTTCTCCTCTTCCTACCACAGGAATATTAACATGGTATCTAGAGTAGCAGGCCCACTACCATGTAACTGCAGAAAGCGCTTTATGAGATTGTTAGATCATCAAAATCATCTTGAAAGACATTCTCTCATAAATCAAAGAGTAAATTTTCTCCAAGCTACATCCAACTTCTCCTGAAAAGTTAAGTATTATAACCCATCTTTTCACCCCTCAAGACAGCAAGAATGCCACCACCAGCATGCATACCATAATCCCAGACAATGATGGCATCATGACCTACCAGGAGTGCGAGTGCTCAATTAAGTCCAGATACACAGGTTTCTATTTAACCCAAAATAATCCTTTAAGAATTAACTTTTAGTAATCAACACAAACTGACAAGACCCCAAAGTATACTGACATGACAAAGAAGATATTTAAAACAGCTGAATCATCAAACCTTCATTAAATTGTGCAACATATTTCCAACATTTGCACCAGAAACCTGTATTTTATCACTGATTTCCTCCATCAACTGTGCAAGTACTATACTCCTACCAGGCTGATATATGCCTACACCATTATAACTTTCATAGACACTGTGATGAACTTCTAGGGTGTCAACTTCAAAATTTTCACATACAGAAAATCCACCAACACAATTTATCCCATTGAACCAGTCACCATCCAAAGTCAGTCTCAAACAAACTGCAACACACAGCTAGGTGCTCTTATATCACCCTACTTTCTTCAGGAAAAACATGTATAAAATAGCCCTTTATTCAAAAATTTTATTACTCTAAGAAATATTTTTTCTAAATCATCAATTGCAATTAATTAATTTTATTTACTACAAAACCCAAACAGAAATCATGAAATACCAGCTGTAACATACTATCCTACCAATATATTTATACAATAAATCATTAATCATTTTGATCTACACTGGCAGGAAGAAATCATATCAGAATGATGCCTCCTGGAATTCAAATGCTACCCAGATTAACTAAACTCATCACTAAATGCAAATTCCCCAAAGTCTGGAAATCACCGAACAAAATTAATTATGATTGAGTTAGAAATGTAGATCTGCTAATATGCTTGATAAATATTTGGAAAACTGACATTTTATTCCTGCATTTCCTGAAAAATAGTTGACTTAACACTGTCCTAACCTATAGATAAGCAGACAAAAAACAAATTCCACAAAACAAATTCAAATAATCTATAAAACTTAAACATTCAGTAACGCATGGGGGGGATATATTTGTAGATCAATTACCTTCCAAAAATGAAGCTAGAAAGAAAAATTGATAGCTTTATTGTATACCAAACACCAAAGACCCCACAGAGGTGCTTCCAGTAGGAGATAAATTTCACGCTCCTCCCTTGTCTTATAATCTGTCTCCTTATTCCCTAGTAAATAATGCTGAAACGCCTTCTTTCTGTCTCTTCCCCTTGCCAAAATTATCTTCACAACAGATGACAGCTATCTTTCCTTTGGGATGATCTGGTGCACAGTCAATTACACCCAAAGCAGTGGTCTACACATTGTATTCTGCATTTAAATTTGGTGCTTCTGTCAGACCTGGGAATGACTGCTGGACACAGGTCCTCTTCCCTTACATTTGAACACCAGAACCACAGTACAGCGATGATCTAAAATACAGTATATTCCATTTCTTATTCAAGACTTGAACCCTCTGGGCAAGTGAAAAAAAGGAAAAGACTACAAAGAAAGAAAAGGGAGAAAGGAAGAAGTGAAACAGGACAATTGAGAGAGGCTGAAGAGGTTTGCAGGAAGTACTGCAAAGTCTGTCCTTTCATACAGATTAGAAACCACTGGAAGAGTCAGAACACCATAAAAAGTGGAAAAGAACTACAACTACTTGTATAATTAGTACTTGGAGATTAGGGGAAACGAAACTTCACTTCAGCAAGTTTTGCTTCTGTCTAGCCAGTTATTCCTAAGCAATACGTTCAGATAAAAAATAAGCTTTGTCTGTGTTATTCTCAGTAGAGGTGAAGACCTTGATACAGCATTTTCGGAGTCTAGTTCTCTTATTTGAATGCTCATTTTCCACATGTGAATGAGTCTATTATACCCAGTGAAAAAAGGCATATAAGTTATTTTTGTGAAATAAGTGGAAAAATACTTGGTATGGCAAAGGGACAATCACCATCACCTTTCATTTAATTTTTTTTAAACATTTTCCATTCTATTATTGGACTGGGTTGATTCTTGGGTCTGCAAAGTCTGCTGTCATATAAACTTCTTTATCAAAATAATCTGAGTAACTTTCTGAAATAGTCTGCTTTTGTCAGATATGGCATTTAAAGACTCAGACAATTTAGGAAAACATGAGATGGATCTTCTCAAATTGACCCCAGAGTAGAAACACTATTGTCAAAGTCAACAGTACTTTTCAGGTCTTCTTGTTTGTTTCTGTGAGGGCTGTTTTATTTTCAAGCTCTATAATATTTTTCAAAGTAGAAGAAAAAAATAATAAGTAAAGCTAAATCTTTCCCTTAGGGCAAAATATCTAGTTCACACTGCTATGAATTTAATGGAACTGCTATAGGAAAGTAGAAGAAAATTTAAAATTGTGGAAAACAACTCTGGTTTATATAGAATAAAATTAGCAGTTTAAATTTCACTTTGGTATATAATGAGTGGATAATTGATATTATTGGGACCTTTACTATCCATAAAAACACACTCCTTAATATTAAGAAAATTAAACACCACACCTTTTTAAGTTGTTCCCAAAATATTAGCAATAAAACTAAACAGCTAGGGGAAAAAAGAAAATTCACAGTGTGCCCAGAAAAGTAAGAATTACATTTTATGTATACAAACTGTACTTCAGAAAACCTGCACGCATCTGAAATTACAAAACATCATTGAATATGTTTACTTAAGTTACCTGCAGCCTAAGATAACCAGTTCAAAAATGAATGAAAAAAAATTATAGATTCCCTGTGTGATTATCACATAGAACTGGTATTACAGAACATATTCTTTCTAAATTATAGAATCACTTTACATAGAATTCAAGATGATCTGCAGTCACTACATCACACACAGCACTGAGAAATGTACTGATAGCAAGAGCTGCATGACTTTCATCATGGGCCTTGAATTTGTAGGCATAGTTGAAGATGGAGATAGAATCCTGACTATTTCCTTTCCTGAAAAGCAATCTATCAGACCTAGAGTTTAGCATGTGTAATAGGAAATTAATTCAAAAAACCTGTTTATTTTATCTGTTCACAGTACATAAATATTCAGTCCTTTAGGGCAAACATTATTCTCATAGAGCTTCCTTTATATATTATAGTAATCCTGCCAGTTCTCCTGAAAAATCACAGAATCATAGAATGTTTAGAGACTGGAAGGGCCCTTAAAGGTCGTCTAGTCCCAAACCCCTCTGCCATAGGCAAGGACACTTTCCACTGGGACCAGGTTGCTCAGAGCCCCATCCAGCCTGGCCATGAACACTTCAGTGTTGGGGTATCCACAGCCCCCTAGGAAACTTGTTCCAGTGCCTCACCACCCTCACAGTAAATTTCTTCCTAATATCTAACCTAAGTTTCATGGTTTTCAATTTGTACCTATCAGTCTTTGTCCTGTCACTGCAGTTCCTGATGAAGAGTCCCCCCCCAGCTCCCCAGTAAACCACCTTCAGATACTGGAAGGGAGCAGTGGGGTGATGCTGGTTCCGAGCAATCACTTGTGAATCGTTTGCTCTCGTCATTTCTAGTAAATTGTTCTGATATCAACCCATGATTTTCACTTTCTGTGCCTCCAGTTCTCCTTTCCAGCCTGCCACAGCAGGACGGGAAGCAGTAAGGAAGAGGCAGCACAGCTTGAAGAGTCTCAGTGGAAGCACTAAATTGTGGCGAGTACCATTGCTAAATCACAACATGGATGAAGCAACCACCCTTTTCCTACATGACATAGCATATCGATTTCATTGACATTTATTGCCATTTTTTTGGTCAAAAGCAATCAATATTTCACAAACTACTTGCTATTTCACCACTTATTCTCTTTTAAAAGGGAGTTTTTTAAACAACAACTAACTGCTTTCAAATTAAGATTCTACAAGTACAGACAATGCCATTTAGAACCAACCTGGATTTCTTCTTCTGGGTTCTTTTCATTACAGGTCTTCATCTAAATCAAGGGTCAGCTGAGCTGCTTTCACCTTTTACACAACACTGTTTAACAGTATGTTTCAAGAAGGACATCTCTTGCATATTTCTGGCTGATACCATCTACCTGTTCTCTTATCATGAAGGAACATGGCTGACCCATTATAGTCATGTAAACACAGATGTCTGAAAGTACATGAGAGATAAGCCATAAAGAGAAGAGACACTACTGCAAGAATAGTTGATGTAAAGTAGTCCAAATCCTCTTACAAGAATTAAAACAATAATTCTTCAGACAGGTAGAATTGTTTTGTCCATATGAAAAAAAGGGTGCTATATTTATATATTAAATACAGATGGTTAAACATTTATAATTCATAATAGCTAAACATTTATAATTCATAATACAAAATTTGAGACTATTTAAGGCACTCTGATAGAGCTTTTATTACAGCACAATTGTTTGCATGCATGGTGATTTAGGAACTGTACTTCAGAAAGGTAGTAAACGCTACTGCACTAAAGTAAGAAACTATAATATTCCCTCTACTACCAACAAAGGCTGACTTCATTCCAGTAAGTATTAAAAGAAAAAAATTACTGGGAGAAATAAATGTCTTCAACAGGGAGGATCATCAATAGTTTCTCCTTATACATATCAGTATACCATTTTAGCACTAATTTGATGTCTGTATCTATTTTCAAGGCAAATTATTCATGCTTTAGCAGAGGCTTTTTTAGGTATTTTCTTTATTTTTCCTATTAAATATATCTTTACTTGTCACAAAAGACTTGAATGTTCTTTCTGCAACAGTCACTGTATTTTCTTCCTTCTTTCTAATTTTTTTTTCACTTTCATAGAATAAAGATACTTGTTTGGTTTTTAGTCTGTGAAATGTGAAAGATTTAGAAAATAGCAGTAATGCCTCATTACTGCCAGTATTTTAGGTACATCTAGTTTCCAAGAATGAGATGACAATCACTCCCAGCAACACTTAAAAACAAACAAAAATCAAACTACAGTAAATTTTAACCTTTCAGATTCAGGTAAACAATTTTTGTGTTGTCATCCTCAAATTAGAACAACAGACAAACAGGAGAAATATTTATATCCCAAATTCATGTAAAAATTAAGATACTTCAGCATCCAACTACTGACAAACTAAATTCCAGCCCATTATCCCTCACATAGCAAATCTTTGCTCTGTTGAAAGCAATAGGCCTCAGGAATTTTCAATAAGGCTGACACACCAAGAACATGATCCTATATATTATTACATCTAACAAAGTATTAAGGAATAGTTAGAGCAATCTTTAAAGCAGAAAAAAT
This sequence comes from Bombycilla garrulus, assembly GCA_013400315.1. Taxonomy (NCBI): domain Eukaryota; kingdom Metazoa; phylum Chordata; class Aves; order Passeriformes; family Bombycillidae; genus Bombycilla; species Bombycilla garrulus. The sequence goes on along the minus strand of VXBU01009396.1, from coordinate 59,363 downwards.
AATATGCTAGGCTGTATTCAGCACTGAAGGAAAAAAACTGCACAGAAGGTCACTAAATTATTCAGAAAGAGTCACTGAGATTAAGAAGCCAAAATACATTTCTATCACTTTTGATCAAATATTACACTGCACAGTTTTAAAAACTACTCAGTGCTCTAGCTTTACAGAAAATAAGCAGGTAAAGGGAAGGCAGGCCCCTACAAAACTAAGTTTTGAGCTGATTTGATTTTCTGTTTCTTTATGAAATTTTGGGTAGAAGTCTACTATCTGACACATGTGGATGTCCTCCTTTTTTAATAAAGCAAAAGAAAATACCAGAAGGAAACAAAACAGGTTCTTAGAGCTTTCCAAGAAAATAATCTTCTATCAGTAAGCTATAACCAAACTATTTAGAGATTCAGAAAAGTTATCTTCTTTGGACATGAAACACAATGTTTATTTGATGTTTGCCATGACATGACTCTCACATTAAAAAAATGTAGTATTTTCTTATTTGTTATTCTCTGTTATTAAATCAGACTGTTTTTCCCTCTCACTCCCACCAATTTCAGCTTTGTATGCTATATAGTTTTCATACATAGACACACACATCTGAAAAATTCCAAGGTAGCATCAGGTTTTCATACTTCCTTCACAACTGTTGATGTTAAAGAATCGTTAGTGGAACAAAATATACATCCACTTACAGTAGGGTTCTTTCAGCAGCAAAATTAGAAATAGATCTTATCTGTTTAAAAAGTTAACAGTACGTTCTTGCTCATTATGTTAAAACTGAAGACTAGAATTTAAATTTGAGGTGTTAGGACACTGTCATCTTCATTTCATAATTCTGTCCTTGATAACAGTTTAATTCTATTCAGAGTAAAAGTGTTTCTTATTCAAGGAAGATTCCTTTAAAAAACTGAAGTTCCAACACTGCTTTTAAAATGAAATCATAATCACTGTTCACATTTTCTTGACACTTTTACTGCTCTCCCACCATACTTAGGAATTATTCTTTCCCAGCTTTCTGTTTCACCTGCCAACACTTCAGATCAATGGAGTCTCACTATTAAGCTCACAGAGCTGGGACTCCCTCTGCAGATTTTAAAGAGTGTTTGTCCATAGCTGTACATATTGGACAAGCTGAGAATTACATTGAAGACCCCTAGATGTGACTAGCAGACAAGGGGGAAGCAGGGGTACAGAAGTCCTGTTGCATTCCCATTAGACATGAGAATTCTCCCTGGCTAGATTCTGTCATTCTGGATGCTGAAATTCAAAAGGTGCTGAGAGCAGCTTGGGACAGGTTCAGGGGACAAGTGGGAGAATAGCTGAAGGACTGAAAACTAAATATTATTGCAAAACCTAAAGGGCTTAATATAAGAGAGAGGGAGTTAAATGATGACACGATCACATTCTATGAACTCTGCTAGCTTCCTTACACAGTTAGTAGAGGTTACTGTACCCTATCACAACAAAGACATAAACATGGAAGGGGCAGGGACAGCACCAAAGAAACCCACAAAAGGTGAAAAAGAAGCATTAAACAAGACACGTTCAGAGTAGAGGTAAGTGTGACAGTAAATATAAATGATCCCTGAAATAACTTACTGAGATCAAGATAAATCACTTGAAATTTTTCATCAGTACAGTGGAGATTTTCCTAAGAATAGGATCTACATTAACACAGATACTGGAATCAGAAATGGAAAAATAATTCCAGGAAATGCTGTTGTCTGTGACACTGGCGCATGAAATCAATTACAACGACAAAAAAAATTATGGTGATGATTTTCTGAAGTTGGTAAATTCTTTCTTCTACTGATCTTACTGTATTTCACAAGAATAAAATAAGACATTTTCAGTGATACTATATCTTTTGCGATACTGACAGCTACATTTTTTTATTGCAAATTTATTTAGTAATTTTGGAATCCAATCACAAAGGGCCTATCTAATCCTGCTAAACAAGGAACATTTCCTGCTAGATTCTAAAACCTCCTTATCAGTTAAAAGGAATATGTATGTGTACAATTTTCCATATAGAGAAATGACAAGCAGTCTGATATAGATTATGTAAAGAAAATAAGCTTTAAAACATTGGGAAATAGCTTCAGGAGTTTCTTTCATGTATATTTTTTTTAAATTAAAGCTTGTCAGACTTCTAACGCTGCATGAGAATCACCTTTCTGGTCTTAAATGATGTTAACATTTCTCTCTGTTCAATAAGTCATAATATCATTTCAATACAATATGGAAACACATATTTGTAACTCTTACTTTTCCTTCTAATTTATTAAATAACTCCAGTGTTATTTTATACAAAGAAAACAAATCATTTATAGTATTTTTTGTTTCTAAGCTTTGATCTCACATTCAAATTCATCTCAAATAGTGCCATCATGCTTTTCTTAGACCACAGAGAGCATTGAGCCTTGCTGAAGTAGCAATTTGATTACAAGAAGAAAGACAGCACATTTAATGAACTCCTTATTTGATCTGCCAATGCAAATGGATTTTGGTATTATTTCTAACATTGACTTCTAAATACCTTCACCATTAGTCTAAGCAAGGATGGAAAACAGAATGGGAAAGCTGAAAACCCACAGACACCATCTTGTGTACAGAGCAGTACAGAATTTTCAAGGCAAAAACTTCTATGCTAAATATGTTGATTAGCATATGACATATAAACAAACAATATTTTCTTTGGCACAGCATAACTGACACAATGTCAAATAAGTAACAACAGAGAAATAAAATAAGAAAAGATGAAATAAATGTATTTTAGCTGTTCATAGAATTTATAGGGAGCTGAAATTCAGATGGTGAGAAAATTTATTCTGTACAACAGAAAGTTCAGAGAAGAACAGTCCAGAAACCACCGACAGACTGTGGACTCACAAGGGCAAATCTAAACTGGATTTTGAAAGAGGGGTAATACCAGGAAAAGTCTAACTTCCAATCCACATCAGTATAGACCCACAGAATCTGTACGTTCATAAAAAAATTTAAAAGTTGAGAAAATTTGTAGGGCAAAACTACAATTTTTTAATTCATCTATATTTCTAGATTCCAAAACAAGTGTAGTAGAGATATTAAAGTGTCACATGTGACAATTCCTGAATGAGTGAATAACAGAGAATGCCAATAGAATCAGCAAGCTATGAGTTTTTCCTACTGTGATTTCCTGGTCAGGAGCTAATTATGGAAAAATGAATGACCCACAATATCAATTTGTTCATTTAATTATTCATTAATTTTCAATGTTGCATGGGAAACTGTATTATATGACAGAACAAAGGAAAATGCAGAGAAGGACGGAAATATAAATGTTATTTACATATGAAAATATCAAATGGTACTACGCATATCAAAGCTTTGACACGAATGTTTCCAGACTTCCTAAATAGTTACCCAAACACAAGAAAAAAAGACTTCTAAATTCTTCTTTTGTTCCAAATCTACCCCACCCCAAGTTTTATACACATAAAATTAAACCTTTTTTTTTAATGAAAATACGATTTTCTACAGCTTAATCTCTTTTTTATTTCACTCTAACATAAGTGGAAAAAAACTCTTTTGAAAGGAATTAGCAACTCCACTATGAAGACATGTTAGGCTGTGTATCTAAAAAGCAGAGTCTTAGTACTTGATCAACAAAATTGTTGCAGAATATGGTGCTCTATACCATTTCATATAGTGTATGTTTGTATATATAAATACATACTATATTTATATAATATATATATATCATAGAATGTTGATGACAGAAATGTGTATGCTACTGTCTTAAAAACGTAACCAGTCATACTTTATATTTATTCGAATTTACACACAAATTGTGCACTGCCTTGCACATAAATTAAGTGTGGGTTTTCTCCTGGTTAATTGGCCTAATTTAGTAAAAAAATCAGTATAAACATGTTTTCAGAAAACGTATGTCAAGAACTTAGTTCTGTTCAGGCATTTTATCTCCAGTTGATTGGAAGCTGTTCACTGATGCCACTACTTTCCAAATTAAATATGGAATTATCTTTCTTAGATGCTCATATTTTTGTTTCATTTCTATAACCCTACTGAAGGAAACTTTAATTACTTAGCTGATAGCATATCTGTCATTAATCTTGTTAAAAAAACAATAAGAGCTCCTTAGAGGAGGGAAATTGTTCTCCTTATTCTGCCATTTCATGTAATCAGCTATGAGTACACCAATAAAGAAACACAAATAACCTGATTTTTTTTTCTTATTGTTGTAAATAGCATCACTAACCAACAAAAAGGAAAATACAACAAAGTCTTCCACACATAACATTTGCAGTTTCGGAGAATATATTTTCCTAATTCATTTTTCCTTTTGTTCTCTTGATAATGAAAAAGGTTTCTGCAAATTATGCTCTTATAGATTTATAGTCATGCTTTTCAACAGCTCAGAGGCTGCTCTGAATTTTTTGCCTGATGTTAGATTAAAAGATGTTTTTCAAAGAAGAAATGATGAGCATTATAAAGTTACATCAATGTGTGAGAAACTTCTCTAAGGAAAAACAAAATCCTGTTTCCACTGGAATAAAAATGTGTCAAATAGTTTAAGAAGAATAATCATCACTTTTTTTTGCTTAATTATATAGAATTATGAAAAATAATTGACCACAGGATAAAGAATGATTTGCATTTAAATGGCAAATTCCCGCAAGAAACAAAAACTAATGCTCCTGCACTGCTGTAAAGTAACATTGAATTGTCATGAGATTGGTATGAGGAGAGCTATTTAACATTCAAACATTTGAATAATTGCCTAAGATAAATAGTGAAGTTTTATTGTGATGTAAAAGGTTTGCTGATTTCTCTAAATGGCATTACAAGAAATTCCAGTCACAAATATAGAATCTGGATGCATAGCAAAGGCTGAAAAAATTAACCCTTGGATCCATGCAATACTAATTAGGAAAAAAAAGGAAGTTTCTCCTACAGGCTAGGAATTCCAAAATAAGGGTTCTGATCTCATCATGGGCTTTAAGTTGTACTTTATTTATAGCAGCTGGAATTTATCACTCTTTAGCTACTCCTGTGAATTGAAACCAGATCCAAAGGAACCACAAAATTTGTTAAGTGATAGTCTTGACCATTAATATGACTGAGGTCTCTAGAAGAATTACAACAGAAAAAGTATTTACAGGCGTGACTGAATGCAAAAGGAGAACAAGAAAGTCTTCTGTGGTGTGAAAAGAATTCATCAGTGCTGAGCTTCAATGACAAAGGAATTTGAAGCAACAGTCTGATCTGGAACTGAAGATGCTGTGTGGTTTCCAGCCCTTCCATAGCCAGAGCAGCCAGAAAAGCCAAAGCCACATCCCCACATTGTTTTCTACAAGGGTTTGCACAGATCACCATACATGATAAGCTAAATCTTCCCAGCAGAATCAGTGATCACCCAAAGAATGAAATCAGTTCAGTTAGGTGGGAACTTTTTAAGCCAAATTAAATATTGTTTTCCATGTGAGGAAATAGAGGTAGATCCTGAAACTAGAATTTTCTAAGACATTCTCAAGGGCAATTTCCTCCATCTCTATCAAAACACATAGGGCAAGAGACACATGCAAGAAAAACAGACTCTAAGACTGAGACAAACACGGTAGACCCCACAGATCACATATTTGGAAGTAACTGATGTTCAGTGTGATATAACAGATTTTTAGTTCTAAATTTTCTTATATTTATAGACAAAGAGAGAAAAGAAAGCAAGGAAGGAAGAAGATTAGGAAGACTTCACTGGCCCAACACCACAAACACACCACTCAAACCAGTGACAAATGCCATAAACCCATGCATTCAATGAGCTTTAAATGTTCAGTCTTCTCCCTAGATTCCATTTTAGAGCCTGGGAGATGTTGTAACAAACAACATTACAAATCTTTTAAAAAGAAACAGAAAAACTCTACTAAATCCCAGCTAATATTGTCTGTTACTGCTTCATACACTTTTATCCACTGCAGCAAAAGGAAAACCTATTGCATAAGTTTGCCAGAAATTATTTGAAAGATGAAAGAAAATCAGAGGAGCATTAAAACCCACAGACAATCAAAGATGAAGAAACCTTGTGATCATGCAGCCACTTCAACTCTGCATTCCAAAAACCTAGGTAGCATTTGGATAAACCTGAAGAGAATTCAATGACCAAATTAATTTTCAGGAAACTCTTCTGAATAGTCTCACACCCAAAAGGACAGGCCTCAAAACTTAAAAAGTATATCTGATAGTTTATTAATTCTGTGCTTTTCCAGGAATAGAATTCATAGCTCTTTCCATCAACTGCTGCAATAAATACCACATAGAAAAGTAAAAAATAAGTAAACATTTCCTTAAGATATATATAAACAAGCAATTTCAGTCCAAAGTGCAGGTTTCTCTGGGATCTGTCAAATACAGGGCTTATTTCTCCCAGGAATAAAGGCTGAGATTCAAAAACTTTGTGTCTAATCTTTTCCTATTGCAGTTTAGCAAAATGAGGATTATGTTTCAAACTAAAAATATGCACATACACACATGCACAGTCTTGGATTTTTACATTTTTTTAAAACAAAATTGTAACAGCAAAATTACTCACAGCATGGATCTTTTGTCTTTTCTTCCAAAATACTGTTAACTGAGCTTTGTAAAAGCATTGTGAAAGGGTTTGTTCGTTTTGTTTTGTTTATTTTAATGGTGCACACTACTTTGACAAACAAAGATTAAAGTGCTTTACAGTTGGTTTGAGTACCTTTTTAAACACTTTCCTGAGCTCTGCTCTGTATGTTCAGATAGGAATGACTGATGATTCATTCTGATACTCCTTCCATGCTTCACAGGAACAGATGTCTTCAAAATGCTCAAAAAATTCCTGCAGACATCTCGAGTCCTGTGCCTTCAACCAACCAGTTAATACAATATTGGCATCCTATGCTGTTTAGAATGTGAGACAGCTCTTGAATGAAAGCACTAAAATGGAATTCAGGTTAAAAGATGCTATTACTCTCTGAAGTATGTTACACAAGAGAAGGAAACAGAAACCCACTGTATCCTTAGATGGCCTAAACAGCATTTATGTTTATTTTCACTTCTCTTCGCAAAGACACAAAGCAAATGTGTTCATCTGGTCATCTCTAGGAATAGAGAGCTAGAAATTTTCATCTTCCCATCGCAAAGCTTCCCATTTTCCTGTGAAAGGTCAGACAGATCGTCACGACTGAGTCTGCTACTTCTGAAGCAGGTAATACTCATGCACTGGAAAGGATTTTTGAAGAGGGAGGACTATTTATTCATATTAATTTAAATACAGCTATTACACAAATCTCACAAGTCTTCTGCCTGAGTTCTCAGTAATCACAGTGGTGACAACATTTCTCTCCACTTGCAAAAAGCAAAGCACTGCACCACTCGATTTTGCAATTTTCATTCTGACATACATTCGCTTCAATTTGTATTCAATAAAATCCTTCACTTGAAGGAAGAATACTTCTATGAAAAGAAGCAATGAGGTGGAAAACTGTCTTTTGAACTTTTTCTTTCACTGTTAGGAAAGTCATGGTATATTTCAAACAACCAGGAACTGTTACAATCTCTGAAAGCATGTACCCTGGAATGAATTTAATTTAATCTTTACAAAATAACTTGAGTGGAAAACACAGTTCAGAAAGAGATAGTGTACTGTGAATTTCATTTACAAAGAAATAAAATTATTTACTGTACAACTATAAGCTTTCCTCATACTCTGTGATGTTATGATTTCATATAGTGCTATTTTCTCTCCTTGTAGTGAATACAATTTTTGACTTGTCAAAAATTATTTAGATTAACTTGAAATACATATAAGCCCTTGACAGATATTCTGCATGCTGTGAAATAAACACAAGTTCTGAGTTTGCCTGGCTTCTTTAGAGAGGGAAATGTTTGTCTTATCATGAAGTAAACAGAGAAAGATTCCAGAATAATGGATAATAGCAACTAATACAGAGTTGTTGAGTAACACATGATGCAATGAAAGATCAGCGATTACCTCCTCCCAGAAGTTTATTTCACTAGCGGTTTAGTTCTCATTAAAGAGTATCTCAAACTTTATTACTCTACTCAAATGCAATTCAAAAATTTTCCTCTTAGCTAAAGGTTGCAAGGCAGAGCAACCCAGTGAAATTCATGTGCAGCTCTACACAGCAGGATGACTACTGAGATCCCCTGCATACACAGATGCCTTTTAAGTACATCTTTACATCATTTCAGTGATTAAAATATACCATGGATTCAGACTCTTCCGCACCTAAACCAGAAAACCACAAAGTAAACACTAACAGAGTTCCAAGCCACCAGTATGCCCACATATCAATGGAAATTGATTCCAACATAGATTTGATAACCCATCTAACAAAGATCTGGAAACCTCCAGATCCCAGAAGCCTGGAGAAAAATTAAATGTTGACATTGAGGGCTTCTGTAAAAACATCAAATGCACTGCAGAGATCCCCATAGAGCAATCCTGTACTCACAAATAACATATGATGGAGAAATCAGGGATTTGTCCGCCACAAACACAGACATAAGAGAATTATTGTCTCATATAAATTCAGTAATAAGGCCTCCTTAAGGGATTAAAAAAGTAAAGAATTTGCTTTTGAGTAACTGAATACAGTATAGCTTTGAATGTACATTCAGATACTGAATAACAGATGATTAAAACCAAGGACATAGAAATATAATTATAAAAAAGATGATGCAGGGTCACAAGCTTCCAGCTTTAATCATAATTTGGAACAAATTTCACCATGAATAGCTCCAATTGCACTACTTACAGGAATTACTGCAGATGACAGGGCATCACAAGAAGCATCAGGACAAAACACTTCCAATCTTAACATTTACAACACCCGTATTTACCTAAATTTCCATTTGAAATGCAGCTACTCATCTACTGCAGATGGTCCTTTCCTCAGTTTAAAATGAGAAAGAATTAAAGAATTATCACCATTCATGCTTTGATTTTACCACGAACTTCAGAACATAGAATTAAGCCTTTTCATAAGCCTGAATGTATCCCAAAGGAGACAGAAAAAAAATTGCAGGCACTGTCAAGACATGGATCTAATGAGTCCAGGACAGATCACCATCAATGCCACGTAGTTCAGTCCCTGAGAGTGTGAGCACAACAGCTGCACAAAAGAAAATGTGTAACCAATTATTCTTTCAAAGTTATGCAGAGAAATATTTAATATAGAGTTAACACAAGTCCATTAATAACTAGAGGAAAGTTTTACAAGAAAAACTAATTCTTTACTAGGCAGAAGAAAACTGGTTCCACTATATATAAAAATAAAGGTAAATTAAATTTTAATTCGCCAGAAATAAAATCTTACAAAAAATTATTTGCAACAATGTACCAGAATTTCTCACAAGAGAATGGAAAAAGATATTTTCATCATATATGAACATAGTTACCCAAGAAGAGAATGGTTGAAAGTAATTTGAAGAGGGGCCCCTACTAATCTGAGGAAACTATAGGGTAGACTCAGAATGGAAAAATCTTGCAAGTAGTCTGCTGTGAAGCAGTAACAGAAAGAACAATAAAGTGTATTCATAAAAGGCAGGACATTAAAGTATTTTTCAGCTTCTGTTACCCTGAAAATGTCTCAATTCAATCCGGGGACATGTCTGAGGGTGATTATACCATCACCCACTTCACTGGTTTTCAAATAACGTTTAGCCAATAGTACAGAGTAGAAGGAAGTAGAAGCCTTCCCTAGCCAGTTTTCTGACCTGAATAATCAAAACCTCAGACACCTGCAGCCAGAATGGAAGTACACCAAGATACTCAGTAAAGATTTATTTCACTGTGAAACATTCATGAGGTTTCATCGTGGCTCAAACAGAACATGTAACTAAGAAAATAAATAGACAGATCTAGTAAGGAATACCAGGATGAACTCAAAGGTTCCCTTCTGAACTAAGGACACCAGAAATTCAACTGCTGTAAACAACAGATTAATTTCTTCTGAAACCCCTTAAAGACAAAGCTTTGTGAAAACATATCTGTGCTTGAACTCAAACTGCTACTTTTTTGCCTTTAAGAAGTATATCCAATCATATCATTCATGACTGGAAGATTTCCAAACACTTTAGCATCAATGAATGCCTGTTCTCCTAGAAATTAAACTTCCCTAAAAAGAGAAACTCCACCATAACCAGGAACAATCGCTGTTTTACATAATTAGTTTGAAAGTTTCATATTCAGATTTTTTTTTTAATACCTAAGAAAAAGAAGGAATGCAGCTGTCCAGCTAGGGAAACTGTCATAAGCACTTTACTACCTCTAGCTAAATTGATTCATCTCATTGTCAAAGACTCTATATAGTTAAGTAACAACAGGAGTATGAAAACAATAAAAATATTCATAATCTCCTTTTAAGGTGTTCCCAGTATCTTCCAACAATAAAGGAAGAAGGGAAGGAAGAAAACTCACCTATGTTCAACATGAAGATCTACTCCAAAGTTCACTCAATGAAAACCATTTACTTTATTCTTCACATATCAGATGATAGCAAATAGAAATCAAGTTCAAAACGTCAATTAAGCATCATTTTATCATTTCACCTAAAAAGACATCAGAAGCAACTGAAGCAGTTCAACATTTATGTAGGGTTTTCAGGAAATAAAAATAATGCTGCTTACAAAATCAGCAGGTTTTGTTTTTTTCTTTTCCTCTTGATATACGTTGTGTCTTCTTTGGGTTTTTTGCACCTGAAAGTATCTAACAATACAAAATAATAGAGGGATATTCCATGGTACACATCACAGCAGTTTTACATGTATTTTATTCTTTATATCTATCTTCTCCTGAATTTGAGGAAAAAAAAGCAAGACCAGAGCATTACATTTTGCTATTACCTTGTCTGATGTTATTTCATCTTATTACAAAGCTTCATTCTACATAAAATGCATCAAAATAATTCTAGAAGCTTTTATTCTGAAGCACTACAAAATACAGCAAGAACTCACAATCCAGAATATTCAGGGTTTATGTTGTCCTTTAACAATGTAAACCTTCGAGCAACATCCCATTTAGAAATTAATTTGCTTTCCTGTGAATAAGCTGACTGCAATATGATTTTTATATGACTTTTTGATATCTGTTCAATTATTATGAGACCAGAAAAAAGTATTAGATTTTTTGGTACCAATTTTGTTGGGAGTTTTTTCCCTGAGCTGATTATTTAAACATTTCCTTTCATCAAAGTTAAATAGCACTTTATGAAAAAATTGTATCTGAAACATAACTTCAAATCTGCTGACCATCAATGCTGAAGACATTACAATGAGAAAATATTATAAGAAATAATTTAATGACATTTCTTTGAATTTTAAGGTTACTAAGGCAATTAGGCTAAGAACTTTAACAGTTCAGAATAGACTAACCCTCAGCAATGCTTATTACACTCACATCTACACTAAGCACCTTCTGAATGCAAACTAGAAGGAATTAAGATAAAAATTTCATCTCTGCAGCACCAACACTCGCAAAGTGCCTTCTAACAATGGAAATCCTTGTTAAGACACAAAGGGGAAAAACGAATAACATTTTTCTTCATAAAATAATGGTAATAATACTTAATTATAATTTACTAAGAGAGATTTTCATAATTATCCTAATCATTTTACTTGTATATTCTGATTCCTTGAGCTGTCCTCCCAATATTTATATTTTTAGGTTGCATGGTCTATAAATTGAGGTGACACGTTCAAAAACTCTGGCTCATTTATTGAAAAATATTCATTCCTATCAAATGTTGGTCAAATAGCTTCATTTGCAGAATAGGCTTTTTCTATTGTACAACTGGAGTAGCCATTGTCCACCGAGACAAAAACTCATTAAGGGTTGAATATTCTCAGAAATCATTGAACTTAGAAAGACTTTGGGTGGCAGAACAGCAGCACTGTATTTTTAAAAAATTGATAAGTAATAATTGTGAAGTTTATTCTCCAAATTTAATAATTGTTTTCATTTCCCTTCTACAGCATTTTAAAAATCTGGTTTAAATGCCTGTATTGAAGAAAAAAGTAGAAATTAAGTCAATTCTTTTAATGAGAGAGCTCTAATGCAGGTGACAGAAAGCACAGTGTTTGGAAATATTTGAATAGGTAGTTGTGAGATGTAAAGTTGAGAAAACCCTTCAGCAATAATCACTGTATCAAGATTTCTGTGGTTTTTTAGCATGAATAAATCCTGCTTCGCATAACTACAAAGCTCTGTAAGGACACTGATTGGCAACCCGTTAATGATGCACATTTAGAATTTTCTCCTTTCATAAAGAATATAGTGAAACAGGAAAGCAAATTAAAAATAAGCACATGCATATGTCCATTACTAATACGTGAACCTGCATACCTATATTTCACAATTGCCTTGTAATATGTTGGAGAAAAACTAATTTTTTAAGCCACTGGAGCTGTGTAATGTCTTTTCATATCTGTTTTGCTCCATTACTTTTAATTTGACTAAAAAAATAAATCACAGTCTTATGTTAAAATTGTATCACAAATAAAATACAGTGCAATTAAATAGCTAACCTTCAATGTACTAACCAAGAGTTGTAAAATGTAGGAAAAGCATTAGGTGGGGTGTCTGGCTGTGGATCAGAGAAGGAGGTAAAAGTAGGATCATTACCTGCAACTCCAATAGTAGAGTTCTAATCTGAAAGAATTTTTACTGAAAATACAGAAAATCTTACTATTCCCCCCTTGCTTGTTTGAGATGCTTTTTCTGGTATCACCTAGATAACAATAAATATTGTAACAAAGGTCTGTTGGCTTTCCCACTACACAAAAAGAAAGAGTTGATGTGTTTACCTCTCCTGCCTGGTTTCTAGGCTGGGGTCAGGATGCACACCTGGAAAGCAGACTCTATGTCCACCTTCCCTCTCAGTGCAGCAGGAGGTACCAGCAGGTCCAAGTGGGAAAACATGAGTACTGTTTCCTGGAAAAAAAAAATTATTTACATCTAAGAATCTGCTGGTATAGCTTACATTCACAACATCCCATAGAAAATACAGATATTTTTATAGATGAAGAGTCATTTCAATTAGAAGACTAAATAACAGGGTTGTACTTTAGAAACAGAGCAAGTCCTCTGCAATTCAGGATGCATATTAAGGAATGAGATTATTCCTTTCAATAGAGCCATGAGGAGAAAAGTAATACACATGACAAAATGGCTCAAGAATTTGAATAACACTCATCACTTCCAATTTCTTTCCCCTTCATTTTTGTACCTTTGTAACACATTTATAAAACATCAATGAGCAACAGTTGATCAACACTGGTTTTATTTTTTAAGTCTCCAGATATCACCTTATAAAGAATTAACCATATATTGAGATGTGCATGAAAATTTAGGAAGTATCATATAGCACAAGCTCTTCAGCATTCATTGGGACATCTACTGCAAGTTAGAATTTTCCAAACTGCAACCCTACTTAAGATTTCTTAATGTAATCAAGGTGTCTAGAAAACTTGGAAGTCAATGGAAGAGTAGCCAGCCATGAAACTTCAAAAAAATTACTGAGAGAATAAACCTAAGGGACATCCTATAGAAGTATAAGTGCTTATGCTACTTAAATTATAACCACAATAACAGCGCTTTTTATTTTGCCACAACTGCTACGAAAAAAGTAACACTGGTCAGATATCTCAGTATGAAGGACTTTGTGTTAACAGCTACTGCTGAACAGCAGTTTAAATTGAGTTCTTAGGAGCTGAAAACTACAAGAGGCAACTCTTGAACTGCCTTGGTTTCCACCCTGCCAGAAGGGAAATCAAAGTATTCTTGGAGAAAAAAAAAAACACTGAAAGAAAAATAGCCGAGGAAAAGGAGCATAGGGGGAAACCTGAGCTGTAAATTTTAGAAGATTATTCAAAAAATAATCTCAATCCTTCAGATTCAGCAAAAAACGACAGGAGTACTATCTGCCTATTTCAGCAATTTGTGTTTCTAATATGTGTCATGCACATCTAAGCTGTATTTCCACAGTATCTCTCTGGGAATATCAGTAGCACTATTTTAATACCTTCCTAAGATTAGGATAAACCAGGGAAATCTTGTCCATTTTCCACCTTTTAAAAATGAAATTAAACCATGAAGTACAGCAGTTAAATACTGATCCTTGCCATATACAAGAAACTAACTCTGCTGCTGAGATCCTGCTGCTGAATATGAGTTGGGCCATAAGTACTGCAGCAGGTAAATGTCAGTATTTTAATGCCAGGCACAGTAACTTGGAACCATTTCCTCTTGTTTAACCCTCATTATTAATGCATTACCAAACATTTTTATGTTTTTAATAATGTCTGCCCTATTACTTTAGGAATATTTGAGGAGGTATTAAAATTACATTTACTGATAAGTGGTAACACTCTGAAGACTGCCATTGGAAAAACAGGCACTACATTCACACTATGCTGGCATTCCATGATCTGTCCCATTCTGATGCTGTTTCCTACAGTCTCTTCAGCAATTTTGAAAACTATCCCATGGATAATTTTAAGTTGATTGAATAAACTTAGTTGAGGCCCCCAAACCTGCTCTGCAATAGCTATTATTTGGCTTCAGTCTGGTAAAAGGTAGGATCTTCATTTTCTTTCCTGGACTCCTTAATTATCCCCTTCTCCGCTCATTTTAATTTAAAAAAATAAATTGTTCCCATTGACACGTTTAAAGCCCTAAGGAAAACGTTTACAACTTCAGTGTAGCACAAAAGCTGTTAGAGATGAAATCTAATCTTTAGGCTTTATGGTGTCTTTTTAATACACTTAATGGCAACTATTATGATAATTATTATCCAAACCATATTAAAAAAACTAAACAAGAATACCTCCCAAGCACTACTTTCCTTTAGTTCCTACATTACAGGCACATTTGGTGGTTTTTAATTTCCTTTCATATGAATTCTTTTGAAAGACATACACAGAAGTATGGAAAGAGCTAACAAAATCAATAGAAAACCAATCTCACATCATTTTACACTATATGAATACAACTTTTGTTCCTTATTTGGGTCTTTGCTGTTGACTACATTTCAAAATTATGTTTTCAGAAGTTATTATTACCTTTATAACCAGAAAACAACATTTACTTTTCAGATAGAATTCTTACAAATATTACTGTTGCTAACTGAAACTTCTGAAGCAGAAATAATTAGTATCCTTTTCATAAGCAATGGTGCAGCCTTCTTTTTTAGTGGTATTCAGAATAACTCTCATCCAGACTCCAGAAACTCAAAGTATGTCATATCCATCCCCATAACTGCATTACACACTCAAGACTTGAAATTAGTCTTTCACTTGAGCTAGACCAACATCCTCAATGCCATGAATTATATTTCACTGGGGAACATGGAGGGAATTCAATGCCAACAAATGTGCCAAGTTATCATTACTAAAGGTAGCAGATTTCAAAAGCACTTTGGCAGGGACCACAGCAGCAGCTGTACATACCAGAAGTATTTCTCAGTTCAAAGTTTTCAGTTTACCTTGCTTAGTAACACCTCCCTGCAGAAAATTGACAAAAAACAAAACTATTTACTTAAAATTGATATTACTAGAATTAATATCTAGATCTCAGCACAGCTGCAGATCAAAATCAGTCTTAAAGCTGTTCAGACATACTGAGACTGTATCCTATGACATTTTGGAGTATGCCAACCTAGCAACAACAAAAGCAACTAAAGTTTTGCTTGCTGGTGGCTGCAGTGGCAAAGACAGCAGGAGCAGCAACACCAAGCAGCAGCTTTATAAAAACTACCCTACAAAAGAACTGCCCTGAATTAGTGGAAGCAGCAGCTGCCTTTTGATATATTGCTCTTTTTCCATTTCTTTGTCTTTCAAATATTGTCAGAGTAGACATTTTCCCCAAAAAACAGCAGTGACATTTGACATTCAAGGATGATAAACTTGAGACCAGCTTAAAAGAAGAACAGCAGGGCATACTTACCCAGTATAAGGTTACTTCACAGTATGTATAATGAGGAGGAAAAAAATATATATATAAACAAGTAAAAGGAAGACAAAGAAAAAAAGAGAAAAACAACATAAGCACCAAATAGCCACACTGAGGAAATTGATAGTGCCTTACATAAAAGGGGAAAAACCAAGCAAGATCAAAATATTGTTGTGCTGAGAGTGTGTTAACTTTGATCTGGTGTAAAAAACACCAGAATTGGTGACACTGTTCTTTTTATTTCTTTTATAACAGACTTCAATAGGATTAGATCACCTTGCACCAGATGCAAAAATTAAAACTTCCAGCAGTGTAAGTCAGACTTTCCATCCATGTTATTTCTGCATAACGCTTCAAAAGAAAACTGCTACAGAGATACACATAATACATACTGAAAATCTACATGACACTGCACAGCACATGCATTTTAATACCTAAAATGTGAACACCTGTAGTAGCTATGCCATGTCACTGCCATGCTAATGGCTCTAAAAGTATTTCATTAAGAAGCAGAAGACCAGGAAACAGTGACATGCTTAATGTAAAATGAATACAGAATATTGGCACAATATAACCTTCAAATAAAAAGTACCCCTGTAACATATGACTGATTTGTTTAAAATTCTTACCTGATTGTATCTAAAATGTCTCTGTAATTTGCATTTACCATGTCATCGTGTTTGATTTTTTTGTATTTTTTTCACTTACACAAATAAATCTTATATGTTTTAGATTATAATCTGCAATCTAACTTTAAAGTCATGCTGTATGTTAATAGACACCTTAATGGCCACTGCTCTCTAAACAATGGGATAATATGGCAAAGCTTACTGAAAAAAGGCGTTATTTCACTGCAAAAACTATCCCTGCAATGTTATTCCACTCACTTTAACAAAACCGTCATAATTATGACTTTGTTTCCCCTTAGGGGATTTCCCTCAATTATACTCAAAAACCCTTGTATGTTTCCTAACAACTCACTACCTAATTGGAGCCCTCCCATTTTTATTTCCTAAACATTTATTCACTCCTCCCTACAATGATCTCTTTCTTAGATGATTCTTAGGGTCATATCTTAAATTCAGACTCACAGCATCTGCATGAATGACTAAAATCAGGGACTCTCACCCTGGCAGTGGATTTGGCAAGGTGACTAGAAAATAAAGTACTTTTTATCAAGAGTACACCCTCATAGCAATGAAGGCTAACTGCATATTCAGCAGTAGGAAAAGGGCAACTGTGGAGGCAGCTCTGCCTGGAGTCAGAAGTGGGAATAGGCGGTCCCTTCCAACTTAAATTTTTCTATAATAATATTTGTGAAAGGCATTTACTTCTTTACATTTTTCCTACATGCCTCAGAAAAACCTTAAAACTCCTCTCAGAACTAATATGATGCAAAAGGAAGAAGATGGCAGCCAAGATCTCTGGAGCACTGTGGGAGAAACTCTGCTGCCTTATATTTCTAACAGCTCCCACAGTCAAGAATTACCCTTACTCAGAAGTATTTCACAAAGGGGATGGTCAGCCACATTTTTAGGTCCTTCAAGCAGATTCTAACTGAAAATGAAATCCAAGAATCTAGCAAAATATACATTCTTAAACTTCAGACAACAGCTCTTAAGAGACTATATACCAGTTTATGATCTGAAAATTGTGGTGATTTCTGTAATACCATAGAGACAAAACACAATCCTTTTACAGCTTGAAATGTGCTTGATGTGCATACTAGGTAAATAACACTGCCTTTCCATTTCCATAGTATTTGAAAAAATACATTTTTAAGCAGATTGTTTACATTGCAGCTATTTTAGAAGTCCTAATGCTCTTTGAAGAGCTTAAGTAAGCACAGAATTACCTTAATAAATATTAGACAATAGACTATAATAACAATCATGTTATGAAACTCCAGTTTTATTTGTACTGTTGGAATGGTTCATTCTATAACACATTGCTGGTGCTTTGCTCTAACAGCCAGAGACTCTTAGAATTCCTGATTACATTACTACACTCAAAAGCCTCATTATTTCAAAATGTTTTCTCATCAACTGATTGCTTTTAGATTACTTTGGGGACAATTCCATAAGCCTGTTCTTACAAGATTAGCATCACACTCCTTAACTATATTTTGTTTACTTAGCTCTACAGGCTCCTAAAACTTAGAAATTTGGGAGAGGTAGATAAAACCTTCCTCATCTGAAAGAAACAGGTAAAATACTTCATCTGTTAAAGTATCTTCCCAAATATAAAGGTTTATTTTCCTTTCCATTCTTAACATTCCACTTAACTTCATTTGTACATGCTTTAAACAATGTACAAAGAACTGAGTACACTATAGACATATCACTGTATGCTGTGTTCTAATTAGACTTCAGCAAGTAAATAGAAAAGGACCAAGTCAATATTTGAATGAAGGATTTCCAATGAACAATAGCATCAGCAGTGACAGTTCTGTCATGTTTTACATGCAAATCTGCCTTCTGAGCCACTGTCAACAACCTGACCTAGTGTTACCAGTGCAGAATATTTCTGTACTCTTAGTTATTGGTAATTCTGTAGCCTTATCTTCTTAGTCAACAGCTGGCAGACAGACCATTGGGCTGAATTTAACAGCTCTTCTTCCTTCACTGCAGTTTGCTGCAGCACCAGACTTGCATGTGCAGATGATCCCAATCCATTAAAATTCTGCTGAGGCTCAGCAGAGAAGACAGTGTTTGTCCTCGACTCCAGCAGCACAGCTGGTGAGCTGAGCCTGAGAACTAGATCCTCCTTCAACTGTACTGATAATTCCCTGTCTCTTTCTCATCCCTAGCTTCTCACAGCTTAAGGAGCCCAACAGTTGCCTGACACACCCTCAAGCTTTTACAGCCCCATCCCTCTTTAGGTAACCAGTGATTCACTCACTGCCTTTCCTAGAGTCCACATCCAGCCCGGTTCCTTGACCCACTTATCCAACACCATCTGCTCCTTCAAACCAGCCACTAACATCCCCTCTATGCAGGGGATCAGCCTAGTGCTCAAGACAGGACAGTCATGGCTTCCTATAACATCCTCAACTCAAGGAGCTTCCAAAATCATTTATCTGCATTGAGTTGACATTGCTTTTACTGAGCAGACTCCTAAGTTATGACTAAAAAGCCATTGTTCCTGTTAAAAGCAGCAAGACATGGAACCTGTCCACATGTCCACAGTGAAAACTTGTAACATGTTTTCAAGGTGCAATAAAAACTGTTCACTTATATCTCTATTTTCAATCCACTGCTGGGAAAAATATCAAAGCAACCTTTTTCTATCAGTGATTGAACAGCCAAACAACACAAAACATTTTCTGCTATTTTTTACAGCCTCAGGGAAAAAAAAGCACTATGACTTTTCTTATACAACTGCTCAAGCACAGGTAAAATAATAGACCAGCCTTGATGATTACTTAAAAGTGAAGAAATATTTCAGAGACCTTTCTGATAGGAAAAGAAACTGCTAAAGTGCACAAACAAGGACATTCTTTTTACGACTTAACATAATTATATAGCTCGTTCTAACCCAGGATTATTCATTGTTGCCTGGAGAACACTTGCAGTTCAGGGTTTCTTTCAAAAAGCATACAAGATATTCCAGTACTCTGATCACACATTGTGCTCTGAACCAAAGTGAAGAAACTAGGGATGATCAGCAGATTCACCACAAAATGTTGTGCTCTTGAAATATTTCCAAACTGCAGTGCCACAGTAAGCGCTGAGGGTATTCAGTAAATACAATGCTACTGGAAATGGGAGCAGACCACCATTATATATCAAAAGGAAGTGTTGAAAACACATAAATACACCAAATTTAAAATGAAATATTTATTAACTTCCTGCTCTTGGAGAACAGGCCCATAACCTGAGATTCATTTTCATTGCGGTGTCTTTATACCAAAAGATAGAAATAAGTAATAATTCAAAAACAAATAAAACTTTTTGAAAGTAAACATAATTCTTACATATGTGTTCCATTTGCATATGATTTTGACTCATTTTCCTTCTCCTCCGTTTTCCCTAATTTATATTCTTCAATTTCTTATTTTAATACTTCATAGACAAATTATTTCAATATATTATGAAGACAAATTGTTCCATAAACAACAAAACTAATGATACTCTGTTTCCTATAGCTTCATGTTTCATGGTTGACTTACTTGATGTCTAATAAGCACTCCAATGGAAGTTATTTCCACTCAAAAGAATTCATAAAATCTCTCTGCTGTTTTGATTTTTTCTCTAGAAAGAAATGAATTTGCACTGTATGCCATACTCCAGTGAGGGACTAGGACCCTTTTTCTCTCTGGCTACCAATATTCATAGTAGCAATGTATTTTGAGAGTGCCACTTTAAGTTGAACAAAACCTAGGAAGGATGTAGGGGGAGCATGTTGACACAGAACACACACACACAAACTAAACCAAAGCCCTTAAGCTATGCTAAAGGAAAAAATATTTTATCAGAAAGGTGTTATTATTTCTAGCCAGTTTAGAATAAAAGTGCAAGTTACAGGTGTAAAGCTTTTCTGTTAACACCCCCAGTCTGTTTGCAATTGACAGCACAGATTTTTCCAGAGTTTCATTTCATGTCACAAATATCACAATCTGAATGATGAAACTACGCATTGTCTCTGGCTTCTTTTTGTATGATTCATATTCCCTTAATAAATTTTGCACTAAAATCTGCTTTTTCAGAATTTTCTTTTTTAAATATTTGAATACCGCTTAGTTTTACATTGGCTTCTCTCTCTTAGCATGCGCCCCACAGAAATATCAAATCAACAGCAGTTACAAGTGGGCTTGTATTACAGGGAACATAACAGTTGTTGTATAGAGAGCTGTCCCAAGGATATAAGGGAAGTTCCATACCATATAATGTCAAGGTCAGCATATAAAGAGGGAGGAAGAAGAAAGAAGGAGGCACACTCAGAGAAATAGCATTTTGTCTTCCCAAGTAACTGTCACATATGATGGAGCCCTGCTTTCCTTGGGATGGGTGAACACAGGCCCATGAAAAGTGGGGAATTCCTTTGTTTGCTTGTGCATGCAGTTTTGCTTTATCTGTCAAACTGCCTATATTCAACCCATGACTTTAGCCACTTTTACCTCTTCCAAGCTGCTCCCCCATCCCACAGCAGGGGAGTGAGGGAGCAGCTGTGTGGTACTTAGTCAAGAGCTGGGTTTAAAACCACCCCAGCTGATTGGTTCCCTTTTTCCTTTTTCCCAGTACCATAAATACAGACTAGCAGAAAAAAGAAACCAACGTGATTTAAAATAAGACTATACTTGCATACAAAGGAATTTTCCTTAACAAAAGGCCAATTCTAATTAGCTCACCAAAAATCCTAGTAAAAAGTTTTGGATGCACACAATGTAATAATCAAAGAACTGAACCGTTTTTAAAACTTTCCAATGTTTCTGGGCGAACACTATTACAATCCAACCAGCAACAAGAAAAAATAATTAGTTTTCACAGAATACTGACTTTTATATCAAAGTTGCTGCTTTTAGTCATTGAAAAAAAAGTGGACAAAACTACCTCTGTGTGATACGTTCAATTAATTTTGAAGATAAATTCTGTTACCCAAAGTAATTTATTCTAGGACTGTCTCAAATATATTTTGTTGAAGATTGATTTTTTTTTTCTCTGTAACAAAGGGAGACTTTGGTGTGGTGCAGTACTTCTTTGTCTGTTCCACCCTGTATCTGCCACATTCTGTGCTGTACAAGACACATACAGAACAAAAAATAAAACACTTCTCCTAAAAGATTAATAATGCAATGACTTTCAAAGTAAAATAATTTCCAAAGCTATGATGGAGAATTCACTAGACTTACTTGATATCACTTTTCATTATGAAATCTGCTAAGCACATATTCCCATTTTCCTAAACAATTACTATAACAAGCATAAAAAAGAAGACCTTTGCAGAGAAGGAGACAAATATAAAATGCTCATTATCATGGAACAAACTAAACTTGGCCTAAATAGCATCAATGAACTGTCATAAGAGGACCTGTCATTAAAGTACAAGAGCAGTTTCAAGTTGCTCATTTGTGATACCAGGAAAGTTGTGATCAAAAGTAACACTCTAGACCAATATTTGGTTCTTTCCACCTATTTCCTGGCTCTGAATCTTATAAACCAAATCCACATTTAAGCTTGTCAAAACAGTTTTCAAATACTAACTGGCAAGATGGCAGAAAAAGCATCGAGGACTATTTTCAAGAACGACTCTAGAGAGCCATTGACTTCAACTTAAGGGAAGGTCGCAGGCAAGTGATATGACTAAATAATGGAGGAAATCCAGAGGCTTTTTATAGGCAGATCTCTGGTCTCTTTATTTTAGGAGTGTGGTGAAGCAGACTCTCAAAACTAAGAGATGAGGCAACTTGGTAGATTTCACCCATGAGACAGAGTCCAAAGTTAATTACAGGCAAAAGGAAATTCCTAGGAAAGGAACAGAATTGTGCACCATGAACCATGGGGAAGGACAAACCCCTAACAGAAAACACATTTCACAGTGGCTTGGAAGACACTAAGGTTTGACAGATGAGACAAAGAGCCATAGACCTGATGAGTAAGTGCATCTCTTCTCCTCTTAGGCCTAATAAAGCAGCTAACCTGGGATCCAGAATGAGTCAGCATAGAGGTCTGCACATACTCCTTGTAATAGAGAGAGTTTATGCCTTATGTACACTGCTGAAACAAAGAAAGCAGGAAAACAAGCGTGATCATTCTGACATGCTTCTACCTAGTGTCAGAATAACCTTGTAATACTGGCAGCCAGCAACAGCTTCCTACTCTACGTGCACTGTCTATTAAAAAAATGCCAGATTAAGTGCTGTTGCTGGCAAGATTTTAAGGAGTGACACATTCATTCTTCAAACTAATCACCCAACATGAAGAAGGAACTCACATGCTTCCTGAAGCATGCCTGTGTACAGGGGCAGGAAGGTACACACACATTCCCCCATTTGTAAGGAAGAATCTTCAAAGCGTGTCTGGGCAAGTCACAGTAGCCCAATGCTCTCTCTCCTGGCACAGCCAGCACATGCATGCTCTGAAAGACCGGCATTAGGATCATCCTTACTTTTCTAAGTCTGCCTTTTTAAAATGTGTAAAACTTACACACAATTCAGAAGTAAATGTATTTTCTCTTCTTATTTCATTAGCATTTAGCTAAAGAGTTAATTTCATTCTTCTTCAGGAGTTGTATTTATTTCACAAGATGAACCTGCCCCCTGCTTTAAGTTTGCATTGCCCCTTACTCTACACAAAGGCATAATTCCGTGTTTCTGACATTGCATCTTCCACAGCAGCTATTGCTATGATCCTGAGGATAACAATTTTGAGCAACTAAAAAAGGGAAGAAATAAACACATTAAACAAGTTTAATCTGGACTCTTTAGGTGCAGAACCTCTTTACAGCTGCAAGGAGGAAAAGCTGTCTATCCTTCTCCACCCTGCATGTCACAGAAGCTATAACACAGTTATCAGCCTAATGTACTCTCACAAATGAAACTATTTATTTTTACTAAATCTACAGGAACAAGTTAGAATTTTATTCTGTGTGTACAATTCTCTATATATCTCCTTTCTGAGAGCAGATGTTCTCTGAAATGACATAATCCTTCTCTGACTAGATGACAGTTGTCTCACAGTTCAGATATTTCAGCATCTGAGCACTTAATGACAGAGATCAATCAGAGAAATAATAAAAGAAAGCAAAACCTAAAGGGCACACCAATTGCATTACCCCTCAAAAAAACCTGCAAGGCAAAGGAAATTCCCATCAATATTTTCACATGAAATGTGCAATGTTCATACCAGTAAATGGATCCCAGTGAGGTACTTGCCAAATGATCCTTGCACACCTGTGCACTGCCAGGCCTCCTTTTTTACAGTAAGCCAGGGCATAGTGCTTTCACATCAAAGAACATATAGATCACCCGTGACTGAAAGCTAGCTGAAGTGCCAGGCTCAAAGGATTGTGATTAACAGGAAAAAAACTGACTGGTGGACAGTCACCAGTGGATTTATCCTCAGGATAAATACAGGGCCAGCAGCATTTAGTGGCTTTCATTAAGAACACAAAGGATGGGACAGAGTGCACCTTCAGCAAGCCTGCAGATAACACAATCAGGGGAGCAGTTGATGTATCTGGCAGCCATGCTGCCATTCAGAAGAACCTGGAATGGCTGGGGAAAATATCTGAGAGGAACCAATTGAGGACCACCAACAGGAAATGCAAAGTCCTGCACATGGGGACAGCGCAGACTGAGGGCTGACTGGCACCTGTCAGCCAAGGAGAGGCTGAGCTGGGGTTGTTCAGACTAAGGAATAAAAGACTCTAGGGCAACTTTTCATTGCATATAAATATCTGATGTGGGAGACTAAAGAAATAGTGCCAGACCCTTTTCGGTGATATGAAATGACAGAAAGGAGGCAATAGACCCATGTTAAAATAGAGGAAACTCCATTTGAATAGAAGAAATGGAGCAGAAGGACAGGAAGAGATGTTTGGTTTTTCAGGAGTGTTTTTGCTTGGTTGTTTTGCTTTCCACTTGGGGTTGGTTTTTTTTCCTTAGTGTGAGAATGGTTAAACAGAGGCTGCCCAAGGAGGTTGAGAAGTCTCCATCCTTAGACATATTTAACACACTATTGTATTGGCCCTGCACAACCTGATGCAGTTGACCCAAGTTTGAATAGACAAAGGTTGCACTAGAGCATCTCCAGATGTGCCTTCCTTCCTCAGTGCTTCTGCAAAAGAGCAGCTACATAAAACATCCTTCCATGAGAAGAGCAGCACTAACCACATTTTACATAGAACAATTCCTCGAGCATTATCCATGTGGTAGAGGCTGCCTACACCACTGGTATGAGGAAAGTTGGTTTTTCCTCACTTACAAGCATGATCCTCCGTGATCATACTTGTTTCTAGCTTTTCAATAGTGCTAGCAAT
Source organism: Bombycilla garrulus (assembly GCA_013400315.1). Classification (NCBI taxonomy): domain Eukaryota; kingdom Metazoa; phylum Chordata; class Aves; order Passeriformes; family Bombycillidae; genus Bombycilla; species Bombycilla garrulus. The sequence continues at coordinate 34,390 of VXBU01009396.1, read as the reverse complement.
CATGAGGCCATGGAGAGTCTAATAAATAGGAAATTAAACAGATAGAAAAAAAATATGAAGCTAACTGAATTTTCACTTGATGCAGCCAGCTACATAATACACAATCTCTAGGAAAAAGTAAAAGACCATTAACAGTTCATCATTATCATTAAAACCCTCTCAGTATCACCCTTGACAAATTTACAAACTACACTCTCAAAAGCAGGACAGAGTGCCATAACCAATTCAAAAAGACTACTAGAGAAAAATCAAGAGTTGATAGAACAGAAGGCATAAGGAGAAATTTCAGCCAAAAGAAATATTCTCCAGTTCTGAAAAAAAAAAAAAAAAGGAAGGGAAGCCTCTAAGGAAACCAAAGAATATTTAGAAATAAATAAAATATATGCTAAAATGTCCATATTTTCAATGCCCAGATTTATATTGCTTGTCCTGCTCAAAGCAAAACATGACAGGCTTGCTAGTTTTTACAAATTCCATGCATACATGGGTGGTTTAAGCTGCAAATACAACTTGTTTCTAGAGGTGTAAGTGGTCATTTCCTACATCAGTTCCAAGATTAGAACTTTAGAGAAAAGGTAATTTGCTGCCTGGTCTGACACACTTTTACCTGGACTCCTAGCAGGTAACGGCAGTCTGTTAATGGCACTCCTGATTCCCATGTGCCGACTGCTCCACACAATTTCACTCTCCACAAAGTACAGCCCCTTTTCCTGCCAAGAATGCACCAAGCATGGAGGATAGTAAATATGTATCCGTATCCATTGAGGATAGTAAACAGATTGCCAGTTGGATCCCATATTCTATTATAAATATTACATATATCTAATATCAATAATTGTATTATTTATGTATATTATATATTATGTCTTTATTGCATATTAATATAATACTATGTTATTATATTATATATTATGTATATTATAATATGGTGTTAATTATGTCATATTATATATTATAACCAAGGCCTTAATCCCAGAGCACAGATGCTTAGCAAAGCAACAGGCATAGAAGCCCTGGTTGGGAAAATACTATTTTCCTGCAAACAAACCACACTTGCAGCATGCTGGTAAAAAGAGGGAAATGATTATTCATACACTAAATATTCTCTAAGTGGATAAATGAAATATTTTCACTATCTCCTCTAAAATTCCATGTTAACCTCCATATATGAAAATTTAAAATTTCATAGTTCAGAATACACCAGCCAACAGCATAACTCAAAAAAAAAAAAGCCCATTAATTGCTGTTCTCCAGCATGATATTGCACCATTATTACCTTAGACAAAATTGTGGGAGGGTTTCTAATTTGGTGGGGTTTTTTACCATTTACATTTACAAGAAGCTTAAAAAATATTAATTAATACCCGATTTTAAAAAAGTGTTAGAAGTAAATGACATATATTCCATGTATTGCAAAACCAAGTTCTTCTCATGGAGTGTAATTTTTATGTCTTGTGGTTTGGGTACAGTAACTGACAGAGCATATTAAATTTGAAAGTTATCCAGAGAGTGTGCATTTTTAAGCATATAATCAGTTTTACTTCTGGAAATTTCTGTGCTTTCAATTTATGACAGATCTAATCAAACCGCCTCCATGAATTTTTCCTTAAACATTACCATCATAGTGAAACAAGATATGTAAGAGAATGAAGCACAGTTTTGGGCATTGCAAAAAATAATTTTTTCTTTAGTCCTTAGTTTTTATTTCCCAGGAGGTTTGTTTGTTTGCTTGCTTATTGGGGTTTTTTTGAGTTGGTTTGCTCATTCTCAGAGACTCTTGTTTCAGAAGCCTCTTTCCTAAATTTCACAAAGCTGTATACAAGATGAAATACAGAGAAAAGAGTGAACTATGCAGTCTTTCATCCCTTTCAACCCTCACAACTTCTCTGCTCATTTGCTATATAAATAACTCTTTATATATGCAGCTAGTTTCCAAGCAAATGAGATCTTCAGTCACCATCTCATCTGTGTTAAATGAAAATGCTTGTTATACAAATAAAGCAAAGAAATTGCCATTACATTACTGGTATATTGGAAAGTCAATGGCTTTAAATCCTTTGTCATTTGCATCATTCATGTTTCACTAAGTGAAACATCACAGATATGGGAAGAAATCACCATAAAAGCTGAAACCACATGTCTATCAGGATGTTGTCGTACTGGGTATACAAAAACCGAATCATAAAAGCTGCTAGACTTGAGTTTAATTTTTCACTCCTACAAGAAACAAGAATCTAAAAAAAATAAATAAATGTTATGTTGCATATAAGTCACTTAAAAAACTAAATCCTAAGTTTCCTTTTCTTAACCTGACACTCAAAAATTGCCTTTAAACCAATTAGAAATATTGTGCTGGGCCAGATTGGATGAAATACCTATTAAAATACAGCTATTACTGGAATTAAAACCTTCTCCACCACTATTTTCCAAGTCCTAGGTACATAAAAATCTTCACTTTTCAGACTTCTGTTCAGAGTTATAAGCTCTCTCACATATGTAGTATTTCATTTGCTTTAAAGGGAAAAAGGAAACAAAAAAAAAGTACTCAGCTCCTAACTTGTAGTTTTGGATAAGCATGATGTCTTGTTCCCTTACAAGCAAGAATGTTAATATTTTAACAAACCTGGTTTGCACCTGTTTTTTTTTTTTTCCTGGTTAGAGATTTTTCTAATAGGGGTAAACTTTTCCCCATTGTTATTCAAAATTTTATATTGTTTGGAGGAAATAAAGTGAGGGAGAACATGAGAGCAGAAACTGCCTGAACAATGCTTCTTTCTTAACAAACTTAGCTAACAATGAGACAAAAACAATCACTTGGTTGAAAGACAGGAACAATCTCAATTGCAACTGACTTGTCATAATTTTTTCTTCAACTCTGCCCAGCTTACAAGAGATGAACTGAAAATCCCTTCTTTGATGAGAAGTGTAACAAAAGGACTTTATTGCATGGTTAGGTGGAATACCCAGTTTAACAATCTTATCTCAAGGAAACATTCAAAGACATCTCCAAAGCATCACACAGAAATGTCTGCTGTATATATCATGTAACAGTTTGTTAATTTTTTAAGTCTTTGAAATTCTATTTCTGTGCTAATTACAGAGGTGCAACAAAAGGTGCATAACAGAAATAGCAAACAAGTCAGTCTTTTTTACTTCAAGTAAAAGTACTTCTGCCCTCTCAAATTAAGGGCACAAAATGCTTTGTGTTAAAAGATGTACTGAGCTTTAACAGAACTGATTTTTATCTCTTCAAGCAAGTATAAATGCTTTTGTCCCAGAAAAACCTCTAATGTTAAAGATATTCTTTTATCTGTGAATGTGCCATCTGGATGTTCTGCTAATATAAAAGCTCCTGACTTGGAATGAACAGAGCTAGGAGCACTTATATCTTCTCTTCCTGTGTGATACTGCCATGGTAATTGTAGTTACTTTGAGTTTTTACCACCTATGCTCTCTCTCCACAAGCTGTGGAGGAAAATGTTGGCCTGAAAAAATCCTGAGGAGCAAAAGAAAGGCAGCTGGTGCAAACTGGGGATCCATTCTTCAGTAGAATTTCAGTCATTCATTCAGACTTCCTTCCAGGGGGAAAAAAAAAAGACTTAAAGAAATTTTAAAAAGCGTCTCCCGATGTCATTACAAGTACTTAACAAGCCACAGAACATTTAGAAACCACATTTTCCACTAATTTCAGAACCATGGTTTCCACCAACTACAAATCATGCTCAGACCCAAATATAGTATTCAGGCAGGCATTCTTGTGCTCCAAATGAGGCAACCAAGCAATTCCTTCTTTCCTGAGTTCATATACAGCAAGTTTGGAAGAGTCACTACCAGAGCAATGCTTCTAGGATGGTGTTTTACTCTATATGATGTGTTCTGTTTTGTCTTTAAGAAGTTTTAACAAAACGTAAGGAAACAAAGAGCTGGAGTCATACAACTCACACTGTCCACCTCCTTTCCTGTTCACTCAGTGTTCTGTGCTTAGGACATGATTGGTTGCCAAAGAATCTGATGTATTTTCCTGCAAGTCATAAGATAGAGATTACTCTGGTAAGGAGCTGATCCCAAGCTCTCTACAGTGTTCAAAATACAGTTTTTAGTGACCACTCAGATACAAGAAGGCACGGCTGATTTAGGTTTTATGCAAAGGACCTTCTCCCTACCGACACAAGTCCCAGGTGATCTGCTGGCTGAGTGGTCCTTTGTGATTAGAGATTTTTTAAGGCAGGGTCTGAAAGCTTTAGCTCCAACAAATTCCAGTTGCTGCCCTTGTAGCTTTGGGGAGGCAATGCTGAGCTTCTGTTGGGCCTTTCTGGGTCACTTCTGCTTTTCACAGCTACACAGGCAGCCTTGGGTGTGTCACACTCATCCCTCCTGACCCATGCGGAGGAGCTGCAGAGTTTCTCTTTGTTCAATTAATGGATACAATTTAAGCCTGGAAATTACAGCACCGGCTTTGGAGACTGGAACACACTCCCAGGCTCCAATGAACAGACTTGTTTGCTCTCTATAAAAAGTAACCAAAGCAGTGTCTTGGGAAAAGAACTAACAGTGTAAATTTTTGAAATGGCATAGTGAATGTGACATCCAAAGCAATATAAACCAGTAATATTGTCACCATAAATAAATAAGTGGGGGATTAATAAATACAGATGAAACCCAACCTCATATGAAGCAGTTCATTTGCTTCACTGTAGTGGAACTGGGACTAAGATTACATAAACTAAGACAACTTTGATGTTTTTACATAGGAAAGCTTCAGAGGTGCACATTTACAATTTCTGCATATGGCCAAACAATGCTATGCAAAATGAGGTTAAAGGTTGCTGATCTGTATTTCAAGTCCTACTACTTCAACTCAAACACACTCCTCAGAGTCTGCCGTTTTTGCAACCTTCAGAGTCCTTAAAAAAAGGTTGTAGACTAAAACAACACTTCCCATTTCCCTAGAGCTTGAAAAGCAAGATGACTAACAGTTTTTGACAATGGAATGGAATGCTCTCCACCGAGGACTCTGAGCACAGACCATGCAGACGATGTGATGAGCTCCTAAGCGAACACATTACAATAAAAAATGAAGCCTCCTTAGTCCCTATGCCCTGCCTTTTGGTGCACTGGCTTTCAACCATCTGTAAACACACCACATGCAAGGAGGACCAAGTCAAGAACGCATCAAAGCACATAAGTTAAATGCCTCTTTCACCTCTGTCCCATATGTTTCTGCATTTTATTCTAATTTTTTGCTTCATACACAGCAGAGCTGAAAGTTGACAAATCCAATAGATGCTATCATCTTTATTCATCTCAGCACCAAGCACATCATATTTCATTATTTGTATAACAAAAAAGGGATTTTCCATTCATGCCATAGGCGGCTGATAGTTTCTAGTTACCTTCCATATTTTGATTTTCTGTCTATTTCCACCGGGCAATTGTCACAACAGATTGATTGGAATATTCATGATGTGCAATAATAATTACAGGACAGAAATTCTTCAGTGAAAGATACTTTAGAAATATAATTATATTCCCATGTAGTTTTCAAATCAATTTCAAATATCTAAATGCAAAAGGACTGTCATGTAATTGTAATTCTATTTGATTCAGAATATTATGCAATTTTACTAATGTCTATATAAGACATAAAAAGATGAGGTATCTTATACAGGAGTGTATCATTCATTAATATTATTGAGGAACTGTCTTACTAAAAAGTTACTTCTGAATTTTACCATGTCTTTTGAGGGTTGAAACTAAATTGTCTTTTGCATTATTTATTGCATAATTTTTAAATGTCTCTATCACACTCATTGTGAATCTATAGCTTCATACATCAGAAAGAAATGGGAAAAAATGGGTATAACATTTAGAAAATGTAAGTAAAAAGTACAAATATTGTCAATTCTATCAACCATTCAGAGTCCATCAAAGAATGGCTACTTAATTTCAAAATCTATAAAAGTAATATTTTAATATTTCAAAGGTGCAAGAAAACGTTATCTCTCAGTGGCTCAATTCCTACGTAAGTAATAGAACCATAACAATTTAATAGAACCCTGAATGTCATTATACAGACTAAAGCACTGGTGCACATGGGTAGGCAGCTGATATAAACACTTTTCAAAAACATAAAAGTTTTTAGTACAGTTTGGGTTCTTTAATTTAATAAATAGCATATGCTAGTCCCTGAAAACTCTTTATATAAGTCATATACCATCAAAATATACATCTACATTTTGCTAAAAATCCTTAACTATCATATAGCAGAGCTGCATTTTGACTTTTTCACTAATATACTCTGCTGCTTTATAAGGTTTAAGAACACTTCTGAAACGAAAAAGATTTTCTTGACAAAATGTCATTTGCTGTTAATTATTTCTTCTGAGCCATAATATATTTGTCATCTCTATTCTTAGAGGGAATCAGCAGCAATTTTTGGGGATGGGGTTGTGAACAGGGAGAAGTGCTGCAAATATCACAGAGTCTGATAAACTTTGCTGTTTAAAATGAATTGAAACAAAAAAATTATTTTAAAATGCAAACCATGAAAAGTAGATGTGAAAAATATACTCAAAAAGAAGCTACTTTAGAATATTTTGAGTCATAACATAAAAAGGCCAAAAGTAAACTTATTAGAAGGACTTAATCTCTTTCATTCAAGAAAATAACAAAAATTTATTATTCACCTTGGCATGGTCCTATAAAAGCAATTCTGTGATGTTTTAACACCTCAGTATGTACTTTTATTCAAATGTTATGACTTCAATGAAAAACTGACATTTCTGATTCAAATATAACCTTATTTTTAAGATAACTATCTCAAAAAAAATTTTTACGCCTATTTTATCTTTTTTTTTAGTTACCCAAGTGCAAAGATTGCCTTTATTTTTCTTGCATTAATATTACATTGTGTTAACTCTTAAATTATTCCTTTCTTTTGCAGAAAACCAAATTATAAAACTAAAACAGTTACTCACTTGAATTGTGAGCTTTTAGACTGAAGAGTCTATCATAGTATTATTCCCTTTTCCTCCTGTTTCTTAAGCAAGATATATTACAAGGTGATTTAGTCGTCAATCAAAAATCAGGATTTAGATGCAGGTTCAGAAAAAAGGAAATCTAACTGGCTTATAGGTGCACAGCAAAATATAAATGTACCAATATCAGCAGGTCTGAGAAACAAAAAAACCTTGGCTGCTAATTTCAGCTTCCAAGGAAAAAAACATTAATTTCTGTAAAAATTTAAAACACTGTAATGAATTTTCTTAGGTCAAATTAATTATTATTAATAAAAACTGTATTCATCATTTATCAATAATGAACAATTACTGAGACTTCATAATTATGAATACAATAACTTACTACTATATTGATCCAAAACCCAAAAATCTTTAATAAATACAAAGTAATTATTCAGGGAATTGTAGTAAATAATGTGTTTTAAAAAAGTACTTGTGAAAGTTTCTTATGCAGCACCAATATCTCAGACACTGACATAAAAATTATTCAAATCAATGCAATGACTTCAACTGATTTCAAGAGGTTTTAAGACACAATTTTAAGCCATACAGGATCAGAACTAGCCAAAAATCCAAATTTTGACATTCAAAACCGCTAAATTACACAGGCACCAGCAACTAGTTAGCAGGTTTCTCAGATACTATAAAAAATATTTTGGAAGAAGTGATAATACAATATTTTACAATCTGATTATTCCATTAATTTATTCATCTGAAGTTTAGAGACAACAAAATGAAGCTCTTTGCAGGTAAGGATTACCTTCAGTAATACCTTTGTGTGGAGGGCTGATGCTGGCCAGCTGCCAGACACGCACCCAGCTGCTCTCACATTCCCTCTTCCTAAACAGGACTGAGGGAGAAGATAAGATGGGGGGAAAAACCCACACACCAAAAAAAATTTAAAAAAAACCAAACAAAACAAAAAAAAAGCCAACTCAGAGGTTGAGATGAAGTCAGGGAGACATCATTTGCCAATTACTGTCATAAGAGAAGTAGACTTGGTATGTGGAAAATTTATTTAATGTATTGCCAATTAAAATAGATCTTGTTAGTGAGAAACAAAGACCAAATTCCAACAATTATTTTCCTTGACTCCCTTTTTTACCCGTTCTCAACTTCACTCCTTCACTCCCATGTCCCCCACTATCTCCCCATCCCAAGCAGGGAAGGGTGATGGGGTCTGAGGGGCTGCAGCATGTCCTTGGTAGCTTTATCTGAAATTGTGTTATATACACATCCACTTGAGAGTAAATCTGCATCTGCAATATTTCAAAGCTATTTCTATGATGAAATAAATATACTTTCACTTGGATTAGAAAGAAATGTAAAATCCTCAGAAAGGCTAATAGTTTTGTTAAAAAAATCCTTATTACCTTCTGAAGTCAGTAGATGTTTCATCATTACCCTAATACAAAAGACAGTTGATAATTACAACTGCCAATAAAATTTGTTGTCAGCATCATGATCTTTCCTTTTTAGTTTTGTTCAGCTTATATGTGGCAACCTTTAAATCACATCAGTGGCCTAAGCACATGGTCACCGTTCACTGAAAACACAGCCATTCCACACTAATGCTAGCAAAGTCCTTCTTACTAGAATTAAAAAAATACATCTGATTTCAAAAACTGACATGTAAATTCTTACAAAGCAAAAAACAAATCCAATCAAGCAAAGGAGAAATCCCAACAAGACTATGTTTGAAGTAAAATCAGCTGCATATCCTGAAAAAAAGCAAAGACATTTATAGTATGCTGCATTTGGGTTTTCAAAATCTTTGCTATCCCCCACTCCTCTTCCTTATCCTCTACAATTCTTGGGGAGAGGGGAAAGCCTACTTTGTTTGCAAGTTCAAATAATTTTTTCCCTTAAACAATGATTCAGTTTCATAATATATTCTACAGTTTATAGGGTTTTTTTGCATAGCTCAATATATTTTCACATTTATTTCAAAAGAATTAATCAAGACAGTATTTTTTAAATATGCAACAACCCACATATGTGAACAGGGAATTTCATAAGGAAGTATTAATCATTTTCTCTAGTGTGTAAGGGGCAAAGAAATTCAAGGCAGTTTTTCTACAAACAAATTCTCTATTGTGATTGAATATGAGAGAAAGACTATAGAATCAGTGGCCATTCAGGGATTGTTACAATAATAAATGCATTTGCACATCCTGCACTGTAGCACCCACTTAGAGGAATTTATTTCACTGAATCCTCACTCTAAAAAAAACTGTGTATCTTTTACAAAGAAGCATCATCCCCCCCCACCAAAGTCCATGTTTTATCAAAGTAAATTGGAATTAATGAGCTGAAAAAAACTTTAGGTCTTTCACACAATCTTTCCCATAGTCGTTCATGCCTATGAAAATTAATGATACCTACACCACAGATGAGAAAGTCAGAGAGCTGTGCTGGGACAGAGGAGAAGAGAAAGGAACTGGAGGCTGATACAATGTGGAAAAGTAAGAGAAATACAGTTAATTAATACTATTTTATGTACCTACTGTGGTAAGGAAAGCCTCTAGGATTGATTTTACAGCTGTAGATTCTGCAAAGACCCACTGGTTGCAAGAGACAGCCATGAAACATCTGTTCCAGTTCAGTCCCAAACTCAGCAAAATCACAGAGCAGTTTACACAGAGGCCTGCAGGACTTGAGACCATTTTGGAGATCTGGTTGAAAGTGCAGGACAGGAGTTTTGAGAAATCAGAGTCTTAGTGTAAGGACCAGGAAAGCTTTGAGACCTGCTGGAAAATACGACCAAATTACTGCTGAGCAGGAATCATGAACTGATATGTAAAATACAGAAGGAACATCTAATTTAAAAAATGTATTGTCTACATATTTATATACAGCTAGTTTAAATATTCAACTAAATCACCTTTCTCTACAGCCAATATTTTAATATTTCTAACCAGCTACAGGAGTTCCCAAACTTAAAAGTATTGAGAACATGAGAGCACTGTACAGACACTGTGCCTGGAGTCCAAGAAGAATTGAAATCTCTCCCAGGGCCCAACAGCATACTGCAACTTCAAAAGAGACCACAAACTCTTCCTCTAAAATAATTTCAAAAAATGCAGTCACCATTCTTTGTGCTTTTATTCTATTACACTCTGTAAGCTTACTGGAAACCACAAAGAGTAAAAATAATTAAGTTTTAGAAAGTCCCCAGCAGCTGAACCTATATTGAACTCCCTTGAAACTGTGTAGTTGCTCAAGCACTGTAAGAAACACACTGAGGATTCTTGATTCTAAATGCAAAGACAAAAAACAAAAAAAGGAAAATTACTTCTATGTAATTCATATTTAGTTAAGAATGCTTTCTAATTCTAAAATATTGTTTTGTCTTATATCTATGGAAACCCCTAGACAACAACATTGATACAGGCATCTATTTTTCTCCAGCTCATTGAGTAGAATTTCAGAAAGGTCCATTCAAATCAATAAATTTTCACAGTAGGCAGCAAATAAAATCATTACTTCCTGCTCAGAATGCCTCAGAGTATCTCCACACTGACAATCATAATGAATAGGGAATAAAGACACAAAATTGCTATTTAGCCATTCTTAGTTCCTCAGCATAGCGACATGAGCTGAAACACAGGGGCACCCTCCAGAGGAGGAGGAGTTGTTTGCAACTGCACCTCAGATAAAGAATGTAGAGCTGCTAATGTACTTTATTAGATGCTATTTTAATCTCTCACACCATGAAACACAAGAAGATGGTAGAAGAATTCAATAGGAACTGCCACAACATCATGCTGATTTTCATTAAATTTGTTGAAAGGGGACTCAGCATGGAATTATTAAACTGCTTTCAAAGGCAAATGACTAAAATGGCTCATCTATTTATAGTCATTCTTCTCAATCACTATTTTTTTATGGTGACACCTGCTAGCTCCTGCTATATTTAAGGTTCTGTCAGGCTTTCCTCAAAACCATATTTTTTTCAGTCTTCTACACTGGTGATAAAATAAACCATCTTCCTTTAAAGTGAGAAATAAAGCTACTTGGGAATGATTTTTAAAACAAAATATAAAGGCACCGAGTAAGCCTTGTCTTCTGATTACATCTAAAGATCTAAAACTATTATCATTAACTTACAAGTTTCAAAATCCTCTTTCCCTTTAATGACTTAGGAAAAAATTGGTTTTTCAATAGCAAATTTATAGAAGAGTAGTTTATATATAAAGTAGATACATCCTTAATATATACATACACACATATATATAAGAAAGTACTTTAATATATATAAATTGTAGAATGATGTCCTTCTTGAAAATACTTATAAAGAAAAATGCTTTTTTTCCTTTCCAGAGGACTTAAAGGAAATGCAGATATCATAGTTTTTATTACAAAAATCTCTTCATGCATGTGTTTAAATGATAGGGAAGGTGCCTGTGATTAGGTCTCTAATTGGAAAAGGAAAGGCTGCTGTAGCAATAGATGGAAAAAAGTCTGAGTGGCAAGGCAAAGCATCACAACACCAAATACACTCCTATTCCTCTACTGTCAGAAGAACAGTGTGAAAATAGTCTTGAAAATGCCCAGGGATTTAGGATCACCCAAAGTTTAAAGTCATATAGCAAATTTTATCCTCTTATGAGAACCTACAATTGCCCTTTACTTCATTCAAGGCATTACTGACATAATTTACCACATAATAATTACTTTTATATAGCCTTTAATCGTCAAAGTCAGATAAATCATCAGCATTTTAGCCCCTTTTGTTTGATCACCCATATATTCAGAATATGGCCTTACCTCATGAAAAAATCCTACTTGCAATGCCTAAAAATTGGTCTGTGCTTATAAATAAAAATTGACTTATCAGCTGGCCCTACAGATCCATTCAAAGTACTTCAGATCTCAAGATACATCACATTATAAAGAAAAATAGCCCTTGCAAAAGTAAGAAAAAGGATTCAGGAGAAACCCTGCTTTTATGAGAAGGGTGTTGAAGGTCCAAGATGCCCAAGATCATTTAAAAACTGGCAGAGGCTGGACATAGCTAAAGAACAGACAACTACAAATAACTCTTAGAGCACAAAAACAGCCAAAGAATGATTCTAGAACAAACCACTTCTTTCTTAATTTCATGGGAGAAACATACCTGAATACCCAGCATTGTTCACGTAATCTGCTGAAATGCATTTTAGCAATTAAGAAAACACTACAAATTTGCATGATGAAACTCTTACCAGATTTAAATTGTGAGAAGGCAGTAGCAGCCATTCTTGTTCTAACTGTACTCAGGGAATTGAGCCCAGCCCAAGTAAAGCTGTATAATTTCATTGGTACATGCAGTAGCTAGACAATGCCTTTGGTAACTGATAATCACCTGCCTTTTTGATTCAACTCCTTAAAGCCATTTGAGCATTAATGTAACTTTATTCATTTGAGAAATTGTTGTCCTTTGATATTTAGAGATCAAAATTGGACGGGATTTCTGAGGTTTCAAGTTACAAATCACCACCATTAATTTTTAAAAAGTAACAGCAGATATAAAACCACTGAAGTCTTTGCAAGCCCTTGCTGCAAAGCAGTTGATAAAGACAAACTCTCCAAATTGAAATAATAAAAACACATTCTACAGTAAGCTTTAGATAACCCATTGTTTAGAAGGCTTTTGAAAAAAATTCAAAATTAGGCCTACTTGTTTGATTAATTGCAGCATGTAATAACAAGGGATGATTAATAAGTAAGGTTTCCCTCAAGATGCAACTTGCAAACAACAAAAATACTTACAGGAGGCTTTTGAAGATACTAATTAGATTTGCATCTACAGAAGATAATAGAAATACACCAGTTTACGCTCAGTATAGACCTTGTTCACTTAAAAATAAATAAGTAATAAGAATAAATTGACTAAATTCAAAAGCTATATGCAACTATCTGGAACATATATTGTAGCTGAGTTTTTGGACATATTCTTTTGATTGAAGAGGATCACCCCACCCAGGGGCAGCACCTCGCACTTGGCTCTGTGGAATCTCCAGAGACTGACAGAGACTCATTCCTTGAGCTTCAGCCCAGCACTGAACTCAGCACTCGCCCAGGTGTTCCCATGTTCACACACAGGCTGAGGAGAAAAGCAGCAGGCTTTGAAGTGATGTGAACAAGAGGAAGAAAGCATTCCACAGAGATTTAGATCTTTCATATGAATGAACATTTCGCCAAGGATTTGCTTTTGAAGATTTTCCCTGACTTTTCCTTCAAACTATTTAAACACTAAAAACACAACTGTAGAAGTTACACTCTCGTGGTTGAAGGAGATGATGGAAGAATTTAACATCTCATCTCTTCCTACAACACTTGCTACAATCAAGAGAAAAGACAGTTCAAGAGATAAAAGGAAAAAAAAGTTTGGTTAGGTCACAGTAAAAACAAACTGAAAAATCCCACTTATCCAAAGTGAGGTAGCTAAAGTAAATCACTAGTTGATACCATGAATTTGTTCTTAATCCTAGCTCTATACTGATCTGCTATCAAGTGGCAATAAATGTCAATATATAAATGCCAGACAGATTAACGAGTTCAAGTGTCAGAATTTTGCTGCTTTGACCAAAACAATTTTCCTGAGTTCACTTGCAGTTGCACTTATCCTTGGAGCAATTATAGTGAAGAGGTAGCAACTTCTCTCAGACTATCTTGTCTGCAGAGACCTTAACCTACAATATTTTTACCTTGGCAACATTATTATTTGTTAATAATAATGTTGCCATTATGATCTGTATGAGATCATCCATATATATTCATATAGATATTGTATTACCTTGATAATGAGCAATTAAAAGTTAGAGCTTTCCATTTACCATATTTTCTGAATTTCTTTGTGCTAACAAAACACACAAATATTCCATACATTAATTCCAGAATACATGTTAACTGCAGAAATACATGAGTATGCCTCAGTGACATCTCCAAATATGAGATTATGCAGGTAGGGACCAGATGGATCCTCTATGGATGACGGTAGCACAAAACTCAGAAAGCCACAAAATCTATCATTATTATTATCATCAGCTAATGTTAAAGGATAAACATAAGTGAAAATACATTAAAGATCATGTCTTGGTCAAATTATCCTATTTTATTACAATTTGTTGTCCTGTAATTTGTATTAAATATACACACTATCTACAAATCCAGAAATATCTTCAGTCAGATTTCCAAAGCACACTAATGAGTCTGTGTTGAGGGGAAATCTTTAAAGGACTGTAAGATGCCTACCTGAGCAGGAATGCAAATTCATATTGCCACATACAGAGTTCAAAATTTTTCTCCATATTAAAAATATCTTTAACATTTTATAAATCAGTGCTATCATGAGCTTTGCATTTAAATGTGTGTAAATGGCAATTAATAGCAGGCAACTGCTGAGTTGAAATTGATTACTATGTCTTATTACATGATAGTCTCAAATTTATCTGTATAACATAAGTTCTGTAAAAATAAATTGACTTCCTAAACAGCAAGATGTGAGGAACTTAAGCAGCTGGATGCTAGAGGCACATGCCAATATCTCAATGCTATAATGTTGAAGCAGATTTTTTTCAGAAAGACTAGCATGTTCTTAAGTACAGAAATAGATCATTATTTTTCACTTCCTCTTCATGTACTGATATTCAGATCAAAAGGTGCTTTGTAAAGACAGAGAGCAAAATCAGATCTCAGAGCAAGTATTGTCCAAAAATAAAAATATGATGCCTGAACATGTTAAAAACACTGGAAAACAGTGATATATTTGATTATTAATTTTATCACAGTCTATTTGTAAAGAATAATCCCAGTTTTCACAGTTACCACAGCCAGAAATGAACACTTCTTCCTTATAGCCCTCAATGAGCCCTTCCTGCCAGGACTTGGCTTCTCAGCTTGACACAGTTTAAAGCTAACAACACACAATCACTGATATGAGCAAAAAGCATCGGGTGGGGTTTTTAGAGTTATTATTGCAATAACAGAGATTGCTTTTTTATTTTCTAGCATACCTAAAAAGATTACAACCACCTAAATAAATTATAATTTTATCCAAAAAAATCCATCCAATTTTTTGTACATACAAGAATAATTGGCCAATAGAAAGCTGCTGGATCACACTATTCCTTAAGATTTTTTTTTTTCAGGTGATACAGAAGGTGTAGAATTTCTGACTTCAGTGCAGTGACTTCATCAGTTGCTATCTTTCAATTAATCAGCATGACACAAAACATTTTATGCTACTAAAGTTAACCTTTAAACAGCAGGTATATATGAGAATCAAAGCTGGCATTCCTGGCTGGCCATTAAAACAGCAGGTTAATTTTCTGAAGGCTGCACTGTAAAGACAGCAACGGTCTTTTGGAACACTCTTGATGGAATGTATCAGTCACATTAAAGTATATTTGTTACTAAAATAATACAGAAGGTTAAAAAACCCCATATTTCAATGAGAATTATCCCTTCAAGTAAAAAAAATCATATTGCAAGCCTGACAAGTTAACTTCTACACCTCGTTAGTCACTTTCATAAAACAAAATTTGTCTTAAACACAAATTTAAACTAAGAACCTTGGACATAAATTAATTTCATATAAATATGCAGATCCAGAGCTTGTCTTTTTTAATCCCTAATGCACATAAAACCTGCATTTTTGCATCACCAAAATGCTATTGTAAGAAGGAAAACATAAAATAAGAAGCAGCCTTCTATCATGTCTATCCTAAAGTTAGCATATATAAAAAAATTAAGCCACCAATAGCCCTAAGGGCATTCCTTGTTCATGAAACACTGGCTGCCTGGGAGAACAGACACTATTTTTGCATTTCAGGGTTAATATACACAATTCCTGAAACACAAACTGAGCATGGATTTTTCAAAAACTAAGTTTGGAAAGCAATGAGAATATCTAAATACCATCACAGTAGATACGTAAAAAGCACTTCTTCCCAGAAATACAATTTACTACAAAATGACAAAAATAAATGTAAAGCATTTAAAGGCTCAGAGATCTCCACTGCCATATGGTATCACAGCATTAGATGAGCATAAAATAATAGCTACCTATTGTAAAGTTAATGGAGTAATTTATCTCATAAAATGAATTTTAAAATCCCACATGAAATCATGCAAAAATTTCCTGGAGCTAAATACCATAGTAAGCAGAAAACCTCCATTGCACTTGGCTTTGATATTGTTTTAGTTTTTATACACCATGAGTTTTCAAAGCACCAGAGTCTCAAGAAATTACCAGTATCATAAATGCTAGACAATGGAAATTTTTATTAACCCTACCTAACAAAACTTTAAATTTCAAACAGCCAGCTTAAATGTTCAAATGGGACTGCTTCCCTTAAAGGGGGCAGGGATATAGCTCTAATACAAAATAGGAGAGTTACAGTAGGTAATGAAGTTGAACTCCTGTGCACTCCTGTGACTGCAAAGCACTCAGCGGTGAACCCAGAACACTCCCTTAGGCACAGCACACCAGCCTGGTGGAGAACTTGTTCTCAAGTGAAAAGTGATAGCTAAGAAGAGCAGTGGAAAAAAAACAAAGTAGCCTGCATACATAATTCAGCCTGAAATGGAGATATTTCCTTCCTGGAAACTTGTCTTTTCAAAAACAGAGGGAAGGAAAACCAAGGAAAATGCCTGAGAGGAATGGCCTGTCTTTTGCTTGACAAAGATGCTGCTTTTCAGTCCCTGCTCCGTGTTTAGGTGGTGAACATGCACACCACTTTTAGCCTAATCTCATGAAGTAGGTCAGTTTTATAGTCCTGGACTTACCCTGAACATATCCCCTGTTACAGCCCCAGGATCGTACATAGTTTGGGGGGCCCTTTTCCATGTTAGCTCTACTTGCAGCTGCTTCAGCTGGAGACACCTGTATTAAAATTTTCTGTGTGAATGGACATCTCCAAGCTAATTTTCTCATCTGTCAGCCCCAGAAGCCTGTCCCCCTCCAACTCTGTTTTCTTTAACAGGTATTTCATTCAGCATCTCTAGTTTCCCTGCACTTGTGACCTTCAGAGGAAATCAGATGTCTGCTTTTCCTTAGCAGGTGCTCTCTCCTCTGAGATCCCTAATTTACTACAACAAATCCCCTCCAAATTTCTCTGGAGCAGAGAGAAAAAGCACTCCTCATTTGCTCATTCCAGAAACAAGTCCAAGAGCAGCAGCATGTCATGCCATATATAGGGTGACACCTCAACTATTCATTATGTTATATCCATTTCAGCTACCAACAAACTGGTTCCCTAAAAACAATTTTTTAGCCACTGTGCCACCTTTACTCTTAACAATCACCCTTGAAATTTCAATCCTAACTACTAAATTGGTAGAAAGTATGCATATAATAAATAAAATGTTTATGAAAATGAACATTTACTCTGTATTGATTTTGAAACCTGCATTATAATTGTTGCTTTTTAAGTAAATGCTTTGATAATTATAAATTTATTTGGCTTGTTTTCTTATCTATTAGGCCAAAGCATTGTGTTGTGTGTTTCAATTAAAAAACTGTTCTGTAAAAACAGAAAATACACTGAAAATTCAATACACACTAAGAAAATGCTTAAAAAAAGGCAAAAAATTGGAAATTTGTTACTGTTAATGATGAGAAGCTTTTTACTTTTCACAGTGAAACAGGCTACTTTAAGAAAGAAATATCCATAACCTATTTTGAGGCAAAGATGTCATAGAAAAGGCTGAGCTGGGTCTCTGTATTATGGATCTACAGTCTAAATTAACAATTTTGGTCAGCAACCCAGAATTACACACAATAACTCACCAAGCCTTGGCTCTCCCATTAACTGGCGCATGTGGTGTGCTCTAGTTTTATAGTAGGGCTCCAAAGTGGTTCTATTAGTGATTCAGTATGAAGGCTATAATTCTGACAATATATTTTAAATGTTCTATCTTTTGAGTAGAAGCCACTTAACTGCTTGGGCAAGATATGTTTACATAGAGAGAACAGAGCTAGAAGCAATTCAGTTACTAAATCACTCAAAATGCTATATATTTCCTGTTCTCTCTGGATATAGTACTTCAGTCTTTTACTCACATGAACAACTTGATAACGTAACAAATTTCAAGTTACTAAACTGCTTTTTTTTAATAAAAGAAGGATATTGCTAATTTGAAAAATAGTAACAACACTAAAAAGAGTTAGTCTTTTCAGAACTGTACTTAATCCCATTTTGGATGTTTCATACTCAGAATAGTCAAAGTCTTCTCATATAGGCACAAAAAAAAACCCCAAACCAATGTTTGGAATTCTATTTCTCCATTATTAACAAAGAAAAAACTACAAATGGCAAAAAAAAAACTGAACAATCCTTTAGATTCTACTTAATTGTAGAGAATATTATTAGCACATTCCTACACTTGTCTTTCCCAGTCGTGATTAAATATAAAAGTGCTAATTAAACCACAACTTTTTGTTTAGTTTTTTCATCCCTCATTTTCTTCCTGTTTTTCAGTAAATCAAGTCCAATTTTTTTCCTGGCTACTTTTTGTCTTCTTCAGTCTCCCTTCATCACTATCACCATGTCTTTGTTTTCCCCCCTGTCCCTGTAGGACTGAGGCTCATATCAAGCTAGTCTACACATCCAGAATATTTGCTCACTGGAGAAACTTCACTCTTCCTCCTTTAAAACCCTTAGTCAGCCTTTGCTTCCCTTCTGATAATTTCTTTTGGCTTGTTTTAGTCCCTTATTTAACTGCCACAGGATTTAAAGTGCCTGATTAAATCAAGAAGCGTGCTAAAATCAGAGTTCTGCAGATCTATGTTTTACATTTTCTTGAACTTTAACTATGTCAGTAATTCAAAGAATATTCTGAGTACTTCTGTTTGTACTGTTACCTAATTAAATACCTTTGCTAGCTTCCTAAAGTGGTATCCAGAAAGTTACTTTTCCACTGCCTTAAAAATGTGCAGACAGCATTTTCAAATACTAATTAGATTTTTCTGTTACATTATTCACATTCATAACTAATCTTACTGCGATTTCAATCTAGAGTAATTCTATGACAAAGAACAAGAAATCTTACAAAATATATTCTCAAAAAGTGAAAACAGAGCTTCAAGACATTCCTGGGCAGCTGGGAACCCAACTTCAATTATCTAGATTTATAGCTGTATCTCCCTGGAAAAGATCTCAGCATTAAAGAAAAGCTGATTTAGGACTGATGTACACATTTGATTGTGACCAATCTAACCCTGCCCCTTACAGTTAGATAAATTGGATGGCTATTTCACAGTTCCCTGAAGACAGATGTCCAGCACTGAGAGATGCAACACTTAAATACAATAAGACAGCTTTCAGTGTTGATGAAAATATAAAACTATGTGTTATTAAAGTATGAATATCATGCAAGGCATTTATTTTTAGGAACAACGAACAAAGTGGATTTTGTCATTCAGTTTACAGGGCCTTCTAAAAATAAAGAAATACAGAAACAGTGTTTAATTAGCTATAACATCTTGTAAATTATTTTAGTCTTTACTAATGTTACTAGCTAAAGCATATCTAAAAACTCACTATTAATTATTTTCCTTTTTTTTATTTCCTCTAAGTTCTAGACTATCAGGACAGAGGATGGATTTGGGCTTGAATTTTTTTTTTGTTGTTTTCAAAGAAAAGGAATCATGGAGATTATAAAAGATAAGTGAGAAGCATGTTCCCTACCTCCCAGAAATATGAATATTTCCTAAAGCACCAGCTACTTATGAAACACAAGAAACATAAATACGTATCTTCAGACCACTAACAGATCCTCATACTGTGTTATGCAGACTTGACAGACATTTAGACACAAAAAATAAAATTTATCCCTGTGATTGAAACAAAAATAACTTTACAGAGCTACATCTTTAAACATGTTCTGAAGATTTTACTTCTTTTCTAATTCAAGCAAATTATATTAACCAATCTGAGTGCATTTCAGGAGCATGGAAACTGAAAGAGCAGGTAAAGGACAGAACCAGCAGTACACTACACTGGTGTATTGGTGGCCATAAAAGACTATATTTAATTAAGTACTCTCTAGGACTACTGCAGACTACGAATAGCTTAATGGCAGCCTACCAGCAGTTTGCAAGATTACAGCTTCAGAAGGCATTAACCTACCAACTTCTTTTTATAGCTCCTATTTGACAGAGACTTCCTTCTTTTTCCATGGTAGATTTCAGTAACTGGATTAATTTTTAGTTTGCTGAAAGCATTGTGAAGAGAACTGTCCCTTCTAAATAGTTCAAAAATGGACAGAGAGAATAAGTACACGTGTTACCATAGACACAGGTACATGTTACTTGTCAAACAGTCCCAAATCCATTCTCTTCCTGCAGATTTTCTCCCGTTCTAAACTAGACTAGAATAGAATTATCTAACTCATCCTCATCAAATAGTGCATGCAAGTACACCCCTGACACAACCAGGAACCATGTGATTCTGTTTCACAAGGTAAAATCATTCACAGAAAAAAATGTGACTGATAAAGGTTAGAAGTAGAGTATTGACAAACATCAACATACATATTTTGAAGTCCTGGCCTGAGGAGGCCTTCGTTTTGCTTTGCTTTACAACAAATGCTATTCATTCCAATGGCCCACGTGCTCAGTTGTCTCAGCATCCTATTGAGGCCACAAAATTCAACCAAAGTACCCCTTTAGCTGGAAAAATGAGTTTATTTTACAGGCACGAAAGGTCTTCCTAATGTAACCATCCTGGAAAAATATTTCTTTAATCACCTGAAGAAACACTCAAATTCCCAGAACCATTTATTCCCTCTCTCATGTCTCCTCACACATGTACCTGCTTTATACGCACTGTTTTAACAAAATCATTTTCCTCTTCCAGCAAACATGGTCTCACGTGCAATCCCAGATGAGCACAACTACTACAATGCAGATGCTATTTACTGAGCAAGGCCCTGCAAAACAAATCCTAAAACTTGAGTGCGCAACTCCTGCAATTTACAATATTTAGCTGAAAATGAGAAATTACACAACCAAGTGTCATCCTCAAAGGCTATCAGCATATGGAGGGTTAAATATTTTCATAATTATATAAGAATCTGTCTTGTAGGAGGTTGCCTGATTTTAGGAGTTTAACAAAACACAAGCATCATGGCTGAAGTACATACACTGAATTAAAGAGGAGATGTAAGGAATATTTTGCTATATCACAAAGCAATTTTGTATATTATTTAAAGCACATTTGGCAGTATTTGCTCCATTGAAAATCCAAAAGAACAATTATACTCTTTTAGTAATTTCTTCTTGTATATGCATACTAATAATGGGGGAGTGTAATAGCATTCTAAAATACAATTGTTCATTCTTTGTGTATCCGCCCCTCCACAAAATAATGTAATATGGAATAATGTATCAATGAGCAACTGCTAACACATACTCACATTTTGGCCTGTTAAACTGTGTCTTTGTATCCTATATGCGAATCAAATTAAATTTAAATACTAAAATAGCAACAATGGTGAATGAGCAGGATTCTCTTAGGGCAAAAGTACCAATTTTAGTTTATATATTCTAAAAAATAGGCTATTCATCTTTGAGAATAGACAGAAGATAATTTCCTCTCAGCAACATAAACATGGCAATAGAATGTTGAAATGCTTACAATTAATCATGTTCTTAAATGCTTCCCTTCAGTAAAAGATGATTTATAAAGTAACAGGTTGCAATATGTTAAAAAATCTGACACCTGATGCAAGTAGGGAAGAATATATTTTACAAGTACCATAATTTTGAAGTAGAAGGGAAGTTGTGACAAACAAAAAGAGTATGCAACAAAAACTTCAAAGCAGGAAATCTCAAGAGTCTAAGAATGTGTTATTTTAAAAAGAACAAGAACGTCTGATTTATCACCATATTTTTTCATTTCTTCTGTAGCATTACACAACTTCATAATTATAAGCTGTCCTTTAAACTTGACAGAAAGCCTCGATTTCACACCATTGTAAGTAAAATATGTTTGGCTTTAAATGACGAGGAGTGTCAAAACTGATTGGTTCTGCCTTTAAACTCATCAGTTTCACAAAACAGCAAAAAATATACATTTGTGAACAAAACTGTAGACATGTTGTGCTCTCATTGGTTAGTTAGTACTTTTTTTCGCTAAGAACAATTCCTAAAACCATGCTGCTCATTTGGAAAAAAAACTTCTGAACTGTCACACATCTTTTGTCATTTTGCTTTCTTTTTTAAATCTCTTCGATAATCAGCAAAAAAAACTTGCATTTCAAAAAAAGGCAAACTTTAAAGAGATGAAGATCCAAATATTGCTGTCCTGACATGTACCAAATATACATCTTTTTAAAACTTTCATTTTCATTGCTATAGGGATTTCAACATTTCATCCATTACAAGGGAATAATTGGGCTGAGTGAACAATCACTCACAAATGTATGGGCAAAAAAAAAAAGGATTTAATATAAATTTGTTTCAGAGAATCATCCAGCCCTCCCAGCTACAGACCACTACTAAGTTGGTGTGAGAAACAAACTGGCCAGTAAAGTATAATTCATATTCATGTATTCACTTAAGCAAAAGCATATTCTGTGACCATGCCATTCTCTAAAGGGGATCAGTACCTTTGCCACAGGCAATAACCACAACACCCAAAATTCTTTGTGCGTGTTACTGAATAAACCCCTTTTGTATTTCAGTATTTACAAATATAACCAAAAAACTACAATTAAACTTACTCACTACAAGTTTTCGGTTTGTGGTTTGACTCCCTTGTTTGAACACCTTACTGCAAAACCAAGGCTTAGTGGAAAGTTCTAAGGCTGTGTATAGTTCAAAACACTCAAATGGATTATATTGCTTGTAGCACAGACAGAAACATACTACACGATACTCATGTTTTGGAAAAAAACCTGTCCTACATGGTCAAAACACAGCCTATTTCTTAAAATCAAACAGATTTAGAACAAACAAGTCAGGTACAAAGATATCATATGGCTAAAGAGAGAAAAACAACTGTAGAATTGACCTGAGATAGTGAAATGAAAGATGCTGTCCTTAAAATTATGTACATGGATTAAAGAACTAAAAAAAGACCCTTCAGAGAAAAACTAATCCACAACTGTTCTAGAAATTGCAAGAGTACATGCCAAAAATTCTTTTATATCTAGGAAAAGAACCATCAACCAAATGTTGTGAATTTGACGTGCAGCTAAAGTTCTTACTAGAGTAAGGACTTAGTAAGATTTGTTTGTTACAATAGGGTTTTCTAATAAAGAATACAGAAAAAACTACTGTGTACATGTTAATCACAATAGGAAGCAATAACTAATTTTGTTCTGAGTAACTCTGCTATAAAAAGATAGTAGAATTAATTTTGGTGATTAAAATCAGTCAGTCATTCCCATGTTTACCCTTTCATTAAACTGCTATCGCTCCAATACAAGCTGTCCTATTGAATCATTTATGATGAAAGAATACTTATACTAACATCAGATTATTCTGGAGCCAAGAGGGAGTGGAAACAGATCAGACAAACAAATTTAAGGCTACTTAAGCACACAATTACACTTGCTATCAGCTATACACTTATTAAAAACTACTTTTATTCCATGCTGAAGGACATCTAAAACATGAAAAATTGAAAATTTTGATGGTGATTCACACATAACTGAACAGAACTACAAGCAGCAGTAGAAATACAAATCAGAGTGATTTATGTCTCCTGACGAAAAGAGTCATTGAATATTTCTGAAGTATAAAAATACTGAACTATTCCAACCATGATTAAAACACATTTATTTTGTATACTAGAAAAAACTAGTTTATATTTATACCACCTTGGAAACAAAATTATGGAATGCTGCACATAGATATTAAAATCATTCTTAACTTCCCTTATACTGGAAAGCCTTTTCATCCCTATTTGAAGAAACAGGAGTCCTAACAGATTAGCATACAGCTACATCCTAAGCAAGACAACATAGTGACCATTCTTGGCTTTTTTTTACCTACAATAACCTGAGCTTCAGCCTATTTGTCAGTAACCATGTACAGGGAACACAGGCAAAGTCCAGCTGAGGATCTGCATGGAAGAGACTCTTGGGCAGGAAACAGCACAGAATTAAATTGAGGAGGACCGTTCTTTCCATTAACTCAATTTTCTGGGTCAGCATTCTTTATGATACATAATTATGGTACATAATTTTAAACTAAACCAAGAAAACTGATTTTCAAAAGCTGAACGTTTATGTTTGTTTGAAAGGACAGGAGAAGGAAACAAAGAAAAAGCTTTTAGATCAAGATGAAAACAGGGAGATTACTTAACAATTACCACCAAGGACAAAGCAGACTCATTTTAGGGACAGTTAACTGTACTTTCGAGAAGTAAGACAAACATTAACACTTTTCCTCCCTGCATTTCCCAGGTTCAACTTCACTCTGTCATTCCCCCAATGTGGCAGGAGGGAATGGGAGCTGCAGTCAGTACCCATGCTTTTTTGTCCTCCACTCCTTCATTCTCACAGTTCTACTCCACTCCAGCATGGGTGTCCCACAGGCTGCAGCCCTTCAGAAAATTTTCTCCACAGTCTACAATTCCTGTCAAGGAAAAGCTGCTTCAGCATGGGCTCCACATTGGCTGCATTCCTTCTGGAATACCTGCCCAGGTCTGGATTCTCCACATGCCACAGGGGAAATACGTGCCCCAGAGGACACACCTGCAGCCTCCCCACCCTGCTATCAAATATCCAACACGAGAATGAACAGAAATACAGGGACATAGGAGTTTACCCACTGGATAAAAATCAGCTGACAAGCTGAGTAAAACAGAAGCATATACTTAAAAGTAATAGATGGGGAAAATAATGGGGATTAAAAATCCAAATGCAACAGAGGATATCAGTTATATGAACCTCAGAGTTCAGGTATGAGCTGGGAGGCTACAGTTCTTTGTGAGATTCCTTAATGAAACTAATTATTTCAGTCAAATCTTTTCCATTGTCACATGGTTTAGAAAGTTGCTGCCAAAGAACTTCGTCCTGACGACCAGTTTTGGACTTAGCAATGCTTAAAAAGCCATGCTGAGGTACAAGGGGGAAAAAAACAGAAAACAAAAAATCTGAAAAAAAAGCAAAACCACGCAATGAACCATGATGGAATGATCATGATGGAGCTTTTATGGAATTTATCAAAAATCATCTTTCAGCTATGGGTAGAAACTAAGAATGCAAAATTTCAGCTAAGTAATAAGTTAAAAAAAATAAAATTATATAAAAACTGCAGTCACCCAAATCCAAATTTATTTATAGTCACAATACACTTCTTTCAAAAGTTAAGCGGAAAGATACTGAAATGGAAACAATGACGTCACCTTATAATGGTAATGGATCATATCAGTTATAACTAACAATTTTCAGGATAACAATTCACAAACGAATTCAGTGTTTATTGGTCAGGCAGGCCGTAGAGTATTACAGCAGAAAGTTGTGTAGTCAACTAGATAGTATTTCCTGAAATGCTTGTTACAGGGAATATGGAACACTTTTGTAAAAACTAGATGAAAAAAAGAAAGTGAAAAAGATGAAGATAAAGATGAAAAAGTGAAGGTAAATATGGAATGATGACTCCCAAAGCTATAAAAACACACAGACTCTGGGGCAAAAAAAAAAAAATCTCAGCAGTCATGGAGATTTTAATAGATTATTTTTACTCTTAAGACAAGGAAGTCTTCATTCTGGCAACTGAAGTACCTATTTTTTTTACATCTGCAGGTTTAACAAGAGGCAATCATTTAAAAAGAACGTCTCTTGAGACGTAAATTACAAATGCCACATTATATTTTGAAAATTACTTTTCCCTCATGCATAAATACTGCCTACTGTAAAAATCATGTTCCACTCCATGATTATATAGATTTCTTTTTTTTTTTGTACATCAGTAGCATTTTTTTGTCCTATAACTTTAAGTTCTCTCTCCAAACTGATAGTTCCCAAAATGTCAGAACAGAAATAGAACCTGAAATTTTGCTGTAACCTGCCAGAGATCAGTTCTGGTATTAATGGATTTTACAATACTCCCTGAGCCTTTAGTATTTTCTATACTAGGAAATGTAAATCAGCTCAAGACAATGCCATTGCCACACAGAGCTGAAGCATTGCTGAAAAGGGTATAAAAGCCAATACAGACAACAGGAAACTACCTTAAGATTACTTCAGAAAGTCTGTTGGAGCTCTGCTGACTGTAGAAGTGTTTTTGACCATCAAACGTAAAATTGAATTAATTGTCCTTTAGTATTAGGAAATATGCTAAAACAAAACCCTGATCCAAAACCCACTTAGTGTGAACTCTTATAGATTCACACCACAGCCACTGGTACTGGCTGAAAGGAGATTCACTGTGCACAGGGCGAAGTGAACCTGCACAGCAGCCGTGAGCATAAAACTTACACGTGGGTGGAGCAGCCTGTATCAGTCTGGCTTTTTGATGTTTTTCATTTACTGCCTGATACGACAAAGCACAGAACCTGGAAGTGGCAACAGTTTCATATTCGAAAGTCCCAGCACTTTCTAGCTCCTGGATACTTCACTGCACACAACACACACAAACACGAACTTTTTTGCAAATCCTTATCCCCTTACGTTTATTTTATGTACTGAATAGGGAAAAGCTCAAGTGACTTTAATTAATGCATTTTCCAAAACTGAAAACAGAGGATTCAACCAAAGCTTTTTCTCATTCAATCTATATGTCTCTTTGAATGAGACAGTTTATTCCTAATCTTTTTTCCAGGTAGTATACTAATCTCTATAAACCATATGCTTACAAATGCACTTTGGAAGACTTACACTGTTAGAATACTCAAATAATTTGTTCCATTTGTGGTTAAGATATGCATTATTACCAAATAAAGACAAAGTAGTCCAAATTCCATTAAGTAATTAAATTCTTCCTACTGAGTCAATAAGGATTGGATGAACTTTTAGACTGCCTGTATGAGTTCCAAGTTTTAAACATCTGAGCAGTTTCTCAGGACCTTAAACACAAACTGTCAAACTTTACTCTCTAGAGAATTTACCATGCTTTTGCCATAATAATGTAAGTGAAACCATTGCAATGCTAAAATACTTTTAGAGCTAAAAGTGGAATTCCTCTCAGCAATCTGCCCTGTCCAAGAATAGCAAAAGATATGTCTATGTTCTTTGGAGGGTCACTCCAGCAGCTGGTAAGTACTAAAAGACATAATGCTTAAAGACAAATTGGTCAAAACCTCCCCGCCCCTCTAACGAGGCTAAAAGTTCAGAAGTGTCAAAAGTTTGCTATGTTAGCATTACATAACACAATTTTTCTCAGCCTGTCATATTCCATGTTTTTGAGATGCATTGACAAAATTATGACGTAGCTGTAGCTATCAAAAGCTACTTCTATTAAGATCAATCCATACAAAAAAACTAATATTAAGAAATAACTTTAAATATTATACAAGTACTACCTTGTATCAATACTGTCTCCATTAAATTAATTTAATCTCCAGAAAGCTCAAATAACTTGCATATTCTAATTAATATGCTGAAAATAGTTAATGATGCTAAATTACAGCAATCTTTTTAAAAGGGTCAAATTTGTCAATCTGCATTTAAGCTATAAACATCAGGCATGAAAATGAATTGGTTTTGAAGTAACACTAATTCTGGAAGATCCCACTTAAGAAAATTATTTCCTTCCACAATTTTTCTAATGTTTAATCAAGCCACCCAGCAGAGGATCAGAACTGAATTGCAGTGTTGTACCTCTCTTGCTATTGCTCTGAGCAGAACCCACCATTTTCTTCCCTGGAGTTTCAGACAAGTTCCTGTCTCTCCATCAGGATCTATGTAGGCACACAACAGAGCACAGCTTAAAAACTGTTAACATCAGGTTGCTTCCTCACATCCTGGAGATATTTTTATTAACGTGCAATTTATGCCACCATATATACGTTCCCACAATATAACAACTTAACACTGCACAGATCAGCACCAGTAATTGCCAAGTACTAATTCTCCTAATGAACTAACATGCTCTAGAGTTTATGAGTGCTAGTTCACGTGCCTCCACTTCCAATAAATAGCTGTCTTAACAAGTCACTCCACTACCTGTTGAAGTTCTAAAAGATAACCCATCAGAAAAAAAATGAAGCAGCTGTAACAAGTTATCTGCAAAGCAGCAATATTTAAAATCAGTGTCATGTTTGTCAAATACAGATAGTTATACAGAACATGTTTCTTCAATTTCTTAAACACTGAAAGGTAACTCTGCATTGGTACATGCAATTATGAAGCCACTGAAATGTATTTATCATTGCACTATTCCCTAACTATGAATTAGCATTCTAAACATAAAAGTGTTCCTGTTGTCAATAGAATAGTTAAACACTGCCATTCTTTCCAGCAATATTAACACATTGTAACAGAGTCAGTGGATTTAATCATGATAACATTTCAAGAGACTTTATGCATTCTCACATATCTAAAATTAAACAGCAGAAAGAAAATTATTCATATAATTTCCAACTATTATCAGGAAAGCTGGCTGTTAGAGGGGGAAAAAAGTAGTTTTTAATGATGGATTAGGGAATCAGAGATGCACAAAGGTTGGGTGTAAGAATGAAAGAACTGATGCTAGTTACCAAAAAAAAAAAAAGAGCAGAGATAGAAGCAATGAAAATTAACACAGCTAGGGAGTCATTGAAAGATGGCACATTTTATGCTTGTAAAGGAGGTTAAAAACCTCTACAACAAGCAGCAGAGGAATACTAGAAAGGAAATTAATCACCTGCATTTCAGAACACAGTAAAGAGGATATGCTGTATATAGCATGGAGTTCACACAGATCAAGGAAGATAAAAAGGAAATAAAGCAAAAGCACTTCACTCAATGAACACTATCTGTTCTGTATACCCTAAGGCAAGATGCTCTGGAAAACACAGTGTCATCGTGTAATTAAAGATTGTATCACCAAGTACACGCACAACACAACCGTATTGAGGTTACCTGCACCATCTTAAATCAGAGCCTCTCAGATCATTTTAACGGCTTTTGCAAACAGGGTAAATACATACAAATATTCCAGACGGATGCTGAATGTCATCTTTACTGCTGGGTAATCAGAGATCATAAATACATAGAACATGCTAACACAGGGTGCTATTTCTCAGAATCTGAAAGGATGAATAAATTTTCGTATTTTCCTTAAGTTACAGCAACAAGCTTCTGCCACCTCTTTATTGAGCATAACATATACATGAAATAAAAAGTCATAGAAAACAGCTACAGCAGCAAGATATTGCACTTCTCACAAGAGGCTATTAATGCTCCCTTCCACGCACCAAGAGGAATTAATCATCTCTTCTGCAAGTAGAAAGCATTCTTTGTTTGGTGTTCAATTAATATATTATACATCAAACTTCAAATACCATTTTTTCATTCAAGTGCATTACTTATGACCACCTCTCTAATGGTATTTTTCACTAAATATAGGGCATCTACTTTATTTTCAAATCTATTCAACAAAAATGGTTTATAGTTTTTAATTGAAGAGGACCACATGATTCTTATTTTTTTTAATATAAACAAAATAGTCCATTCCTATTCTTGCATGAAATTTAACTGTAGGACAATGTCATACCTTCTTAAAGGGAATGGTCTCTGTTACAACAGGAACAAACTCCAAAAATACTTTTGCCTTTAAATCCTGGTTTGAGGGCCACAAAAAGAAAGCAGAAATTCACACACAGCAACATGGAATGAACATTCTTAGAGAAACATTTTTTCACAGAAGTTTAGTATGAGAAGTACTGTTTATAAAAGAATATTCTTGTAACACAGGAACAAACTGTACAAAATTAACACCTATTCTAAACTACAAAAAGAGAAACTAGACTTACTATTTAAATAGAGCAAACATCTGCCCACTAGAAAACTTACTACAAAAAGCTAAAGGAACAAAAATATTATTATAATAATTAAAGTCCCTTTAGAGTAAATATGGTTAAGTGGAGGCACCTTGGGTATGTCTTCTAATACAGCGTCACTCTTAGAAAGGGGGAAAAGAAGCCTTTCTTCACCAGGAAAGGTAGTTCCTGTTTCATTTGGGAGAGCATTCCAGGGGAAAAGCTAGTGGCAAGATCAGGCTTTCCAACCACAATCAGTTTGCCTCACATTTAAGAGTGTTTAAGAGTGTTTTACTTAAACACAGTGACCTAAGGTATCTTCTCCAGAAGACACTGAAGTGGAATGTCAATTATAATGCTGCTAACACTTAAAATATATGCTTTCAATGCCTCAAAATTTTGAAAGAAGGCAATCCATAGTAAATATTTGACATACTGAATGCATGTTGAATGTGCATTTTTTTTCAAAAATGTCTTTAACCATGGTGTTAGAACAGGATTTAATCTCATGCAGTGTAAACAGCATGAAGCAATAAGGAAACAACGCTTTTATTTTCCTCCTTTCGCAACAGGATTATGAATGTATTTTATCTTCAGCCTTAGCTCATAGAATTCTTTCTAAAAAAATTCTTAATTTAGTCTGTACAGAAAATATTCCAGTTCTCGAAAAAGAAAATGAGATGACGAAATCACACCTGGAGTTCAAATGAAAAGAGCGATTAAGAGTTCAGCATCACTGTATGTTATACGCCATAAAAACTTTTAAAAAATGTTCTTGAATAACTCATGTTCTCAAAGCTGGTATCAGACAGAAAAAATAATAACACGAATAACTTCACTAAGTATAAGCTAGCTTGTCTAAAGAAAAAATCCTAATGTTATTAGACTTATCACAATCATCTTGCCCTGTTTCCATGAAGAAAACATGCATGTGTGTCCTGTACTGGACGACTTTGTGTGTCCTCCAGGTAAGCCCAGAGGGCAATGTAGGCTATAATGACCCATCTGTTCACTACTGGCAAGTGGCAAACTTGTAATGAAGACAGATGTGGGTCACCCTGCACAAGAAGGCTGCAGGGTGCTAATGAATCCACCTAATGGTCACTACCTGCCTCTGCTGACTGATTGATGAGCAAAAGGGTTAAGCTCCAAAAGCCCAGACAAGTATTTCAGGTAATCATTAGTCTTACTAGGATACCTCTGTCACACTGCCTAATAAACACACACACTTACTTTAATGCTGTCTTCTCCCATTTAAAAAAAAAAAAAAATCATCTATTATTTTACTTTAGACAATGTGAAATAACCTGAAAAGCACAACAACAGATCTCACGAAAGAGTCACTGTTATTACCCAGAGAAATAAAAATTTCCAAAATTCACAGGAATTGACAAACATGACCTTTGACACAAACAGCAAAACCAAAAATCGTAAAGGAAATAGCTACTGGTTGCAAAACCCTACAGCTACTCTTCCTTCATGGTAAAATCCAACATCAGTTCATGGAAGAACTTTTTACACTGAACTCTATTCACACAGACCTCAAGTTAAAGGATTTTTATTTCTTAAAAATAACAGTTACTACAGAAGCAAGTGAGGATTTGACTCATTCTGTCAATAGTTACATGAAGGTTATGGCACCAAAAAAGCCAGATACTTGTGACAAAATATTGCTAGAAATCCAACCATTCATCAATTCAAGCAGTAAGCAAATGTCAGGAAGAGTTATGATGGAGAAACTCCACAAGGAAGCTCTCTAGAGAAAAAGGAAAGGGACAGTGGGAGAACAAAAAGAAAAACACACAAAACAAACAAAGAAACACACACTACACCAAAACCAGCCCAGAGTGAAAAAGGTTGACTTTGAGCTAGCGTGGGGTGAAACCTGCAGAGCACATTGCCATCTGCCAGGATTCACCAGGATTTTGTTAATAACCAGCTGCAACAAAGCAAAGTCACAGAGCTATCCTGAAGTACAGAAAAGTAATAGAAATTATCCCTAACATTAAAACTAGAGATATTTTCATCTAAAAGCTTTTGAGGAGAAGTAGCTCTCTTGCTTTCAGAACAAATTAATTTCTTTTCAAAGCATCACACAAGCACCTCAGAAGTTCTGTAACTCTACTAAGAGTAGAGAGGAAATACAAATTTACCAAGTGCTGCAAATCATCCACTGGGAAAGATTTCTTACCAGCTATACCAGGTAATGGTATATTAAAATACAGACCCATAGCAACGTTAAGCCAAATAATTCATTGCATCAATAGCTCAGGCAGAAGACACCTTTACTAGAAAACAACATTTTATTTCTTGCCATGCTCATCTGTTGAATAATCTTTAATACACCCAGTAACCTCATTAGACATTCACACTCTTAGGTATAAATTGATCATAAAGATCCCAGCACGTTCATTTTACACGGCTCAATGCATTCTTAAGAGGAAGGGAGACCCTGGCATTTTAGGAAAAAAAAGGATTTGAGAATTAAAGAGTATTGAAGTTCTGGGTTGATAGGAGACATGTAATGTTTATCTAGGTCATAATCTAGCAGAAATTCTCAAAGTTTTGATAAACAAAAGCTAACAGTGAACAACCTTTAATTTCCAGAATAAAGGCAAAACCCAGGCTTCTCAGGTTTTTTTAGCAGAATTGGACATAGTTGTAAATCTGGTCTATGTGTTGAACTTGCCTTTTCATCCATATAAAACAAATGAGTTGGTGGCACTCAAAAACTTACCTTGCATATAAGCAATGATTTCTAGTAAATACAAGGAAATTTATGCCTACTCTGTGAGGGTATAAATTACAGTTTTGCCTAATATATGCCCCGAATGACTCCAGTGTAAGTTACCTTTTGAAACAGATTTAAATTCACAGATGATTTACTGTTGTTCCCAGAAGAGAAATTATTAAGCAGCCTCAGAATTTTGCCTAAGGCAAGAGCACTACAAGATCCAGTAACTCCAGTACACACAAAGCTGAGAATTGTTTTGCAAGAGGCCACTAATGTTACATACAAGATAAAACTGACTATATATGGTGAATTCACTTATGACAGGTGATTTCACTGATTATCTTATGAAAGCAAACTAAAAGTAGTCAGATAAAGGGAAAAGAAAAAACACACCAAAACAAAAGAAACCTCTGGAAGCAAAGGGCATCAAACAGAGGTCAAGTATTGCAAAAACAGCAGTTATGTATTCACAGTCTAACTGAAAATTTCACTGGCAAATAAAAGCTACTACAGTCTAAAAAGTGCCCTTTAACATTTAAAAGAAACACAAGTGTTAATATCATCATAAGAATATGTGTGCAGAATATTCTGAAGAGACCTGCTATGTTTGTTACTTAGCTCACTTCCATATGAGGACCCATAATTTATTGATTAGAAAAATTTACAATTCCAGTAAAATCTGATTGTTAGGTCAACATTAACCTATGTTCTATTTTTCTCCTTTATATGAGCTTTCCTTTAAACGTGTAATTACAATTGACAAAGTATACAATAGCTTTAAAGACTTCCACAGTTTAAAAACAGTCTACACAGAGAAGACATTGCTATGTGGTTGAAATAGAGGAATGAAACAGCAACTAAACTGACAAGTTATTATACCACACCTGCCTTTTCTCAAAGAATAAAAACCTATTCTGAAACCTTTCAGAAACTTGAGTCTAATAAAAATCCAGCCAAAATCTGCATGGAGAAAGAAATCTGATTAAATGTACAAGTTTTTAGTAAGAACTCTTTCAAAAGGTGCACAAATCTATGCTAGGCCAAAGTTTTTCTCTTCTAATCCAGATTATAAATGGATTTAGAAATCAATTATTTTCTGCCTCTTTTCAGAAAACTTCTGTATAGGAGAAGATTACTAGGAGTAAAATTATTACTAATATGTCCCCCTTTATTATTTACAGTAATGAATAAAGCACATTTCTTTCTTCTCAGTGTCTCATTACTCTCAGAATTTTCCTCTAAACTGGCTCTGATTGGCCTCCCCATTTTATACTTGTGTGCTGGTTTGAGATGGATTGGCATTTTGTCAGGCAGGAAAACAGCCATCCCTGGAAGTGAGGTGTGCCTGTGGATTTCCCAGGAGCCCAGTGCAACACCAATTGTGGGCCACATTTAAAGACAGACAGGGAAATGAGCCAATGGAAAGTGAAATGCATCACAGTAGGATATACGTTTGGCACAGGACTGTCTGGGAATCGCGCTCTTTCCTTTCAGCATTGAACAGGTAAAGATGGGTTGTGCCCTCAGCCCAGCTTCCCCCTCCCTCTTCCACAGAAGCCTGTGGGAGGGGAAGGCTGGGCCAGGAGCCCCTTCCAAGGGAGCCATCCTGGCAGGTGGTGAGGAGGATGGATAAGAAGAGCTCACCCCAGCCTGGTTTCCCCCCAGTCTCCTGCAGAGGGGTTGGGTCGTGCTGGGAGAGCCACCACCCCACCCCCCCCCAGGGAACTGGCCCG